>NC_069451.1:17017070-17063466 GCF_026875155.1 Cherax quadricarinatus | reverse complement strand
AAGGATTTTAAAATTTTTAAATATGCAGTGCCACGTGTTGACAGGGGCGACAGTGCCAGTGCGAGATGCCAGTGCTGACAGTGCCAGCAGTGCTGACTGTGCCAGTGCTGAGTGTTAGCAGCGCTGACAGTGCCAGCAGTGCTGCCCGTGCCAGCGCTGAGTGTCAGCAGCGCTGACAGTTCCAGCAGTGCTGACCGTGCCAGCAGTGCTGACCGTGCCAGTGCTGTCAGCAGCGCTGAGTGCCAGCAGTGCTGACAGTGCCAGTGCCAGCAGTGCTGACAGTGCCAGTGCCAGCAGTGCTGACAGTGCCAGCAGTGCTGACCGTGCCAGTGCTGAGTGTCAGCAGCGCTGACAGTGCTGACAGTGCTGACAGTGCCAGCAGTGCTGACCGTGCCAGTGCTGAGTGTCAGCAGCGCTGACAGTGCCAGCAGTGCTGACCGTGCCAGTGCTGAGTGTCAGCAGCGCTGACAGTGCCAGCAGTGCTGACAGTGCCAGCAGTGCTGACCGTGCCAGTGCTGAGTGTCAGCAACGCTGACAGTGCTGACCGGTATAACTACGGTGTGGAAGTTTGGTAGTTACTAACACGCCACCATCAACCAAGAACCTTGTTTTCCCCACACCTGGAGTTAATGACTCTTAACTTACCTAAAGCAAGAGTTCCTAAACATATATGGACGAGTGTAGAGACCCAAGACAAAATATATAATAATCCAGCCATTATAACGACCCTACCGCCAGACCTGCCTTGTAAACACTGTGTCCGGACGAGCCTCGACTCCTGGTTATGACCTCCCGGAAATACATTTATTCCACATTTTAACGTCTAGAAATTTTATGAGTTCTCTGCGTAATGTTATGGTGTAAAGAGTGGATAAGTAAAGCAAGTTAAAATTCAAGAAAACTCTTGTTTTAATAAAAAAGTTAAAGTAATATCGGGATATCAATGATCCGGATAGAGGTAGAAGCAGCCAATCAGGTGGCTGATGAGATGGCGATGACAACATAGAAACTACAATATATTTTTCGCAATATTAACCTCTGAGGGTTATTTAACTCTAAATAACCTCTTGAAAAGACAAGCATTGTGGATTACTTCCACCATAACTCTTTCATTAGTTGGTTATGGAGGTTTAAAGCTTATCAAGTATACTTACATAAGGCTGAACATAACTCAGAGACCCCACAAGATCACAATGAAAATAATGTGCTTGAGTTTGTTACGGGTTATAAGTTACTTTATTCAGGTACAGGTACACATTAATACAGTTACATATATTATCATACATGGCAGCACATGCGTAGACTACCTAGGATAACCCAAAATAACCAAAGTGACTTATATCCATTCGGGTCCTCGGTAATTTACACATTATTATGTACACCAATTGTAATCATCCGAAGATTGTGTTATTAAGTATTACAGAACAACATTATTAATGCCAGCAAACAAAGCCCCCTTAAATTCCATCAATATAATGACATTTATCTTTGCAAACATACTGTGAAAATTTGTCTGGACTGCCTCCAAGTGAGTCTCCTACCCTGGCAAGCTCTGTTGACACCGAGCTCTGAAGCCGGTACCTCAGCCTCACAAGTGGCTTATAGGACAGATTTTCATAAATGACTGATGTTGCAAGAAACCTCGCCTGCATACACGTTTAAAGGACTAACTTACTTGGTGTTGCAGCATATATCCTGATCTTCAACCTCCCTAAGCTTAGCCCCTTCGGACTTCCCCTCAGAAACCACGTGCAACCATGAGCCTTAATTCCTGCAATATTCAATCAATATTAGTGACCTGCCTGCACCTCAGAAATTCCTGTATCCAAGAGGGTGTGTATCCCCTAGTATAACTATGCAGAAACGGACACTAGCTTCTAGGTAGACAAGAGACAAAATCACGTACTGGTCATGAACTGCCGGCTGCACAAAGGCCACAGCTCAACTCACTCGCAATTTTCCCCAGACACTGGCCAGAAATCCTATGGGCCTGATGGAGGAGGTCATCTACGGTACATCGAGGTGCCTCCACCAGATTTCCCCAGGTCTCATATGTGAAGACACGTGGGGGGCGCCGTCTGCTGATCACGGCACGTGTTGTCCAGATGATGTCTGGTCATAGAAGAAAGATGTGGCGTCTTCGAGACCCGTGCCTCGTCGTTCAAACTTGGGCTGCCAGTTCTCCCTAGCTAACTTAACCTAGTGTTTGCCTACATTATCGGCCTATTACTACCCCAATGGACCCCAATGGAAATAAGTCACTCTGTCTGACTTTTTTGGGTTATCCTAGCTTCTCTACACATATGCTGCTATGTATGATAATTCTATGTAACTGTATTGTGTATACCTGAATAAATTTACTTACTTACTTACTTACCTATGTTAAGGTCTTAGGTCTACATTATTATTATCTACAGTTGCCTCAATAATCCTAATATTAGTGTACTAACAGTATAAACTACCTACTTCCCTGATGGGTAAATCTATAAATTAAAAGTACCTTTCAACCACCTATGTCAATCCAGGAGAGTGTGTTTTTGTTTTTGTGTGGGTGTAAGGGCTCTCGAACGGTGTTTTTTTTCCCGTTGGGACTTCTCGGATCGAATAAGTTCCAACACATACACTGTCTAAAGCCATCATCAAACAACAAAATACCTTACATCATGTTAATGCTCACAGAGTCAAATACAATATTTGCAGTTTTCAGAGACCCACATGAAGAACTATCTCAACAACGAAATATTGATTCTCAGGTTTTAACCTATTCAGATGAGACAGACTTAACAGCAACATTGGGGGGGGGGGGGAGGAGGTTGGCTTGTACATCACATGCTATAGGTCCTTTTTCTGTTTTGTTGATTTTGACAATTTGTTTCCTGTTGTTAAGATAGGACTTAAACCATTCTATGGAGCCTATGCCGATAGCTTGAAGTTTCTTGCATAATATTTTGTGGTTGAGAGTATCAAAGGCCTTGTGGAAAATACTGTATATATTTATGGAAATACAGTATTTTATATGTAAATTGATGGTTTATATTGTATTTAATATAAATTATATTTATAAAAAATGGGAAGCTCTGCGCGCTGCACAGAGGTCACTTGCCATGTTTTTGAATGGGGCCAAAGAAAACGTTAGTGAAAATAAGAAAAAATTTTTCGTTGCTTTAGAGGTTATTTTGGGTTTTTAAACCTCTCAAATAGGAGGCAAAAAATGTTGGATTTGGGCCAATTTTGCAAAAATTTGGGGCTTTAAAAATTGATGCAGGCAGCTCGGAACCCCAGATAAGCCTATCAAAAATTATTTTTGTATTTTGGCCATATTATATCATAAATTTATTTTAAGGGGGGTTTTTTTTTGGGAGTTTTAAATACACAGTAATTCCGGACAAATTTTTGGTGGTGTTATGATTATAAATTCCCCTTCCCTTTTAAAAAAATTTGTGTATTTGTAATCATTTATTTTTTTATATCCCGTCTGCAAAAATTATGAAAATTTTTAACAAAATTTCCTGGTGGTTTACATTTCATTTGAAAATTAAATTATGGGTTAGGGAACTTGGGGAAAAGACAATGGTAGGTTTTGGGAAGGGGACATTTTTGTGACCTAGGTGTTCCAAAAAATTTTCCCTACTTTTTCTCTGTAACTTTGATAAATATTAAATTTTTTTTTTCCTTTTTATTTGGGAATGTATGTAATGAGTTCATCCGGGAAAATGAAATTTTCCAAAAATATCCCCTTTGGGCCCCTTGTTTGAACCGGAGGTAATTTTTGGGTCTTTAAATTTAGTAAATTTAAATTTACTTAATAATTTTTTTGTGAAAGGGAAAAAGGGAGGTGGATGTTAGGTCCAAAAAATTTAAATTAAAAGGGTTTTGTGGTTTTTTTTTAAATAATTTTAAAATTTTGTTTTAAACCCCAATTTCTGGAAAGGAAATAACCCCCGTCTGGCTAAGGTTTAAAAATTGGGTTTTTTAAAATTTAAAATTAAAATTTTTTCTTACATGTGAAATGACATGACATTCCCTTGGACAGTGTCTTCCATTGCAGACACTGCAAAGCTCCAGGCAGACATCAACCAAATCTTTCGGGGGGGCCCCTGCAAAAAAAACAATATAAATTTCAACGTGAGAAATTTCTTTCCCTAAGTTATGGTAAACATGGGGAAAGAAATCTTCATCGATTTAAAAAAACAAATTCGGGCCCCAACAAAATGGGGCAAAAACCCAACTTTAAAAGGACCTGGGAGTGATCAATGTCGGAGGATCTCACCTTAAAACCCCATAAATTGTATCAACGCTTCTGCTAAAAAAAATGACAGGATGGAAAATAGAACCTTCAAAACTGGGGGGCCAAGCCATGATGCCACTTTTTGGTTTCACTGTTTCTATCTAGGTGGAATTTTGGGCTGCACACAAAACAGCCCCTTTCAAGGCAGGTGAAATGGCCGACCTAAAAAATTTGTACGGGAGAATTTTAAAACCGGCGCGCAAAACGGAGATAAAACACCTAAATTTATTGGGGGCGTTTTAGGTTCCAAAACCCTTTTATTTTCCCGGAAACGAAGGGGGGGGGAGGGGATAATGTTTAATACCCCCGGAAAAAATCCTAGGGGACTAGTACCGAACTTGCCCACGAAAAACCCACTACGAAAGAAAAAGACTTGGGGCAGACGACTGCACCACCCCCCCCGGAAAAAAAAAGGGGGGGGTCACTAGCACGTTAAGAGCCCAATCAATAAGTGTCGGGGGCCCGGGGACTGTTCAACTCCCTCCCAGCACACTTTAAGGGGGGGATTACCAACAGACCCCGGGCAGTTTTTTCAAGCGGGGCACTGGACAAGCACCTAAAGCCCAGTTCCGGATCACCCGGGGCGGGGGGTTTCTATGTTGGTTTGAATGCACCAGCGCAACAGCCTGGTTGATCAGGCTTGACCCAACCAAAGGGGGCCCTGGCCCTCAGACCGGGCCGCGGGGGCTTTGGGCCCCCCCGGGAACTCTCAAAAAGGTAAACTCCGGGTTTAAACTCACACACTAAGGTAGATAATAGAATATTATAGCCCCTTTTTCCCAAATTTTGATAACCCCCTTTTCCCCTTCTCAGGGAAAACATCACTACATTTAAAACAGTACAAATTTCTGGGTTGTTTAGCAGTTCAAATTTTCATTGTAATTCATTTTTCCGATGAAAACACCCCCTAAAGTGTAACCCAAACCCCTTTATGGGGCGGGACTGAAAAATTTGTGGGTTTGAGCATGTGTTTTTTTTGGGCGTGTTTTTAAACTCGGGGGCCCACATCTAGATTCCCGTTCTTTTTTTGGTTTTTCCCCAAACCCTTCCCCTGAGTCACTTCAGTAAGTGGTGCCCCCCCTTTTTCCCTCATTTCCCCTTTGGGCTGAGAGCCCAAGATGTGGTTTGGGTTTTGCCGGGAAAATTTAAACATTTTTTCATCTAGGGAGACTCAAAAAACCCTTGGTTTTTACCCTCTACAATGCCGGTAAGTACTGATTGTTATGTTTTGGGGCAAATGAATATTTTAGGCATATTTTGTTTATTTTTAAAAAGGGGCGGGTGTGAAGCATTTTTTGGGAGTGTACCATGAAATGAAAAAAAAGTGCAAAAAAAGGGGGCCTAAAAAAAAGTTGGCCCTTCCCCTTTTTTGGGCCCAGTTTTCAATTTCAGTAAAAAAATTTTTTTATAAAAAATTTTTCTTTTTTGCTTATATGAAATTTGTAGGGGTTTCTGGATGTGTACAAAAAAGTTTTTATTTTTCCTTTTCCAAAATCAATGAAAAATTTTTTTTTAGGGTGAGCCCTCCAACAAAGGTTAAAAATATATTGCGTTTTGGGGGAAAGTACTCAGAATCGGGGGTTTTAGATGCCCCGAAAGAATTGCTTAAAAAGTGGTGCTGAATTTTTCCAGCAAATGCAGAGGTTTTCAAGTGATGATGAGGGGGAAGAAATGCAGCCAAAAAGTAAAAAGTAGCAAGAAAAAAAAAGGGGAAATTTGTCAAGGAGATGTCTGATGAAGATTTTTTCCCATAAAGAGTTTTGCTGTTGGGAAGAAAACCCCGGGCTGGACCTTTGGTGACATCCTTTTAATTACCCTTTCCCTTTTCCATTTAGAAATTAGTATTATAAAAAAGACTGTTCTTTCCCCAGGGAATTCATGAATGTGGACTTAAAAAAATTTTACCCCTTTTGAAATGTGCCCAATGTAGAAATTTTGGGTTTTTTTTTTTATTTTTTAATACCAAAAAAAGGGTTTTGGAAATCCCAAGTTCCATTTATTTTTTTGATATTGTCTGTTTGTTTAAAAAATTTAAAAAAAATAGTTATTTTCTGTTTTTTTAAACCCTTTGAAAGTTTGCAACTTTCCAAATTTAGTATCCCAAAAATCCCGCAGCCCCATAAAAAAAATTAGGGTTTCCCGCCGATTAGTAATTGTTGAAAACTAACCATCAGAATTCCATTTATAGGGTCATTGCCCCTTATATTGAGTTACTCTATCCACTATAGGGGGTTTCATTTTCGAGTTTCAAATTTTTATGGCCTTTTCCCCCCATGAAGGGTTAAGATTTGATATTTTTGAAATTTCCTATGCCCATGAAATTTCCTTTCCCCCCCTCTCCTTTGCAGAGACCAGTCCCCCCAAAAACCATTACGGGCACAAAATCCGCAACCCCTCACTTTTCATGCCTCTATATGATACCGGAAAATCTTTGCCCATCTACGGCCATAAAACTATCTCTTTTAAAATTTTGGGGTTTTTATGGGAAATGCCCTGTTAAAGCCCTTGTTCGTTCCCCCCCCCCCTCCCTCATCGCCCCGAAATATGGGATATAATCTGCCGCTAAATACATAAACGGCCCTCCTCACACTATCCCCCACACCCTCTTACCCAAAACCCCGTCCCCTTTAAAAACCACTAACCCACCCCACCCCCCATATCCAAGACCCTGCAAAAACCTAAAATTGTCCCCTTTCCGATGTGTTCACAAAAAATACACCACAGGGATATGCTGTTTCCTTCTCCCCCCCAAAAAAAACCAACATTGAGACTGCAAAATTCCCATCTTTACAACCCGCATTTTAGTTGGAAAAACCCCATGTAAAAATCTTCCCTTTTTTCCCCCCCCTTGATTTTAAAAGGGAATTTAAGAACCCCCCAGATTCGGGGCCAATTTTTATAAGGGAAAAAAACTTTTCCCCCCTTTCCCAAAACCTCTTGACACCTTTTAAATTTCCCCCCAAAAAACACCGGCGTTACTTTTTCCGGATTTCTTACTTGTGAAAGTACCCAAACATACTAAAATCCTTTAAGCCCCTTACCCCCGTCACCACCACCTCACATTTTCCCATTACACCCCCCAACTCTGAAAACAACTTCCTAAACACAATCTCGATAACAATGCTTCACATACAGCCTTCAGTCTTTTTCCCAAAGGGGAAATTTAAAACCCTAAATCCCCCTTCCCCAAAGCGGTGTCATCAAAAACCGTCTGCCTCAGCCAATGAAAAAACCATACCCCCCATAAAAAATTTTCCTTTATTTTCCTTTGCCCCGGCCGACATTTTCCCTTTTTAAAGGGGGTACCCCCCACACCCCAAAATGCACAATTTTAGAAAAAAATGATTTGTTTTTAACCAAAAATAAAATCTCTGTTGTAATTTTCAAACCACTCGTTCTTATTCCCCAAAAACCTAAGAAAGGGCCCCCTTTGCACTCCCCTTTCAGAATTTGCCTCTCTGCTCCCGGGCGCGGGCCCCTCTGAAAAATACTCCACAAATTTTTATCTGCCGGGGACCTACCATCCATATTTTTTCCCCAATTTCCCCTCCCCCCTTGCCCCAAAAACCTCCAGAAATTTTCCCGGATTTTTCCCAATATTAACACTCATACCTGTTGCTCCACTAAAAATTTAAACCCAATTCTCCCTTTCCTTTTTTAACCCCTCCTCCCCCCCCCTTTAAACTTTCTTTGTCATCACATAACCAACTATACCCGTAGCCCCCCCATATGTCTTCCCCC
This sequence comes from Cherax quadricarinatus, assembly GCF_026875155.1. Lineage (NCBI taxonomy): Eukaryota > Metazoa > Arthropoda > Malacostraca > Decapoda > Parastacidae > Cherax > Cherax quadricarinatus. The sequence goes on along the minus strand of NC_069451.1, from coordinate 17,055,437 downwards.
CCCTAACTTGCGGTACACATATTAACCTTTATAATGGGTCTTGCGACATGCAAATAGGATCTGGGGACAGGGGGCACCCTTTTGCCCACCCCCCTACTCATACAAACCCCTTTTCCCCACCCTTCCATTTATTTGCACTCGTATTTCTGCACTCAAAATTTTTAAAGTTTCTGCCCACTGCAAAATTTCCTCACCAAAACCCACCCTTCTCATAACATAAAATAATGCTCTCTCTCACACAATCATAGTGCCCCAAACCCAAAAGCAAAAACCCCCTCCACCTTTCCACCCTTTCGCTCCTCTATATAATCCTTTTCCCCCATGCCCACTAAAAAAGTTCCCCCCTGGAACACCCTTCTGTCCCAAAATTTTAAAACCTTCCCAATTATTTTAAAGAAACTTTTTACCAAAAACCTTTGGGTAAACAATTTAAAAACCCCCGGGCAAATTAATGATAAACCTTATTCTAGGTGCTATTCTGTACTTCCCCCTTTGGAAAAAATAACCATACACCCCTTATCCTTCATCACATTCCCCAAAAATGCACCAAGAATTTTCCTTCATGACATCCCAGTTTTGTTTTAAAAAAAATTCTTTTGGGGAAATTCCATCAAATCCCAGGTTTTCCCCCAACACTCATTTTTTAAAACCCGTCCCCCTTTCCCCTTCTTAAATCTATGGGCCCCCCCTATCACAGCTCTATCTGCTGACTCTGGGTTTCCCCGTTTCCCCTTCTCGGGGCTCTTCAAAATTTTCCCATCTTTCTTTTTCCCCCCTATAAAAAATTTATTAAAAACCACTTATCGCATAACCATTTCATACTTTCCATATTTACAACCCCCTGCCCCATCGTAACCCCCCCACACCCTTTATGAAACGCCAATTTTCCCATCATAGTCTTTTTTCCTTTGTCGGCCCTTTTAATCGCCCCCCAATACCGGGGTGGATGGCTTAACCCCCCTTTAAAACATCTTCCAATCCCCCTCTCAATTTTCTCATCATCAAACCCTTGCATTCTGCATTTCCTTTAAATTGCGCTTTAAACCCCCAAATCTCTTGTACTGGAAAAACCCTATTTAAACCTTCATAGCACTGTTTAAACCCTGCCTTTCCAAAAATCTTTTCCTAACCCTTTAATTTCCTTTAAATTACCCCCTTTTCCCTTTCCTCATATAAAAATTTTTGTTTCCGATTTAGGATATTCCTCCCACCATCGTAGTATATCACCCCCTTTCCCCCCTTTGGGTTCCATTTCATTTGCCCAATCACTCAAAAAAATTTAACGGGGGCCCCACCCTTTTTTAAAAACAAGCTCCATTAAGTTTCCAAAAACTCATGAAACCCTTTTGGGGAAACCCCCCATCCCACATCCACGACCACTCCTCTATGATTTAAAAACACAACGTTTTTTTTAAGTTTCTGTTTTAGCAACCTGTAACCCGGGAGAAGCAAAAAATACATCTAATCGGCCGAATTTTCCTTCCTCACATAAGTATGCTCCCCGTTCCACCCCTCCCCCCTCACTACATCCGGGTAAGGGCCCGCTCCCCCTAAAACATCCCGTAGCACCCCCCCCAAAAACACCCTTCACCCCTCGGCTCCACATCTTTTATTTTTATCACCATTCCAAACCCTCCAAAATAATGAATAAGCAGGTTAACCCCCCCCCATTTGAAAATTAGTGTGTACCATACAAAACCTCTTTAACACGGGGCTATTACTGTCCCCGGCATGTATACACTCCCCCAAAAAAATACACTTACCCCACCCCATGTCCCATCCAAAACCCCCGCTAAATCTCCCCATCTCCCCCTTCTTTCCCAAAGGAAAAAAATTGGAAAGGACTGGGCCCCAGCTATTAAAACAGGGAGCACCTCCCTTAAGCTTCCCCGTATACCCAGCATAAACTTTATATTATCTACCAACAAATCCCTTCCATAAACCCAAAATTATGCTCTTGTAAAAATAGACTGTATTTTTAAATCTCTTTAAAAAAAAACACCCAAAGATCTTAAGCTTTAAAATCAGGCCCCTTAAAGGGCCCCTTTCATTTAATTTTTAGGGCACTTAAAAATTTTCTATCGGGGGCTTCCAATCGCAGATATCCTTGGGGTTTCTTACGTTTTTGCGCAACATACTTTTTTACAATGTCCTTTCTTTGCCCCAAATTTTCCCCTGCCCCCTTTCCCCCCCCATGTTACTTTTTTTTTGGCCAACCACTGAGAAATTTTTACCCGATCTTTTCGCTGGTGTGAGGGGCATCTTTACTATCAAAAACCCCCGCCTCTCTCTTGCTTTATGCCCCAATAAGTGCATTCCCCCCAATCTTCAAAATTTCCCCATTGTGGACTTCAAACCCCAAACCCCACAATTCCTTCCCGCGACTGCATATTTCCCCCTCACCCACTTACCCAACCCCTTGAATTCCCCCCCCTCACCTAAGGGTTTTCCCCTCCGACACCATGCTTAGGTTTTCCCGTCCCCATTCTTTGGGCACCAAGAATTTTTGTATACAGGTTATTGGGGAGCCGTAAATTTACCCAATTCCCCCTCGTTCATCTCATCCTCTTTTTCACATATTCCTTTAATAAAAAAGAAGACCTCTGGGAAAGTTGCCACATTCTACCGGGTCGTCCTCCCCGATTCACTCCATGTTCTTTCGGTCTTGAAGATGCTCCCCGTAGACTGGGTTGTTAAACCCCTTTTCTTTCCCTTTCCCCCTCCCTTTCCCCCCCTTTTTTTTTTCTCAGGTGTGATGACGAGGACAATTACAGCCCTTTTCATCAAAAGCTCCACACAATCTACAGGTTTTTCTCTGCCCCGCCCTAGTTACTATACCTGAGTTCTAAAGTCACTCAGTGTCACCAAAATGATGGTAATAGATTTGCGCCCAAAAACATTTTTTAGGGTTTAAAGGGGCCCTCATGCAGTCCCCGCATACCTACCCTCGGGCCACTTTCCAACTGATGCCCCTTTATGTATAACCCCCATACTCTTCGAAAGCTGCTTTTTTAAAAATTTTTTCAAAAATTTCTTCAAATGGGGCATTCCCCCTTGCTTTTCCCCAAGTATAATATTGGGTACACCCTCAGTCGTATTTAAACCGGGGTTTAAAAAAAACCCCACGTTTTTGGTATTTTTCCCCATTTTTGTCCAAAAGTCGGGAGCCATTTTGAATTTCCCCAAAAAAATCCTTGTAGCTTTCCAAATTTTAAAGGGAATGCCCCTTCAGATTTATCTTTGTTGATGCGTAGGTATCTCGGAGTATGGCAGGGGAGCAAACAGAAGCATTGGTATTTATAAACCGTTCCCTTTTAAAAACCCAATTTTACACAGTTTGATTCGCCCCCTGATAGCCCCGGCCCCTCTTGTTTAAAATCACTCATGGGTAAACCAAAAGGTGCAGCTTTAACCCCCCAATGTCCAAACTGCCACCAAGGTTGAGAGACGGGAAAGCAGGAGGGAAGGGGTAGCACCAAAAATCATGGCCCCAAAGTTGGGGGATTTGGGGGTTTGGGGGGGCGGGGGGGGGTTTTGGGGTTTAAAAGGGTTTTTTAGGGGGGGGGGGTATAATCAAAATTTTAATTTTAAAAAGAAAAGGAAACTGTGTAGATGAATTAAAATTTTTTTAATTTTAATGTTTGGGGAAAAAATTTTTCTTTTAAAAAATTTTATAAAAAATGGGGAAATTTTTTAGTTAAAAATGTTTTAAAAAAAGACGGAAAAAAAGAATTTTTGTTAATCGTATTTAATTAGAAAAGGGGGGAAAAAATTTTCTTTTTTTAAAAGCGGCCTTGATAAATTAAATTTTGTAAAATAAATTAACCCCCTTCCCCAAAAATTTTAAAATTCCTTTGAAAACCTTTTCCCAAAATGTTGATGATTTTTCCAAAAAAAATTGGGAGGGGTTTTTTTATTTTTAAACATGTGGTTGGGTTAAGTGATATCCTTTTTAAATTTTAAAATTAGTTTTTCCTTCAAAGGGGGGGGGAGATTTAAAAAAGGGAGATGCACCCAAACTTTGAAAAAAATTTTAAAAAGGGGGATTGGGGGCCTTTACAAAGAAAAACGTTTGAATTGGGTTGAAAAACCAAATTTTTTTGGGTTTAAGGGAAAAAAGTAGGTTACAAAAAATTTTCTTGTTTTTAAAACCCCGAATAAAATTTTTAAAAGGTTTTACATTTTAAAAAATTAAACTGGAAGGCAATCGGGAAAAAATTTTAAGTTTAAAAAATAAAAACCTAAAAGGGGTTGCTGGTTATTAAATGCCCGGTAGAAAAAAAGAATTAAAATGGTAAAACCCTTAATTTTTGGCCTTTCCGAAAAGAAAAAGAAGTTTTTTTGGGGTTTTTTTTTGGGAAATTAAGAAAAATTTCAAGGGGAAAATTTAAAAATTAAAAATTGCAGGACCGAAATAATCATTTTTAAAAAACACAATTTAAAAATTTTTGAAATTAAAAAAGTTAATTTCACAAAGGAAAAATTATCCCCTGTTAATTTTTTTAAAATTTTTTAAAAGATAAAGGTTTCCCAAACCAAAAACAGGAATGAAAAAAAATTTTTTTAAAGTTTAAAAATAAAAAGGGGCCCAAGAGTTTCCCAGGTTTTAAAAGAAAAAAGCAAAAAAAAGGTTGTTTTTGGCAAGGGTACTATTTTTTAAAAAGGGAAAAACAATGAATAAAAATGGGGGAATTTTAAAATTAAAAATTTGCCCCGGGAATTTTGGGCAGATGTAATTTAGGGTTTTGGGTAAAAAAAGGGGAAAAAGGGTTTTAAAAGCCAAAAAAAACAAAATGGGGTTTTAAAGTCCCAAAGGGGGAAAAAAACCCCAAAAAGTTATTTGAAAGGGGTTTAAAATTTATAAGTTGGATAAAATTTTTAATGATAATGGTTTTTTAAACAGGACCAACCATGGTAATTTAAAAATTGGTGTAATTTTAAAGGATTTCTGGGGGGGCCTTTTAATTTTTGGTTTCCCGGGAAAAATTTATGATGGGAAACAAAATTCAAAAATAACTGATTTTACCCGGGAAAACCCCGTACCCCCATAAAACGAAAGGGTTTTAGGTAAAAAATTGTGGGAAATTTCCTTTTCAATTTAAAAATTAACTTTTTTTTCAGAAAAAAAAAGAGGTTAAAATTTTAATTTTACAAAAAATTGGGGTTTATTGTAACTGGTCCCGGTTGGGCCAATTAAAAAAAAACTTTAAAGGCAGTAATTGGGAAAAAAAATTTTAAGAAAATATTTAATTTTGGGGGTTAATTAAAAATTTTTAAAAAAGACTTTAAAATAATGGTAAAAATTTTTGGCACCCTTCAATTAAATAATTCTTCCCTTAATTTTTTTGAAAGTAAAGGCCTTCCTTTTTTAAAAAGGGATGGTAAAGGGCCCCTTGGGGCCCCCAACCCTTTTTAAAAGACTGGCCCCCAAAACCAAAGTTTTAAAGGAGGATTCCCCCCGTTAATTTTTTTGGAGGTTTCCCCGATAAAAAACCAAATCCAAATGTTGGGGTCTTCACTAAAATACCCCCCTTAATTTTTTTTCCAAAAGAGGATGGGGGGGTTTAGCCAGTCCCCCAATTGTGGGAATTAAAACCCCGCCCGGAAAAATTTTTAAATAAGAAATCCAGAGGTTCATTCAGCCCCAAAACCAAATGTAAAATTTTTAATCCCTTGACCCCCTACGATGGGGGGCTTGGGAGACTGCCCCCACCCGAATTTTGCCCACCCCTTAAGATGGCATGGGACAATTAAACCCCGCTCCGGCGAACTAGTAAGCCCAGAATTTTTTAACTTGCAATAATGTTTAAAACTTTTCCCAAAATTAAAATAATTTTTATAAAAAAGAGGTACCTCAAGGCAAGCCAAATTTTGGGCATATTCCCTTCCACCATCCCGGATTTTGTTTTTCCCCTCATTTAGACCAAATAAAAGCTTAGCAGTATGAAAAGGGTGTTTTTTTCATGCATCCCCCTTTGTCCCCCCCAGCTCCAGGTTTTTGTCAAAGGGAGCCACAGTTCCCCCCGTCCAATGTTGTCATGGGAGCCCCCTAGTCCACCAGCTCCAAAATTTGTTATCAGCCAATAGTCCACCAAACTCCCGATGTTTCATTCATTCCCCTAGTCCAACCGGTTTCCCGGGTGTTGTCATGCAGTCCCCCTAGTCCCCAATCCCGATGTTTTTCATTCGTTCCCCCCTAGGCCACCCAGTTCCCAAAAGTTTTCAGGTCCACTAGTCCACCCGCTCCAGATTTTGTCAAGGGAATTCCCACTAGTCCACCAGTCCAATGTTTTCATGCAGTCCAAATAGTCCCCCCACTCCAGATGTTTTCATGCAGTCCACTATTTAAAAAAACCCCCAGATTTTTATGCAGCCCCCTAGTCCACCAGCTCCAGATGTTGTCATGCAGTCCACAAATCCACCAGCTCCAGATGTTGTCTTTGCAGTCCATTAGTCCACCAGCTCCAGATGTTGTCATGCAGTCCACTAGTCCACCAGCTCCAGTTGTTGCATGCAGTCCATTAGTCCCCAGCTCCAGATGTTGTCATGCAGTCCACTAGTCCACCAGCTCCAATGTTGTCATGCAGCCCACTAGTCCACCAGCTCCAGTGTTTTTATGCCCAATAGTCCCCCACTCCAGATGTTGTCATGCAGTCCACTAGTCCACCAGTCCAGATGTTGTCATGCAGTCCACTGTCCACCAGCCCCAGATGTTGTCATGCAGTCCACTAGCCCAAACCAGCTCCAGATGTTGTCATGCAGTCCACTAGTCCCCAGCCCCAGATGTTGTCATGCAGTCCCTAGCCACAGCTCCAGATGTTGTCATGCAGTCCACTAGTCCACCAGCTCCAGATGTTGTCATGCAGTCCACTAGTCCCCCAGCTCCAGATGTTGTCATGCAGTCCCACTAGTCCACCAGCTCCAGATGTTGTCATGCATTTCAACTAGTCCACCAGCTCCAGATGTTGTCATGCAGTCCACTAGTCCACCAGCCCCAGATGTTGTCATGCAGTCCACTAGTCCCCAGCTCCAGATGTTGTCAGGGCAGTCCACTAGTCCACCAGCTCCAGATGTTGTCATGCAGTCCACTATTTCACCAGCTCCAGAGTTGTCATGCAGTCCATAGCCCACCAGCTCCAGATGTTGTCATGCAGCCCACTAGTCCACCAGCTCCAGATGTTGTCATGCAGTCCACAAATCCCCCCAGCTCCAGATGTTGTCATCATTTCCACTAGTCACCAGCCCCAGATGTTGCATGAGTCCACTGTCCACCAGTTCCAGATGTTGTAAGGGCAGTCCACTAGTCCCCCAGCTCCAAAAATGTTGTCATGCAGTCCACTAGTCCACCAGCTCCAGATGTTGTCATGCGTCCCACTAGTCCCACCAAGTCCAGATGTTGTCATGCAGTCCTAGTCACCGCTCCAGATGTTGTATGCAGCCCAAATAGTCCACCAGCTCCAGATGTTGTCATGCAGTCCATTTGTCCACCACCAGATTTGTCATGCAGTCCACTAGTCCCCCAGCTCCAGAGTTGTCATGCAGCCACTAGTCCACCGTCCAGAGTTGTCATGCGCCACTAGTCCACCAGCTCCAGATGTTGTCATGCAGTCCACTAGTCCCCAGCTCCAGATGTTGTCATGCAGTCCACTAGTCCCCAGCTCCAGATGTTGTCATTGCAGTCCACTAGCCCACCAGCCCCAGATGTTGTCATGCAGTCCACTAGTCCACCAGCTCCAGATGTTGTCATGCAGCCACTTGTCCACCAGTTTCGATGTTGTCATGCAGTCAACTAGTCCACCACCCTCCAGATGTTGTCATGCAGCCACTAGTCCACCAGTTTCAGATGTTGTCATGCAGTCCATGTCCACCAGCTCAGATGTTTTTCATGGCCCATGTCCACCAGTTTCCGATGTTGTCTGCAGTCCATCCACCAGCTCCAGATGTTGTCATGCAGTCCACTAGTCCACCAGCCCCAGATGTTGGTCATGAGCCCATATTTCCCCCAGCCCCAGATGTTGTCATGCAGTCCACTAGTCCACCAGCCCCAGATGTTGTCATGCAGCCACTAGCCCACCAGCCCAGATGTTGTCATGCAGTCCCACTAGTCCACCAGCTCCAGATGTTGTCATGCAGTCCACTAGCCCAACCAGCTCCAGATGTTGTCATGCAGTCCATTTGTCCCAGTCCAGATGTTGTCAGCAGTCCACTAGTCCACCAGCTCAGATGTTGTCATGCAGTCCACTAGTCCCCCAGCTCCAGATGTTGTCATGCAGTCCACTGTCTACCAGCTCCAGATGTTTTCTTTGCAGTCCACTAGCCCACCAGCCCCGGGATGTTGTCAGGGCAAGCCACTAGCCCACCGCTCCAGATGTTGTCATGCAGTCCACTAGTCCACCAGCCCCAGATGTTGTCATGCAGCCATTTGTCCACCAGCTCCAGATGTTGTCATGCAGTCCACTAGTCCACCAGCTCCAGATGTTGTCATGCAGTCCACTAGTCCACCAGCTCCTGTTTGTTGTCATGCAGCCCAAACTAGCCACCAGCTCCGATGTTGTCATGCAGTCCACGTCCACCAAACCCAGATGTTGTCATGCAGTCACTAGCCCCCAGCTCCAGATGTTGTCAATGCAGTCCACTAGTCCACCAGTTCCGGGTTTTGTCATGCAGTCCAGTGTCCACCGTTCCAGATGTGTCATGCGTCCACTTAGTCCACCACGTCCAGATTTTTGTCATGCAGTCCACTGTCTACCAGCTCCAGATGTTGTCATGCAGTCATTTAGTCCACCACGCCCCAGATGTTGTCATGCAGCCCACTAGTCCACCAGTCCAGATGTTGTCATGCAGTCCACTAGTCCCCCACGTCCAGATGTTGTCATGCAGTCCACTAGTCTACCAGCTCCAGTGTTGTCATGCAGTCCACTAGTCACCACGTCCAGATGTTGTCATGCAGCCATGTCCACCGTCCAGTTGTTGTCATGCAGTCCACTAGTCTACCAGCTCCAGATGTTGTCATGCAGTCCACTAGTCCACCAGTTCCAGATGTTGTATGCAGTCCACTATCCACCATTCCAGATGTTGTCATGCAGTCCACTAGTCCACCACGTCCAGATTTGTCATGCAGTCCACTAGTTCCCCCAGTTCCAAGATGTTGTCATGCAGTCCACTAGTCCACCACGTCCAGATGTTGTCATGCAGTCCACTAGTCCACCAGCTCCAGATGTTGTCATGCAGTCCACTAGTCCACCAGTTCCAGATGTTGTCATGCAGTCCACTAGTCCACCACGTCCAGATGTTGTCATGCAGTCCACTAGTCCACCAGCTCCAGATGTTGTCATGCAGTCCACTGTCTCACCAGCTCCAGATGTTGTCATGCAGTCCACTAGTCCACCAGTTCCAGATGTTGTCATGCAGTCCACTAGTCCACCACGTCCAGATGTTGTCATGCAGTCCACTAGTCCACCAGCTCCAGATGTTGTCATGCAGTCCACTAGTCTACCAGCTCCAGATGTTGTCATGCAGTCCACTAGTCACCAGCTCCAGATGTTGTCATGCAGTCCACTAGTCCACCAGCTCCAGATTGTTGTCATGCAGTCCACTAGTCCGCCAGTTCCAGATGTTGTCATGCATGTCCACTAGTCACGCCAGTTCCAGATGTTGTCATGCAGTCCACTGTCCGCCATTCCAGATGTTTCATGTAGTCCACTAGTCCACCAGCTCCAGATGTGTCATGCAGTCCACTAGCCCACAGCTCCAGATGTTGTCATGCAGTCCACTAGTCCACCAGCTCCAGATGTTGTCATGCAGGTCCACTAGTCCACAGCTCCAGATGTTGTCATGCAGTCCACTAGTCCACAGCTCCAGATGTTGTCATGCAGTCCACTAGTCCACCAGCTCCGATGTTGTCATGCAGTCCACTAGTCCACCAGTCCAGATGTTGTCATGCGTCCACTAGTCCACAGCTCCAGATGTTGTCATGCAGTCCACTAGTCTACCAGCTCCAGATGTTGTCATGCAGTCCACTAGTCCACCAGTTCCAGATGTTGTCATGCAGTCCACTAGTCCACCAGTTCCAGATGTTGTCATGCAGTCCACTAGTCCACCAGCTCCAGAGGTTGTCATGCAGTCCACTTGTCACCCATCCGTTGTCATGCAGTCCACTAGTCCACCAGTCAGATGTTGTCATGCAGTCCACTAGTCCACCAGCTCCAGATGTTGTCATGCAGTCCACTAGTCCACCAGTTCCAGATGTTGTCATGCAGTCCACTAGTCCACCACGTCCAGATGTTGTCATGCAGTCCACTAGTCCACCAGCTCCAGATGTTGTCATGCAGTCCACTAGTCTACCAGCTCCAGATGTTGTCATGCAGTCCACTAGTCCACCAGTTCCAGATGTTGTCATGCAGTCCACTAGTCCACCAGCGTCCAGATGTTGTCATGCAGTCCACTAGTCCACCAGCTCCAGATGTTGTCATGCAGTCCACCAGCTCCAGATGTTGTCATGCAGTCCACTAGTCTACCAGCTCCAGATGTTGTCATGCAGTCCACTAGTCCACCAGCTCCAGATGTTGTCATGCAGTCCACTAGTCCACCAGCTCCAGATGTTGTCATGCAGTCCACTAGTCCACCAGCTCCAGATGTTGTCATGCAGTCCACTTGTCCACCAACTCCAGATATTGTCATGCAGTCCACTAGTCCACCAGCTCCAGATGTTGTCATGCAGTCCACTAGTCCGCCAGTTCCAGATGTTGTCATGCAGTCCACTAGTCCACCAGCTCCAGATGTTGTCATGCAGCCCACTAGTCCACCAGCTCCAGATGTTGTCATGCAGCCCACTAGTCCACCAGCTCCAGATGTTGTCATGCAGTCCACTAGTCCACCAGCTCCAGATGTTGTCATGCAGTCCACTAGTCCACCAGCTCCAGATGTTGTCATGCAGTCCACTAGTCCACCAGCTCCAGATGTTGTCATGCAGTCCACTAGTCCACCAGCTCCAGATGTTGTCATGCAGTCCACTAGTCCACCAGCTCCAGATGTTGTCATGCAGTCCACTAGTCCAAAACCCTCCAGATGTTGTCATGCAGTCCACTAGTCCGCCAGTTCCAGATGTTGTCATGCAGTCCACTAGTCCACCAGCTCCAGATGTTGTCATGCAGTCCACTAGTCCACCAGCTCCAGATGTTGTCATGCAGTCCACTAGTCCACCAGCTCCAGATGATGTCATGCAGTCCACTAGTCCACCAGCTCCAGATGTTGTCATGCAGTCCACTAGTCCGCCAGTCCAGATGTTGTCATGCAGTCCACTAGTCCCGCCAGTTCCGATGTTGTCATGCAGTCCACTAGTCCACCAGCTCCAGATGTTGTCATGCAGTTCACTAGTCCGCCAGTTCCAGATGTTGTCATGCAGTCCACTAGTCCGCCAGTTCCAGATGTTGTCATGCAGTCCACTAGTCCACCAGCTCCAATGTTGTCATGCAGTCCACACAGTCCACCAGCTCCAGATGTTGTCATGCAGTCCACTAGTCCACCAGCCAGATGTTGTCATGCTGTCCACTAGTCCACCAGCTCCAGATGTTGTCATGCAAGTCCACTAGTCCACCAGCTCAGATGTTGTCATGCAGCACTAGTCAACCGCTCCAGATGTTGTCATGCGTCCACTAGTCCACCGTCCCAGATTTGTCATGCAGCCACTAGTCCAACCAGCTCCAGATGTTGTCATGCGTCCACTAGTCCACCAGCTCCGATGTTGTCATGCAGTTCACTAGTCCAATAGCTCCAGATGTTGTCATGCAGTCCACTAGTCCACCAGCTCCAGATGTTGTCATGCAGCCCACTAGTCCACCAGCTCCAGATGTTGTCATGCAGTCCACTAGTCCACCAGCTCCAGATGTTGTCATGCAGCCCACTAGTCCACCAGCTCCGATGTTGTCATGCAGTTCACTAGTCCACCAGCTCCAGATGTTGTCATGCAGTCCACTAGTCCACCAGTTCCAGATGTTGTCATGCAGTCCACTTGTCCACCAACTCCAGATATTGTCATGCAGTCCACTAGTCCACCAGCTCCCAGACGTTGTCATGCAGTCCCACTAGTCCACCAGCTCCAGACGTTGTCATGCAGTCCACTAGTCCACCAGCTCCAGATGTTGTCATGCAGTCCACTAGTCCACCAGCTCCAGATGTTGTCATGCAGTCCATTAGTCCACCAGCTCCAGATGTTGTCATGCAGTCCACTAGTCCACCAGCTCCAGATGTTGTCATGCAGTCCACTAGTCCACCAGCCCCAGATGTTGTCATGCAGCCCACTAGTCCACCAGCTTCCAGATGTTGTCATGCAGTCCACTAGTCCATCCAGCTCCAGATGTTGTCATGCAGTCCATTAGTCCACCAGCTCCAGATGTTGTCATGCAGTCCACTAGTCCACCAGCTCCAGATGTTGTCATGCAGTCCACTAGTCCGCCAGTTCCAGATGTTGTCATGCAGTCCACTAGTCCACCAGCTCCAGATGTTGTCATGCAGTCCACTAGTCCACCAGCTCCAGATGTTGTCATGCAGTCCACTAGTCCACCAGCTCCAGATGTTGTCATGCAGTCACTAGTCCACCAGCTCCAGTGTTGTCATGCAGTCCACTAGTCCGCCAGTTCCAGATGTTGTCATGCAGTCCACTAGTCCGCACAGTTCAGATGTTGTCATGCAGTCCACTAGTCCACCAGCTTCCAGATGTTGTCATGCAGTCCACTAGTCCGACACAGTTCCAGATGTTGTCATTGCAGTCCACTAGTCCGCCAGTCCAGATGTTGTCATGCAGTCCACTAGTCCACCAGCTCCAGATGTTGTCATGCAGTCCACTAGTCCAGCTCCAGATGTTGTCATGCAGTCCATTAGTCCACCAGCTCCAGATGTTGTCATGCAGTCCACTAGTCCACCAGCTCCAGATGTTGTCATGCAGTCCACTAGTCCACCAGCTCCAGATGTTGTCATGCAGTCCACTAGTCCACCAGCTCCAGATGTTTGTCATGCAGTCCACTAGTCCAGCCTCCAGATGTTGTCATGCAGTCCTTAGTCCACCCAGCTCCAGATGTTGTCATGCAGTCCACTAGTCCACCAGCTCCAGATGTTGTCATGCAGTCCACTAGTCCACCAGCTCCGATGTTGTCATGCAGTTCACTAGTCCAATAGCCTCCAGATGTTGCATGCAGCCACTAGTCCACCAGCTCCAGATGTTGTATGCAATCACTGTCCCATCAGATTTGTCATGCACCACTAGTCCACCAGCTCGATGTTGTCATGCAGTTCACTAGTCCACCAGCTCCAGATGTTGTCATGCAGTCCACTAGTCCACCAGTTCCAGATGTTGTCATGCAGTCCACTAGTCCACCAGCTCCAGATGTTGTCATGCAGTCCACTAGTCCACCAGCTCCAGATGTTGTCATGCAGCCCACTAGTCCACCAGCTCCAGATGTTGTCATGCAGTCCACTAGTCCACCAGCTCCAGATGTTGTCATGCAGTCCACTAGTCCACCAGTTCCAGATGTTGTCATGCAGTCCACTTGTCCACCAACTCCAGATATTGTCATGCAGTCCACTAGTCCACCAGCTCCAGACGTTGTCATGCAGTCCACTAGTCCACCTGCTCCAGACGTTGTCATGCAGTCCACTAGTCCACCAGCTCCAGACGTTGTCATGCAGTCCACTAGTCCACCAGCTCCAGATGTTGTCATGCAGTCCACTAGTCCACCAGCTCCAGATGTTGTCATGCAGTCCACTAGTCCACCAGCTCCAGATGTTGTCATGCAGTCCACTAGTCCACCAGCCCCAGATGTTGTCATGCAGTCCACTAGTCCACCAGCTCCAGATGTTGTCATGCAGTCCACTAGTCCATCAGCTCCAGATGTTGTCATGCAGTCCATTTGTCCACAGCTCCAGATGTTGTCATGCAGCCCACTAGTCCACCAGCTCCAGATGTTGTCATGCAGTCCACTAGTCCACCAGCTCCAGATGTTGTCATGCAGTCCACTAGTCCACCAGCTCCAGATGTTGCCATGCAGTCCTCTAGACCACCAGTTCCAGATGTTGTCATGCAGTCCACTAGTCCACCAGCTCCAGATGTTGTCATGCAGTCCACTAGTCCACCAGCCTCCAGATGTTGTCATGCAGTCCACTAGTCCACCAGCTCCAGATGTTGTCATGCAGTCCTCTAGTCGACCAGTTCCAGATGTTGTCATGCAGTCCACTAGTCCACCAGCTCCAGATGTTGTCATGCAGTCCACTAGTTCACCAGGTCCAGAGTTGTCATGCAGTCCTTAGTCCACCAGCTCCAGATGTTGTCATGCAGTCCACTAGTCACCAGTCTCCAGATGTTGTCATGCAGTCCACTAGTCCACCAGCTCCAGATGTTGTCATGCAGTCCACTAGTCCACCAGTTCCAGATGTTGTCATGCAGTCCACTAGTCCACCAGTTCCAGATGTTGTCATGCAGTCCACTAGTCTACCAGCTCCAGATGTTGTCATGCAGTCCACTAGTCCACCAGTTCCAGATGTTGTCATGCAGTCCACTAGTCCACCAGTTCCAGATGTTGTCATGCAGCCCACTAGTCCACCAGTTCCAGATGTTGTCATGCAGCCCACTAGTCCACCAGTTCCAGATGTTGTCATGCAGTCCACTAGTCCACCAGCTCCAGATGTTGTCATGCAGTCCACTAGTCCACCAGTTCCAGATGTTGTCATGCAGTCCACTAGTCCACCAGTCCAGATGTTGTCATGCAGTCCACTAGTCACCAGCTCCAGATGTTGTCATGCAGTCCACTAGTCCACCAGTTCCAGATGTTGTCATGCAGTCCACTAGTCCACCAGTTCCAGATGTTGTCATGCAGCCCACTAGTCCACCAGTTCCAGATGTTGTCATGCAGCCCACTAGTCCACCAGTCCAGATGTTGTCATGCAGTCCACTTAGTCCACCAGCTCCAGATGTTGTCATGCAGTCCACTAGTCCACCAGTTCCAGATGTTGTCATGCAGTCCACTAGTCTACCAGCTCCAGATGTTGTCATGCAGTCCACTAGTCCACCAGTTCCAGATGTTGTCATGCAGTCCACTAGTCCACCAGTTCCAGATGTTGTCATGCAGTCCACTAGTCCACCAGCCCAGATGTTGTCATGCAAGCTCCACTAGTCCACCAGTTCCAGATGTTGTCATGCAGTCCACTAGTCCACCAGCTCCAGATGTTGTCATGCAGTCCGTTAGTCCACCAGTCCGATGTTGTCATCGCAGTCCATAGTCCACCAGCTCCAGATGTTGTCATGCAGTCCACTAGTCCACCAGCTCCAGATGTTGTCATGCAGTCCACTAGTCCACCAGCTCCAGATGTTGTCATGCAGTCCACTAGTCCACCAGTTCCAGATGTTGTCATGCAGTCCACTAGTCCACCAGCTCCAGATGTTGTCATGCAGTCCACCCAGTCTTATATTACTCCCTCATCCAGTCTTATATTACTCCCTCATACTGCCTTATACTACCCCCAAATACTGCCTTATACTACTCCCTCATACTGCCTCATACTACTCCCTCATCCAGTCTTATATTACTCCCTCATACTGCCTTATACTACTCCCTTATACTGCCTCATACTACTCCCTCATCCAGTCTTATATTACTCCCTCATACTGCCTTATACTACTCCCTCATACTGCCTTATACTACTCCCTCATACTGCCTCATACTACTCCCTCATACTGCCTTATACTACTCCCTTATACTCTCCACTTTTAATATGGTCTCCGGCATCGCCTTTGATTCTAACATTTTATTGTCGACTTTTGGACCGCTGAAAAATAACAAGAAAGTTGGAACAAGAAAATGTTGCGCATGAAGTCGCGAATGTGTTGGTAATCTTATCTGTGAGTGCCTCCTTACGACCTTATGAACAGTGTAAAGATGTCTTCCACAGGATGGTGTTGAACGCGGGTGTCGTCTCAAACCTCTATTTATGGCTTCGTTTATGACATTTTCTGAAACAACTTATATTTTCCGGCCTGAGGATGTAACCACCGGATTATATAATGCCAGGATGACGAGGGTAGTTGGAGACGAGGGTAGTGGTGGACGAGGGTAGGTGGAGGACGAGGTAGGTGGAGGACGAGGGTAGGTGGAGGACGAGGGTAGGTGGTGGAGAGAGGTAGGTGGAGGCGAGGGTAGGTGGTGGACGAGGGTAGGTGGAGGACGAGGGTAGGTGGAGGACGAGGGTAGGTGGAAGGACGAGGGTAGGTGTGGACGAGGGTAGTGGAGGACGAAGGTAGGTGGAGGACAGGGTAGGCGGAGGACGAGGGTATGTGGTGGACGAGGTTAGGTGGTGGACGAGGGTAGGTGGAGGACGAGGGTAGGTGGTGGACGAGGTAGGCGGAGGACGAGGTAGGCGAGGACGAGGGTAGGTGGAGGACGAGGGTAGGTGGAGGACGAGGGTAGGTGAGGACGAGGGTAGGTGGAGGGACGAGGGTAGGTGGAGGACAGGGTAGGTGGAGGACGAGGGTATGTGGTGGACGAGGGTAGGTGGTGGACGAGGGTAGGTGGAGGACGAGGGTAGGCAGAGGACGAGGGTAGGTGGAGGACGAGGGTAGGTGGTGGACGAGGGTAGGTGGAGGACGAGGGTAGGTGGAGGACGAAGGTAGGCGGAGGACGAGGGTATGGTGTGGACGAGGGTAGGTGGTGGACGAGGGTAGGTGGAGGACGAGGGTAGGTGGGACGAGGGTAGGTGAGGACGAGGGTAGGCGGAGGACGAGGGTATGTGGTGGACGAGGGTAGGTGGTGGACGAGGGTAGGTGGTGGACGAGGGTAGGTGGAGGACGAGGGTAGGTGGAGGACGTGGGTAGGCATGAGGACGAGGGTAGTGGTGGACGAGGGTAGGTGTGGGACGAGGGTAGGTGGAGGACGAGGGTACGTGTGGACGAGGGTAGTTTGGAGGACGAGTTTAGGTGGTGGATGAGGGTAGGTGGTGGACGAGGGTAGGTGGAGGACGAGGGTAGGTGGTGGACGAGGGTAGGTGGTGGACGAGGGTAGGTGGTGGACGAGGGTAGGTGGTGGACGAGGGTAGTTGGAGACGAGGGTAGGTGGAGGACGAGGGTAGGGTGGAAGGGTGTGGGGACGAGGGTAGGTGGTGGACGAGGGTAGGTGGGGGACGAGGGTAGGTGGTGGACGAGGGTAGGGGAGGACGAGGGTAGGCGGAGGACGAGGGTAGGTGGTGGACGAGAGTAGGTGATGGACGAGGGTAGGTGGTGGACGAGGGTAGGTGGTGGACGAGGGTAGGTGGTGGACGAGGGTAGGTGGGGTGGACGAGGTAGGTGGTGGGAGAGGTGTACCAGGTCGGTGGTACCGAGGGTAGTGGGACGAGGGTAGCAGGTCGCAGGGTATAGTGGTTGAACGAGGGTAGGTAGTGGACTAGAGTAGTGGATGGACGAGAGTAGGTGAGGAGAGGGAGGTGGTGGACGGGTAGTGTGGCAGTAGGTGGGACGAGGTGGTGGTGGACGGTAGGTGTGGAGAGTGGGGTCAACGCACCCCGGGTACCGGCTGTGAGAGGCCTCCTGGTGGATCAGAGGCTGATCAACCAGGGATTGCTGTGGACTGAGCAAATAACAAAGGGACAGGCCCTAGTCCTGGAGAGGTTCGGAGGGTAACGACCCGGGTTTGGTGCTGTGTCCAGGCCTCTTGACAGACTGACCAGGGTTGCTGTGGTGAGCCAACCCGTTATCGCCGTCTGATCAGGAATGATATAGGTCTCGGCCACTGAAGACTATCTGTATGGATCCCCCTATAGAGTGCTGGGGGCAGTGAACGCTCCCCTGCACTTGGTTCATGTGCTAGGCCCCGTTTGGGATGGTGCATCGTCTGCCAAGTCTTTTGCTTTCGTAGTGAGTGATTTTCGTGTGCAAGTTCGGTACTAGTCCCTCTAGGATTTTCCAGGTGTATATAATCATGTATCTCTCCCTCTGCGTTCCAGGGAATACAGTTTAGGAACCTCAAGCGCTCCCAGTAATTGAGGTGTTTTATCTCGTTATGTGCGCTGTGAAAGTTTCTCTGTACATTTTCTAGGTCAGCAATTTCACCTGCCTTGAAAGGTGCTGTTAGTGTGCAGCAATATTCCAGCCTAGATAGAACAAGTGACCTGAAGAGTGTCATCATGGGCTTGGCCTCCCTAGTTTTGAAGGTTCTCATTATCCATCCTGTCATTTTTCTAGCAGATGCGATTGATACAATGTTATGGTCCTTGAAGGTGAGATCCTCCGACATAATCACTCCCAGGTCTTTGACGGTGTTTCGCTCTATTTTGTGGTCGGAATTTGTTTTGTACTCTGATGAAGATTTAATTTCCTCATGTTTACCATATCTGAGTAATTGAAATTTCTCATCGTTGAACTTCATATTGTTTTCTGCAGCCCACTGAAAGATTTGGTTGATGTCCGCCAGGAGCCTTGCAGTGTCTGCAATGGAAGACACTGTCATGCAGATTCGGGTGTCATCTGCAAAGGAAGACACGGTGCTGTGGCTGACATCCTTGTCTATGTCGGATATGAGGATGAGGAACAAGATGGGAGCGAGTACTGTGCCTTGTGGAACAGAGCTTTTCACCGTAGCTGCCTCGGACTTTACTCTGTTGACGACTACTCTCTGTGTTCTGTTAGTGAGGAAATTATAGATCCATCGACCGACTTTTCCTGTTATTCCTTTAGCACGCATTTAGTGCGCTATTACGCCATGGTCACACTTGTCGAAGGCTTTTGCAAAGTCTGTATATATTACATCTGCATTCTTTTTGTCTTCTAGTGCATTTAGGACCTTGTCTTAGTGATCCAATAGTTGAGACAGACAGGAGCGACCTGTTCTAAACCCATGTTGCCCTGGGTTGTGTAACTGATGGGTTTCTAGATGGGTGATGATCTTGCTTCTTAGGACCCTTTCAAAGATTTTTATATGGGATGTTAGTGCTATTGGTCTGTAGTTCTTTGCTGTTGCTTTACTGTCCCCTTTGTGAAGTGGGGCTATGTCTGTTGTTTTTAGTAACTGTGGGACGACCCCCGTGTCCATGCTCCCTCTCCATAGGATGGAAAAGGCTCGTGATAGGGGCTTCTTGCAGTTCTTGATGAACACAGAGTTCCATGAGTCTGGCCCTGGGGCAGAGTGCATGGGCATGTCATTTATCGCCTGTTCGAAGTCATTTGGCGTCAGGATAACATCGGATAGGCTTGTGTTAATCAAATTTTGTGGCTCTCTCATAAAAAATTCATTTTGATCTTCGACTCAGTCTGGTTAGCGGCTTGCTAAAAACTGAGTCATATTGGGACTTGAGTAGCTCACTCATTTCCTTGCTGTCATCTGTGTAGAACCCATCTTGTTTAAGTAGGGGCCCAATACTGGACGTTGTTCTCGATTTTGATTTGGCATAGGAGAAGAAATACTTTGGGTTTCTTTGGATTTCATATATGGCTTTTAGTTCTTTCCGCGATTCCTGACTCCTAAAGGATTCTTTTATCTTAAGTTCGATGCTTGCTATTTCTCTGACCAGTGTCTCCCTACGCATTTCAGATATATTGACCTCTTTTAGCCGCTCTGTTATTCTTTTCCGTCGCCTGTAAAGGGAGCGCCTGTCTCTTTCTATTTTACATCTACTCCTCCTTTTTCTTGGGGAAATTTAAAGCCTTGTGCATAATCGAGTCCCACCGATTTAAATTGTTCTAGGATAAGTTGGGTCTGTGTTGCTTAGTATATTTCCCAGTTATATCGGTTAGGATTGGTTTTACTTGGCCCCATTTTTTTTTTTGTTTTTGAGTTAAATTTTGGTAAAATGCCCCCTCGTGACTGTCTATTATGTCGTCTGGGCTCCACGCATACATGCTGAACCTAAATTATTTGTGACTGATTTATTTTTTTTGAATTGACATTTTTTAATCTCATTGTTAGTGAAGTATCTTTATTCTCCGTTGTAGGTCTATTATTTGCGGTTTAAATTTAATTTTGGCGAGAAAAGCCGGGGTGAGTTGTTTTAAAAGACTGCCCCTGGGGTTTTTTTCGCAACAATATTATTTGCTATATTCCTCCATTTTAGGGCCTTAAGTTGAAAAACCCCCAGGAGCAAAAGTTGGGGGCCGGACTGGGAAAATTTTTCCAAAGTGTAAGTTTTAACACTGTTCTGGAATTTCTGGATTTCATCCGGAGGCTTTTGATCTACCCTGCTAAAAATTCCCTACTCATTTGAGGGTTAAGGTTCTGTGCAAAAAAGTGACTCTGAATGTACGGGAAAACCCCCCCTTTTTCCTGTTCACTCTTGTAAACTGTATAGGGTTTTAACCCGGGTCCATATTATTAATTACTTAAAACATAAAAGGGGTAGAAAAAAAAACATATCCTGATGGCATTTACATAATTAATAATTACCTAAAACTTTTTACCCGGGGAAGGGGAGTTTTTACATAAACAGATATACCTCTTAATTTACCCACCCTCGATCCGAGATTCCCAAGGTGGCCCACACACCGGGTGTCCAGAGCTTCACTCCCGGACCTGTCACCAACAACCCTCCTTTCTCCACTGTGCCTGGGCTTATATGGTATCAAAGTACCCCTCCACATGGGGGTTTTACCACTTTTACGACCTGACGCCCGGGGCTGAGCCGCAAGAACAAAAAACTCAACATTGTAAGGCGGGGTGACCTATAATTTGGTCCCTGAGACCTCACAATCCCATCTGAACTGCATCACATCCCCCTTTCTCCCCCAATTTAAAATATCTGAGAACTAGGACAATTTGTCCTAAGTTATTAGACTATTTTAATCTTAACCCTTTAATTCTATTACAATACAATAGCAAACAATATGAATTCACACAGATCAGTAGATTCTAGCACTAGAAACGAATAACAATGACTCTGTGGTGCGAAACCTCCTTATCCGTGATGTCTCCTTAAAACTAAATATCGGGCTTCAGTGCCTTCCTGTACTCTACAGTTTTTTCTTGTGTGTGTAAGGTTAAAGTAAATATCTGTGTGATCTTATAATCCTAGTGACCTTAACTGACCTTTTTTGACAGTAGGTCTGATGTGCCCCAGCTGATGGGGCACATCAACTGGGTGACTGGGCACATCAAGGCAGGCTGGGTGACTTCTCAGTCCTCTGTAAGTATTCAATTTCGGCCAGTAATTGTTTTCCCCAAAAGTCTCACCCAAACCTTCACACCTTCCACCATTTATCCCAAACCAACACACAACTCCACCAAATATAATAATATACAACCACTGGAACCCGATATTTAGGTTTAAGGAGAAATGACAGGTAAGGAGGCTTTGCACCAGAGAGAAACTATTATGCTGGTCAACTTCGAGGTGTACTGATTATACTGCCTTGTGGGAGTTGAGGAGGCTGAGGGAAATATATGTAGTGGAATAATTTTGTATTATGTATAATTTTGTCTTTGTACTGTAATAGATTTAAGGGGTTATGATTAAATTAGTCTTATAACTTAGGACAAATTGTCCTAGTTCTCAGATATTTTAAATTGGGGGAGAAAGGGGGATGTGATGTAGTTCAGCTGGGCTTGTGAGGTCTCTAGGGAGACCTAATTTAACCAATTATATGGTCACCTTGCCTTGGCAAATGTCTGTCAGAGACACGCCTTTTCGGCTTATGTATCAGCTCCTTTGTTCGTCACTGGTGTCAGATCCAGGCGTCAGGTCGTACACGTGGTTGTGGAGGGTGCTTGGACCACCATATAAGCCCAAGGAACAGCTGAGCAGAGGAGATTCGTGCGGAGCTCTGGCCTGGGTGCAGTGCTCTGAGCAGAGAGACTTTGAGAGGAGCTGCTGCTGGGGTGCAGAACTCGGGAGAAGGCTGCTGAAGTCTCTGGCGGAGACTGTTGGAGACACTGGGCAGAGTACTGGCTTGTAGCAGTACTCGTGTTGTGTAGGTCATGGGACCTGTGGCTTAGTTCCTGTGATGAACTGTTCTCTGAACAATATTGTAAGTTATATTCATTATCGCCAAGTTAATTGTATTCCCTGTCTCACTGCTTATATGTACCATCCCATTTATCTAAACACAATAATGTTCTCCTGTTCACAAATATATTATTGTACAAGGACTTAATAATAAACTGTTTGAGTAGAATAGTAATATTCACTTTCCCCGTTATTTACTCATTTCTTTTTTTTTATTTTTTTTATTTCAAGAAGTGAAAGGTGAGTAGTGTGGTGGGTAGAGTAATGAGAGGTGAAGATGTAGTCACCAGTGACCTCACATTACCTGCTTACATCTGCCTCGACTCGCCTCTCGCCCACCTCTCCTGCCAACTCCCACAGATTACTCCAATATTCCACTTATAACCAGTTACATTCCAATACCCCCTACATGACACGAGGGTAGGTGGAGAACGAGGGTAGGTGGTGGACGAGGGTAGGTGGAGGACGAGAGTAGTTGGTGGACGAGGGTAGGTGGAGGACGAGGGTAGGTGGTGGACGAGGGTAGGTGGGGAACGGGGTAGGTGGGGGGGAAGAGGGTAGGTGGAGGACGAAGGTAGTTGGTGGGAGGGTAGGTGGGGGGACGAGGGTGGGGGAGGACGGGGTAGGAGGTGGAGAGGGTAGGTGGGGGGCGAGGGTAGGATTTGGGGAGAGGGTAGGGGTGGAGAGGTAGGTGGGGGACGAGGGTGGTGGAGGACGAGGTAGGTGGGGCGAGGGTGGGTGGGGACGGGGTAAGTGGAGGCGAGGGTAGGAGGTGACGAGGGTAGGGGGAGGCGGGGGTAGGTGGGGGGACGAGGTAGGTGGGGGAGGGGGGGTAGGTGGGGACGAGGGTAGGGGGAGGAAGAGGTTTTTGGGGGCAAGGGAGGTGGGTGGCGAGGGAGGTGGGGGAGGGGGTATTTGGATATGGGAGGGGTAGGTGGGGGACGGGGGTTAGGTGGTGGACAGGGTAGGTGGAGGCGGGGGTAGGGGGAGGACGAGGGTAGGGGGTGGAGGGGGGTGGAAAAGGGGGTGGTGGGGGAGGGTAGGGGGAGGAGGGGGGGGTGGTGGGGACGAGGGGGTGGGGCGGGGTGGGTGGTGGCGGGGTTTAAAAGGGAGGACGGGGGGAGGTGGGTGGCGAGGGTGGGTGGAGGAAAGGGTGGAGGGGAAGAGGGTAATGGAGGACGAAATGGTGGGGACGGGGTTAGGTGGTGAAAGGTGGGGTGGTGCGGGGGGTGGGTAAAGGCGGGGGTAGGAGGAGGCGAGGGTGGGGGGGATGCGGTAGGTGGAGGAGGAAAATGGGGGGAGGCGAGGGTAGGTGGTGGGACGAGGGTAGGCGGGGGGGGGGAAAGGTGGAGGACAGGGGGGGGTGACGAGGGTAGGTGGAGGACGGGGGTGGGGGGGACGAGAGTAGGTAGAGGACGAGGGGGGGGAGGACAGGGTGGGAGGTAAACGAGGGTGGGTGGGGGACGGGGTGGTGGTGAACGAGGGTAGGTGGAGGAAGCGTTAGGTGGTGGACGGGGTAGGGGGGGAGAGGGTAGGGGAGGAGGGGGGGTAGGGGGAGACACGGTAGGTGTGGGCGAGGGTGGGTGGTGGAGGGGGATAGGGGAAGCGAGGTAGGGGGAAGACGGGGGTAGGTGGAGGCAGGGGAGGGGGTGGGGGGGGGGAGGTAGGTGACGGTAGGTGGAAAAACGGGGGTAGTGGGGGCGAGGGTAGGGGAGACGGGGTAGGTTTTTGGACGGGTGGTGGGGAGGGGGTGGGGAGGCGGGCTTAGGAGGGTCGAGGGTAAGGAGGAGGAGAGGGTGGGGAGGCCGGGGCAGGTGGTGGACAGGGAAGGTGGATCGGGGGTGGTGGTGGACGGGGGTAGGGGGAAAACGAGGGGGGGGGGAGGACGGGGGAGGGGTGGACGGGGGTGGTGGGGGACAAAGGTAGGTGGTGGACGGGGTAGGGGGAGGACGGGGGTGGTGGTAGGGGGTAGGTGGAGGGAGGGGTAGGTGGTAGAGGGGGGTGGTGGTAAAGGGGTAGGTGATGACAGGGTTTGGTTGGGGGACGAGGGTGTAGGAGGATGGGGTAGGGGGAGGATGACGGGGGTGGGGGACGAGGGTAGGGGAGGACGGGGGTTGGTGGGGAGGGGGTAGGGGGGAAGGACGAGAGTAGGTGGAGGAGGGGGTAGGGGGATGCGGGGTTTAGGTGGTGACGAGGGTAGGGGGGACGGGGGTGGGTGGGAACGGGTGGGAGGAGGATGGGGGGTGGTGGGGGGAGAGGGTAGGGGGGGAGAGGGTGGGTGGATGCGGGGTAGATGGGGGACGGGGGTTGGGTGGGAAAGAGCTAGGGGAGTACGAGGTGGGAGGGGGAAAACGAGGGTAGGTGGAGGAAGAGGGTGGTGGGGCGAGGGTAGGTGGGGGACGAGGTGGGGTGGACGGGGGAAGGGGACTACGAGCGTGGTGGAGGCGGGGTACTTGTGGCGAGGGGTAGGGTGGAGGGGGGAGGGTAGGTGGGGAGAGTGTAGGTGGAGACGAGGGTAGGTGGGGGACGAGGTAGGGGTGGACGGGGTAGGTGGAGAAGAGGGTGGTGGGGGACGGGGGGGGGGGACGAGGGTAGGTGGGGGACGAGGGTGGTGGAGGGAGGAGGTGGGGGCCCGGTGGGGTGGTTGACGAGGGTAGGTCTAGGACGAGGGGGTGGTGGAAAGGGGTAGGGGAGTGGGGTTGGGGAGGGGGGGGTTTAGGTGGGACGAGGGTAGGGGGGGGAACAGGGTAGGTGGGGACGGGGTAGGGTAGGGGGGAGGACGGGGGTAGTTGGGGGGGTGGTGGGCGAGGGGGGTGGGGCCCGGGGAGGGGGAGGACGGGTTGGTGGAGAACGGGGAAGGGGTGGGACGAGGGTGTAAAAGGACGAGGTAGGTGGTGGAAACAGGTGGGGGACGAGGGTAGGTGGTGGCGGGGGTGGTGGAGGACGAGGGTAGGGGGGTTGGGGGGACGAAGGGGTGGGGGGAGGGAGGGTAGGTGGGGCGGGGGAGGTGGGGAGGGGGTAGGTGGGGGGAGGGGGGGGTAGGTGGAGAAAAGAGGGTAAGAAGGAGGGGGGGGTTTAGGAGGGGCGAAGGTAAGGGGGGAAGGGGGGGTGGGTGGGGGGACGGGGGTATTGGAGGACGGGGTGGGGGGGGCCCGGGGAAGGGGGAGGAGGGGTAGGGGAGGACGAAGTAGGGTTGGGCGGGGATCCTGGGCAGGAACTGGTGGCTGTTCTCCTAAACATTATCTGGTGCAGGTAAGGTGGGTTTCAGCAACAATTTTACCTGGTGCAGGTAAGGGTGGCTGTTTCCAGCAACAATTTTCCCCGGTGCAGGTAACGGGTGGGGGTTCTCAGACAATTTATCTTTAGGGAGGTAATGGGGTGTTCGCAACAAGGGTTACCGGGTGGGTTTTGGTGGCTTTTTCCCCACAAAAGTTATTGGTGGGGGGTAACTGGTGGTGTCTCCAGAAAAATATCCTGGTCAGGAAAATGGTGGGTTCTCCAGCAAAAATTTTCTTGGTGCGGAATGGTGGCGTTCTCCAGAAACAAGTTACCTGTGCGGAAAAACTGGTGGCTTTCCCCAGCAAAATTTTTTGGGGGCAGGAAACTGGTGGCTGTTCTCCAGCAACAAGTTATCCTGGTGCAGGTAACTGGTGGCTGTTCTCCAGCAACAAGTTATCCTGGTGCAGGTAACTGGTGGCTGTTCTCCAGCAACAAGTTATCCTGGTGCAGGTAACTGGTGGCTGTTCTCCAAGAACAAGTTACCTGGGAGGTAATGGTGGGTTTCCAGCAACAATTTACCGGGCAGGTAACTGGTGGGGTTCCCCCAAAAAACAAGTTATCCGGTGGGAAATGGGGCCGTTCCCCGCAACAAGTTACCTGGTGCGGTAAAATGGTGTTTGTTTTAGAAAACAATTTTTTCCTGGGAGGTAATGGTGGCTGTTCTCCACGAAAAAGTACCTGGTGCGGGTAAATGGTGGGTTTCTCCAGAAAACAAGTTATCCGGGTGGGTAAGGGTGGGCTTTTTCTTTCCAAAAAAGTTAACCCTGGGAGGTAATGGTGGGTTCCCCCCGCAAAAAAGTTACCTTGTGCGGGGAAAAATGGGGGGTTTGTTTCCCAGAAACAAGATCCGGGGCAGGTAAGGGTGGTGTTCCCCCAGAAAAATTTTTCCCTGGTCAGGAATTGGGTGGCTGTTCCCCCCAAACAGTTATCCTGGTGCAGGAAATGGGGGGGGTTTAAAACGTTTTGGGTATTTAATGGGTGTTGTTTCCCAAAAAATTACCTGGCAGGTAATGGTGGTGTTCCCCTCCAGCACAAGTTTATGGGCAAAAAAATGGTGGTTGTTCCCCCCCCACAAAAATTTAAACCTGGGGCAGGAAGGGGTTTCTGTTTCCCGGGTTTCTTTTTAAAGGTTTGGGTGTTTTTCTCCCAACGTTACCTGGGCGGGGAACGGTGGCTTTCTTCAGCCAAGTTTTTCCGGGTTCATTTAAACTGGTGGTGGTTTTCCCAAAACCGTCCTCTTAACGGTGGCTGTTCTCCGCAACAAGTTATTCTGGTGCGGGAAAAAACTGGTGTTTTTTTTCCACAACAAGTTTTTTATCCGGGGGCGGAAAAAGGTTTGGTTGTTTCTCCAGAAAAAAATCCTGGTGCAGGAAGGTGTTAGTTTCCAGAACAAATCCCCTTGGTGCGGAAACTGGTGTTTGTTTCCGAACAATTTTATCCTGGTGCAGGTAACTGGTGGTTTTCCCCAGCAACAAGTTATCTGGTGCAGTAACTGGGGGCTGTTCTCAAAGCAAAAGTTTTGGTGGGGTAAGGGTGTTTTTCCCGAACAAGTTATCCTGGTTGAGGAAATGGTGGCTGTTCCCACAATAAATTAATCCTGGTGCGGGTAATGGGGGGGCGTTCCCCCAGCAACAATTTCCCGGGTTTGAGGTAATGGTGGTTGTTCTCCCAGAACAAGTTTATCCGGGCAGGAACTGGATGTGTTCTCCAGCAACAAGTTATTGGTGCGGGAAAAACTGGTGGTTGTTCTCCACCAAAAATTTTTTCCCGGGGTGCAGGTAACTGGATGGTTTCTCCAGCAAAAATTTTTCCCTGGGGGCGGTAACTTTTTTTTTTTGTTCTCAGCAACAAGTTACTGGGAGGAAAACGGGTTTTTGTTCTCGCAACAAGTTACCCCTGGTTGAGGTAAGGTGTTTTTTTCCCCAGCAAAAATTATCCGGGCGCAGGAATGGGTTTGTTCTCCGCAACAAGTTTTCCGGGGGCGGGAACGGTTTTTGTTTTCCAGCAACAAGTTTCCTGGGCTTTAACTGGTGTTTTTTTTTCCCAGAAAAATTTACCCGTGCAGGTAAACGGGTGGTTTTTTCTCAAACAATTATCGGGAGGTAAGGGTGTTTGTTCCCCAGCAACAATTTTTCCCTGGGCAGGTAATGGGGTTTTTCCCCAGAAAAGTTACCTGGTGAGGTAACGGGTTTTTTTTTCCCCACAACAAGTTTATCTGGTGGGGGAAATGGTGGTTTTTTCTCCAGAACAAAAACCCTGGGCAGGAAAAAGGTTTTTAGTTCCAGCAAAAAATTCCCCCTGGGAGGTAACGGGTGGCGTTCCCAGCAACAAGTTTTCCCGGTGCAGGTAATGGTGTTGTTCCCCAGAACAAGTTTTTGGGTTGAGGTAACGGTGGTTGTTCTCCACAAAAATTTATCCGGGGCGGGGTAATGGGGGTTTTTCCCCGCAAAAGTTTTCCCTGGTGCGGGAAAAAACTGGTGTTTGTTTTCCACAACAAGTATCCTGGTGCGGAAACTGGTGGCTGTTTCCAGCCAAGTTATTTGGTGGGTAATGGTGGTTTTTCTCCGCAAAATTTTTACCCGGTGAGGTAAGGGTGGTTGTTTCCAGCAACAAGTTTCCCGTTGCAGGTAAGGGTGGTTGTTTCCCAAAAGTTTCCTTGGTGCAGGTACTGGTGGCTGTTCTCCAGCAACAAGTTATCCTGGTGCAGTAATGGGGTTGTTCTCCAGAACAATTTAAAATTGGGAGGTAACGGTGGCTTTTTCTCCACAACAAGTATCCTGGTGAGGAAATGGGGGTTTGTTTCCCAACAAGTTATCCTGGGAGGAACGGGGTGGCTTTTCCAGCAAAAGGGGTTTCCTGGTGCAGGAAACGGTGGTTTGTTTCCAGAACAAGTTATCTGGTGGCAGGAAACTGGTGGCGTTCTCCAGCAACAAGTTTATCCTGGTGCATAACGGGTGGTTTTTTCCCCCAGAACAAGTTATCCGTGCGGGAAACGGGTTTGGCTGTTCTCCAGAAAATTTTTTCCCCCCGGTGCAGGTAATGGTGGTGTTCCCCGCAAAAGTTATCCTGGTGCAGGAAATGGGGGTTCTCCAGAAACAGTTACCCTGGTGCAGGTAACTGGTGGTTTTTTCCCGCAAAAGTTACCCGGGCAGGGTAACTGGGGGTTGTTTCCAGCAACAAGTTATCCTGTGGGGGTAACTGGGGGTGTTCCCCAGCAAAAATTTATCCTGGTGCGGTAACTGGTGGTTTTTCCCCGCAACAATTTCTTGGTGCAGTAAGGTGGTGTTCCCAGCAACAATTATCCTGGTGAGGTAATGGTGGCTGTTTCCAGCAACAAGTATTTTGGTGCGGTAATGGTGGGTTTCCAGCAGAATTATCTGGTGCAGGAAGGGTGGTGTTCCCCCAGCAAAAAGTTACCGGGTGCAGGTAACTGGGGGTTGTTCTTCCCAACAATTTTATCCTGGTGCAGGTAACGGGTGGGTTTCTCCCAAGAAGATCTGGTGCAGGTAACTGGTGGTTGTTCTCCAGCAAAATTTTCCCTGGTGCGGGGAAATGGTGGTGTTCTCCGCAACAATTATCCGGGTGCAGGTAAGGTGGCTTTTTCCCCCGCAACAGTTACCCCTGGTGCGGGTAAGGGGTTTTCTCCAAAAAAAAGTCACCCTGGTGGGGTAACTGGTGGTGTTCTCCAGCAAAAAGCATCCTGGTGAGTAAGGGTTTTGTTTCCCCGCACAATTATCTGGGCAGGTAACTGGGGTGTTCCCCAGCAACAAGTCTCCTGGTGCGGGTAAGGGGGTTTTTTTCTCCAGAAACAAGTACCCTGGTGCAGGTAACTGGGGTTTGTTTCCAGCAAAAGTTACCCTGGTGCAGGTAACTGGGTTTTTTTCCCCAAAAACAAGTTATCCGGGTTTCGGGTAAGGGGTTTGTTCCCACAAAAAAGTTATCCTGGTGCGGGTAATGGTGGCTGTTCCCCCAGCAAAATTACCCTGGTGCAGGAAACGGGGGGCTGTTTGAGCAAAAAGTTTTGGTGAGGTAACGGGTGGCTTTTTCCCCAGCAACAATTTTTACTAATAAAAGATAACGAGGTTAAATTTCGTCCCCGGGTGAAGAGGAATCAAAAATAAACATTTGGTAACACTGAAAAAATTTCATGACAAAAATATGTTAAATTTTCGTTGAATTGTGGGATATTTTAAGAATTTCATTTTAATCTCTCTTCATTCCGTTTGTCCTTTTGTTTTTCTCTCTTCTGTTCCTTGACTTCTTTTATTACTTTCCCGTCCTTGCTTTTGTATTGGGCTCTCCCGTATTTCTGATTCTCCTCTTCTCTTGGGTTTCCCGTAATTTTTGTATTTCTTTTCCGTTACGTGTTTTTTTTTCTCTCTTCCTTTCTTTTTATATTCACTGTGTTTTCTAATGTACCACCACAGCCGGACTGTTTACCTAGCGGCACTGTCCAACAGCTGGGCCTGTACCCCACAGCCCGGGACTGTACCCCCAGTGGCACGTACCAACACAGTGGGGACTGGGGTTTTTCCACCCCCTGGCATGACCAACAGCTGGCACTGTCCCCACGGGACTGTACCACCCCCGCTGGCCCCGTACCACCCAGCTGGCCCTGACCACCACAGTGGCCCACTGTTTACCCCACAGGGGACCGTATACACGGAGGCACGTAAAACCCCGTGCACGAAAACCACAGTGGCACCGATACCCCCGGGCATGAACCACACAGTGGGCCCCGTACTCCCAGTGGGGACTGACCCCCCAGCTGGGCCCGTACTACCACAGCTGGGATGTACCACCACAGCTGGCACCGTATAACGTGGGCCTGACCACCCCAGTGGCACCGTACTACCACAGCTGGCACCCCCTACACCACCTGGACTTACCACCAAGCTGGCACCCTATACCACAGTGGGGGGCCCCTGTACCACCCCTGGGACGGGTACAAACAGTGGACCTATACCCGTGGCACTGTACCCCCACAGTGGCCCGTACTACCACCGTGGGCACCCTACAAAAGCTGGGACTTGTACCACCCGCTGGCCCGCCCCCCCCCCCACCCCCCCCCCCCCCCCAGGGGTGGCACGTACACCCCAATGGCACCGTTTTCCCACAGTGGCCTGTACCACCACAGTGGCACCGTATCCAAGTGGCAAATGTACCACCCATGGCACCCTCTACCACCTGGACTGTACCACAAGTGGCACCCCAAAACCCCAGCGGCACGTACCCCCCCAGCTGGGGACCGTACACCAAGCTGGCACCGTACTACCACAGTGGCATGTACACCACAGCGGGCCCTTTCTACCCCAATCACTGTCCACCACAGCTGGCCCGTAAATACCCAGCGGCACGTACCACCACGTGGACCCTCTACCCAGCTGGCACGTAAACCCCCAGCTGGCAGTCACCACGCTGGCACTTCCCCACAGTGGCACCGTACACCACAGCTGGACCGTACTAAAACGAAAAAAAAACACTTGGGACTGTACCCCCACATGGACGTACCACCACAGTGGCAGATCCACGCTGGACCGTCTACCCCGCGGGGCCCGTACCACCAAGCTTGCACGTCACCCAGTTGGGGCCGTACCACCGCTGACTGTACCCCACAGTGGGGCCCCCCACAACGCTGGGCCCGTACCACCAAAGTTGCACTGTACCCCCCCGCTGGCAGTATCCCCACGCTGGCCCCGTTACCCCGCTGGCATGACCACCACAGCTTGCCGTCCACCACGCGGCACTGTACCCCAAATTGCCTGCCACCACAGCGGCCCCGTACCACCCCAAGCTGGGGAAAACCCGGGGTACCACCCAGCTTGCACTGTCCCCACAGTGCATGTCACCCAGCTGGCACGTACCACCCCAGCTTTACTGTCCCCCACGGGTTCACTGACACCAAGTGGCATGTACCACCACAGCTTGACTGGGACCCCACGGGACCGACACCACAGCGGCACGTAACCACGGCACTTACCCCACAGTTCATTCCACCCAGCTTGCAGACCCCCCACAGTGGCACCGTACCCACAGCTGGGACTTACCCCCACAGTGGCACCCGTACCCACGGGGAGTACCACACAGTTGACTGTACCACCACGTTTACGTACAACCCCAAACTGGCCCGTTCTACCCCAGCTGGACTGTACCACCACCTGCCCCGTACACAAGCTGCACTGTACAACCACGTGGCACTAAACCCCCAAAATGGCCTGACCCACAGCTGGGGCCGTACCCCCACAGGGCAGTACCCCAGGAAAAGTACCCCCCACTTTCCCCGTACCACCCAGTGGGGCCGTATACCACAGCTGGACTGTACCCCCACACGGCCAAACCGAACCCCTTGCATTGGGGACCACCACAGCTGGGACTTTAAACCCCCACAGTGGATGTACCACCACGCTGGCCTGTACCGCCCCAGCGGCACGTCCCCGCAGGGGAACTGTCCCCCACAGTGGCCCGGGCCACCAAGTGGCATTTTACCACCCTGGACCTTTTCCCCCACAGCTGGCCGGGCCCCACAGCGGCCCGTACACCCGCTGGATGTAAACAAAACCACCCCCCTGGCATGTCACCACAGTGGGGACTTTCCACCCAAAAAGGGGACGTCCCCAAGGGCACCGAACCCAGGGACCCGGACAAAAGTGGCAATGTCCCCCCACAGGGCCTGTACCACCCCCGCTGGATATACCCCCAAAGCGGCACTGACCACCCCAGGGCCCGACCCCCCCCCCAGTGGCACTTACAAAAAAGTTTGGTCTGTACCACCAACTGGCATGTAACCACAGTTCCCCTTACCACCCCAAACGGCACTGTCCAAACAAAGCTGGCCGTAAAACCAAGTGGGCAGTACCCCACAGTGGACTGTACCACCCCACTGGTACTACCAAACCCGGCAAAACCCCCAAGGGCACTTAACCACAGTGGGACTGTACCACCACGTGGAATATACCCCCAAAAGTGGACTGCCACCACGGGGCATGTACCACAAAAGCTCACGTACCACCACAGCGGGGGGTCCACAAACTGGCATAACCAAAAAGCTGGGTGTTTCCCCACAGTGGGGACTGTACCCCCACAGCTGGACTTACCCCCAGGACTTACCACAAAAGTGCATTTACCACAGCTGGGCACGTACCACCCCAAGGGTGGATTACCACCCCAGTGGCACTGTACCACCAAGCTGGCATACACCACAGCTGGAAAATGTACCACCCCAGTGGACTGTACCCCACAGCTGGCATGTACCCCCCCCGGGCTGTACCGCCACAGCTGGGATGTACCCCACAGGGCACGTACCAAAGCTGGTACTTTCCACCCCCAGCTGGCATGTACACCACAGCTGGCACTGAACCCCAGTGGATGTACCACCCCCGTGGCATGTACCCCCACAGGGACTTTTCCACCCAGCTGGACTGTAAACGTGGGCTGTCCCCCAAGCTGGCCGGCCCCACCCAGTGGACTGTACACCACAGCTGGCACTGTCCACACAGCTCCTGTACCACACAGTGGACTTCCACCCCAAATGGCAGTACCACGCTGGATGTACCACCCCCAAATGGCCTGTCCACACGTGCACGACCACACAGTGCATGTACCCCCCAGTGGCACTGACCCCCACAGTGGACTGTACCCACAGCTGGCACTTGGCCACCACTTGCACTTTCAACAAAAATTTTCCACTTTTTAAAATTACCATTAAAAAAAAAAAAATAAAAAACCTTTGGGTTTTACCCAAGTGGCCAACCACCCCACGTTTTTTTGTTTTCCCAAAAAACAGTTTTTTGGAAAATCCAAAAAAGGACACTGTTTTTTTTAAATACCCCCAACCACCCACAAGCTGAACCCACCAAAATCACACGTTTTTTTTTGCCCAAAACCACACCATCCCCCTTTTTTTTGTAAATAAAAAATTTTTGTTTAAAAACCAAAGCCACACTTTTGTTTGTGTTAAATACCACCCAAAATGTTTTTGTTAAACTACCCCAAAAGCCCACGTTTTTTGTGTTAAACTACCAAAGCCACCGTTTTTGTGTTAAAACCCACCCGCCAATTTGTCTGGTGTTAAACTACCAAAGCCCTGTTTTTTGTGTTAACTCCCCACACCACTGTTGTTGTGTTAAACACCCAAACCCCACACTGTTTTCGTGTTAAACACCCCACCCCCCACATGTTTTTGGGGGTTAAATACCCCCCCAGCCCAAATGTTTTGGTTAAAAACCAAAGCAAATTGTTTTGTGTTAAACTCCCCAACCCGCCACCTGTTGTTGTTTAAACTACCACACCGCCACACTGTTGTTGGGGTTAAACACCACACCAGCACCCGTTGTTTTTGTTAAAAAACACCCCATGTTGTTTGTGTTAAATACACACACCCCACTGTTGGTGTGTAACTACAACACCCGCCAACGTTGTTGTTTTTAATTTCACCCACCCCCCTGTTTTTTTGTTTAAATACCACACCCAAACCCCCACTGTTTTTTGTTTTAAATACAAAACCAGCCACCTGTTTTGTGTTAACTACCACCACCACATGTTGTTTTGGGGACCTACCCCAAACCGACATTTTTTGGTGTTAAAACCCACCCGTGTTTTGTGTTAAAATCCCCCCAGGGCCCACGGGTTTTGGGGGTGTTTAAAAACAACACCCCGCCACCTGTTTTGTGTGTTTTAAAAACCCCCAAAAATTTTAAAAACCAAAACCCCCTGTTGTTGTGTTAAACTACACACCACCCCACTTGTTGTGTTAAAAATACCACACACCCCATGTTTTGGTTAAATCACAAAAGCCACATGTTTTGGTTAAACTACCCCCACCAGCCCCACTTTGTGTGTGTTAAAACCCCCCAGCCCCATGTTTTTGTGTAAATACCACACAGACCCTGTTGTGTGTTAAAATAACCCCCGCCACTGTTGTGTGTGTTAAATACCCACACCCATTTTTCTGTGTTAAACACCAACCCCCACACTTTTCTGTTTAAATACCCACGCCCATTGTTTTTGGGGGTTAAAAATACCACCGACACTGATTTCGTGGTAATCCACAACCACACTTTTTTCGGTGTTAACTCCACCAGCCACTTTGTGTATTTAAAATACCACATAGCCCCAAGTTTTTTGTGTTTAAACTACCACCCAGCACATGTTGTCGTGTTAAAAACCCCCAGCCACATGTTTTTGGTAAACTACCCCAGCCCATGTTGCTGTGTTAAACTACACAATCCCCTTTTTTGTCGTGTTAAAAATACACACCAGACAGTTGTCTGGGGTTAAACTACACACCCGACCTGTGTTGTTTTAATTCCCCCCCAGCAACTTGTTTGTTGGGGAAAAAAACCACACCGCCAAAAAACGGTCGTTTAAACTACCACCCAAGCACATGTTTTGTGTTAAATACCACCCGGGACCTGTTGTCTGTGTTAAAAATTTAAAACCCGACAATGTTTCTGGTTTTAAAACAAAACCCGCCCCTGTTGTCTGTGTTTCTTAAACTGAAACACCAGTCGCACTGTTTTCTGTGTTAAACTACCACACCAGGCACACTGTTGTCTGTGTTAAACGACTACACCAGCCATTCTGTTTTCTGTGTTAAACTACCACACCAGCCACACTGTTGATGTGATAAACTACGACACCAGCCACACTGTTGTCTATGTTAAACTTCCACACCAGCTATATTGTTGTGTGTGTTAAACTTCCACACCAGCCACACTGTTGTCTGTGTTAATCTACAACACCAGCCACACTGTTGCTGTCTGTTTGTGTTAAACTACCACACCAGCCACACTGTTGTCCGTGTTAAACTATCACACCTGCCACATTGTTGCCTGCGTTAAACTACCTCACCAGCCACACTGTTGGCTGTGTTAAACTACGACACCAGCCACACTGTTGTCTGTGTTAAACAATCACACAAGCCACACTGTTGTCTGTGTTAAACTACCACACCAGCCACACTGTTGTCTGTGTTAAACTACCTAACCCGCTACACTGTTATCTTTGTTAAACTAACGAACCAGCCACACTGTTGTCTGTGTTAAAAACAACACCAGCCACACTGTCGTATGTGTTAAACTACCACACCAGCCACACTGTTGACTGTTGCACTGATTCATACTATGACTGGCTTTGACATCTGCAGGAAGTCTGTTCCAGTCCTTTATTGTTGTACAATAAAAGGTGTTTGAAGCCTGGTGAACTACTTGACAAAATGCAAGGAGGCAGAGGAGAGGTTCGTTCCCAAGGACAACAGAAATAATGGGAAGAACAGAACGAGCCCTTGGTTCACCCAAAGGTGTAGAGAGGCAGAAAACTAAATGTGATAGTTTCTGGGAAAAGTACAGAAGACAAAGAACCCAGAAAAATATAGAAATTAGTTGAAGAGCAAGAAATGAATATGCACAGATAAGGAAAGAGGCACAGCAGCAATACGAATACGACATAGCATCGAAAGCCAAGTCTGACCCGAAGCTGTTCTTTAGGCACATCAGGAGGACAACAACAGTCAAGGACCAGGTAATCAAGCTGAGGAAGGATGGTGGGGAGTTCACAAGAAACGACTGAGAAGTATTTGAGGAACTCAACATGAGATATAAAGAAGTATTTACAGTGGAGACAGCAAGAACTCCAGAAGGCCGGAATAGTGGGATACACCAGCAAAAAATAAAGAAATTATTTTATTTATTTATATTATTTAAGGGATACACCAACAAGTGCTGGACGAAATACACACAACTGAGGGGGAGGTGAAGACGCTGCTAAATGAACTAGATACCTCAAACGCGGTGGGACCGGACAACATCTCTCCGTGGGTCCTAAGAGAGGGAGCAGATACACTGTGTGTGCCCCTAACAATCCTCTTCAAAACATCCACTGAAAATAGGCAACTATCAGAGGTGTGGAAGACGGCAAATGTAGTCTCAGTTTTTAAGAAAGATGATAGACCAGAGACATTTAACTACAGATCAGTGACACTGACATGTATAGTATACAAAGTCACGGAGAAGATTATTAGGAAGAAATGGTGGATCACCTAGAAAGAACAAGCTTATATACGACAATCAGCAAGGTTTCAGAGAAGGAAAATATTGTGTCACAAACCTACTGGAGTTTTATGACAAGGTAACAGAGAGAGAGAGAGAGAGAGAGAGAGAGAGAGAGAGAGGCAGGATGACTGCATTTTCTTGGATTGCAAGAAGGCTTTCGACACAGTTCCACACAAGAGATTAGTGCTAAAGCTAGAGGATCAGACACACATAACAGCAAAGGCACTGCAATGGATCAGAGAATACCTGACAGGGAGGGAACAACGAGTCATGGTTCGTGACGAAGTGTCAGAGTGGGCGCCTGTGACGTGCGGCGTTCAAACAGTGATCAGTCCTAGGATCAGTGCTGTTTCTTTTGTGTGAATGACATGCTGGAAGGGATAGACTCAGAAGTGTCCCTGTTTGCGGATGATGTGATGTTAATGAAGAGAATTAAATCGGATGAGGATTAGGCAGGATTACAAAGAGACCTGGACAGGCTGATAGACTGGTCCAGCAACTGGCTACTCGAATTTAACCCCGCCAAATGCAAAGTGATGAAGATCGGAGAAGGGCAAAGAAGACCGCAGACAGAGTATCGTCTAGGTGGCCAAAGACTGCAAACCTCACTCGAGGAAAAAGTTCTTGGGGTGAGGACATACCTAGCACATATCCTGAGGCGCACATCAACCAGATAACTGCTGCAGCATATGGGAGCCTGCCGACTTGAGAGCAGCATTCCGATACCTCAGTAAGGAATCGTTCAAGACTCTGTAGGCCGTGTACGTCATGCCCATACTGGAGTATGCAGCACCTGTTTGGAACCCACACCTGGTCAAGCACGTCAAGAAATTAGAGAAAGTGCAATGGTCTGCAACAAGACTAGTCCCAGAGCTAAGGGGTAGGTATAAGAATAAATGGAAGAATAACTAGAATGACTCTTGAATTCCACCTCACATTGCTGATGTTTGGAATATTCTGAAAGTTAATCAAAGGAAAGTGACCTTTTTCTTCAAAGAATCTAAGGACTCGTGTTAGATGGTACTAAAACTTCATATCATCTCTCCATCCTGATTTATGGAGGATCTCTTCTGTTCCATTAACAAACTGTGCCTTTAGTGCCTCATAATTCTTCAGCAGTTGGGATACAAATGGATACTCCATGTTTGGAGAACTGGTTTTAGTACCAAGATTTTCATCCATTACCAAGCTGAGAATCCTGTCCAGAACGTGATGCTGACAACTGATAAATTGTGGTTTGTTAATCTTCGTCTCTGAGAACATTGTTGAAGTTGACAACAGCTTGACAACAGTTTGACAACAGCTTCACTCTTGTTTCCTGTGTTAACATTAAGTTATAACTGTCAATGTATTGTCAGACAAGCGGTGCTCACTGAGACACTCCTCGGAAATACAATGAGAAAATGATAACAACAGTAGACGCCAGTATATAGAGTTGCCAATTTTCTGAGTTGTTACTTATGATTAGTAACGCAAATATATGGTTGGCACTTAGTATTTTCTTGAGTAGTAACGCAGATATATGGTGATTCAAAGTTTTTATTTAGGGCTGAATTTTTTCTAAAACTCTGAGGAATTAGGGACTTTTTCATTGTTTTTAAACAAAAGTTCATTGATTTATGGCACAGGAGATGTTTTATTTGAAAAAAAAATAAAAAAGTTATAACACTAGTACACACACACACACACCCCACCACACACACACACACACACACACACACACACACACACACACACACACACACACACACACGCACACACACACACACACACACACACGCACGCACACACACACACACAACACACACACACACACACACACACACACACACAACACACACAGCACACACACACACGCCTAGTCGGCACCTGTTGCCACATTGTTACACATATACAAAGTACAAAGCGAGTGACTAAAGAGAAAAGACCAAATAGAATTAAGAGAGGGTGGCTAACGACAAAATGTGATGTAGCACACAGCATGAACAAGCTAGCCAGAAAGGGGATATATATAAAATATACATACATTACATAAATATATATAAGCAAGGTTGGTGCAATAGGCCTGAGG
>NC_069451.1:16942307-17016570 GCF_026875155.1 Cherax quadricarinatus | reverse complement strand
TTCATAATTCCCATGTCACGTTCGTTAAGTTATTTTTAGTTTTAAATTAATTCTTGTGGGATGGCGTTTTTAATGCTATATGTTCCTTCTGGCTATGGGTATTGGTATCCTGCCGCCTCTCTCTCTCTCTCTCTCTCTCTCTCTCTCTCTCTCTCTCTCTCTCTCTCTCTCTCTCTCCCCTCTCTCTCTCTCTCTCTCTCTCTCTCTCTTTTTACACAGGGTTTGACAAGGTTAAGGATCCCTAGCTTTATTGACAAGCTATTTACAGGTTAGGATTCCTAACTTTATGGCAAGCTGAGAGCTGTTACCTACATCAGCTCATTTGAAAGCATTTTTATTGTTATGAGACATACAAGTAGGGAACAGGATGAAGTTGGAGCCATCTGTGGGCCAGCATTTTCATTTGATCAACTGACTTTATCTCGCTGACATCATTAAGCTGTACGAATGTGTTCCATACTCGAGTCATCCTGGGTATATATGATCTCAGATGGAGTGAAGTTCTGGAGAAGGGTACAGCCAGAGTGAAGTGCTGCTTTCATGCCCGTCTTGTGGCATAAAAGCTTGTTTCACGCTGTCCTCGAAGTGGATCCAAGCGTGGTACTTTGACAATATTGGCCTTGTACATAACAGTAAGGCCACCCATATCCATCCTATGTTGAAGGCTCTGCTGAAATGACAGATCTATCCAGGATGGGTCCAGGCGAGAGATGAGACGTCTTGCTCTGTTCTCTGCTCTGTCAAGCAGTCGCAGATGAGAGGGGGGGGGGCAGGCAAACCAAGAAAGTGGAGCATACTCGAGGTGCGAGCGTACTTGTGCCTCGTACAGAATCTTGCAACCCCTACTGTCAAGTAGATGCGAGATACGGCGAAGTGCTGTAAGCTTCCTGGCTGCCTTGTTTGCAAGATTTACAACATGGTTCTTCATGGTTAGTTTGGAGTCAAATTTCACCCTAAGGATATCAACTTCTTCTCCAGGTGCCAACACCCTCCCATTCATCCTTACTACTGCACCAGCATTACCATCATGGTGCCTAGAGACAATCATCATTTGCGTTTTCTCAGGTGCAAATGTTACTTGCCATCTATTTCCCCAAGCTGATATAGCTCTCAGCTGGTGATTGATGTAGCTTAGAGCAGCTGGCATTTTTTCTCTTGGATAAGTGAATGTCAGTGTGCAGCCGTCTGCATATGCATGTGATTCTGGGATGAGATGAAGAAGGTCGTTGAAGTAGACATTCCATAACAATGGTCCCAGCACGCTTCCTTGTAGAACACTTGCCCCAATAGGATGTCTTGCTGATTCCGTTCCATTGAGAACTACACTTAGAGATCTACCATGAAGGTAATCACTGAGGAAACATATTGTAGAGCCTGCAGTTCCCAGTGCTTGAAGTTTTGCTAAGAGGCCCTGGTGCCACACCCGGTCGAAAGCACCAGCAATGTCCAGTGCTACCACACAGCTGACTTTGGATTCATCCAGTGACTGGTGCCACTTAGTGGAGAGGTTTAACAACAGATCAGCAGCAGAGTAACCTTTCCTGAAGCCATATTGACGATCACAAAGTAATGAGTGGTAGTCAAAAAACTCTGTCATTTGTCTTGAGATTATTGTCTCAAGGATCTTACCAGTGATTGACAGGAGTGACACTGGTCTGTAGTTGCTGATTTCTGCTCTGCTACTCTTTTTGTGAACAGGGACTACATTTGCCTCTCTCTCTCTCTCTCTCTCTCTCTCTCTCTCTCTCTCTCTCTCTCTCTCTCTCTCTCTCTCTCTCTCTCTCTCTCTCTCTCTCTCTCTCCCTTACTCCAGCAAAGGCATTCCCTGTGATCACATTTGCTTGGACCTCCTCTTTTCTGCAACATTGCAAGCTGTGTTGATTGCAACACGAAAAGCCTAGAGCTATCATTCAACTAACCCAGTGGCTGTTTTGTATCTTGTATTGCTTGTTCGCATATTTGTATCATATATATATTTTATTATTAGAGTAACTAAAAAGAAGCGCTGAACCTACATGTGCGTGTGTGTGTGTACACACACACACACACACACACACACACTTTTACACACACACACACACACACACACACACACACACACACACACACACACACACACACACACACACACACGCACACACTTTTAGTAACTGCATCTCCTCCTAATTTCCAAGCTACGAATTCTATGCCTAATATTCCCACCGCACACTGCCCTC
This sequence comes from Cherax quadricarinatus, assembly GCF_026875155.1. NCBI lineage: Eukaryota > Metazoa > Arthropoda > Malacostraca > Decapoda > Parastacidae > Cherax > Cherax quadricarinatus. The sequence continues at coordinate 17,014,354 of NC_069451.1, read as the reverse complement.
AAACTTGAGGTCTGCACTGCCACCAGCCTGCACCTTGCTGTGCACTGCCACCAGCCTGCACCTTGCTGTGCACTGCCACCAGCCTGCACCTTGCTGTGCACTGCCACCAGCCTGCACCTTGCTGCAACATTCACAACTTGACGTCTGCACTGCCACCAGCCTGCACCTTGCTGCAACATTCACAACCCATGCTTGATAACATCATTGCTACCACTATACTCTGATACATTCCCTTTTTTGCCACCATGGATAACGTTCTTAGTTTCCACCACTCGCCTCCCCTTCCCTCTAGTCTCATTGGTATGGTTCAACTCATCTTCATATATATATTATATATATATAATATATATATTATATATATTATAATATATATATATATATATATATATATATATATATATAGCGGAAACTTTGTATTAAAATAAGCCCCTACTACCAGCGTCTTTATTCTCAAAGTGATTTACATTGCCCGACTTAATATGCAGTGATATTTCTCATGTGGAGATGTCGACCTCATTTATGTATTAAGATTTACATTTGTTATTCCATTCATTCATTGGTTAGTATCCTCCTGACTAGTATCAGTCTGCCACAGATCTATTGTTTTTACACTATGTTCATGCACATGACACAGTAATTGTTTTGACCATGAAGGGTTGTATTTTGACCATGAAGGGTTGTATTTTGACCATGAAGGGTTGTATTTTGACCATGATGGGTTGTATTTTGACCATGAATGGGTTTTTATTTGACCATGAAGGGTTGTATTTTGACCATGAAGGGTTGTATTTTGACCATGAAGGGTTGTATTTTGACCATGAAGGGTTGTATTTTGACCATGAAGGGTTGTATTTTGACCATGAAGGGTTGTATTTTGAACATGAAGGGTTGTATTTTGAACATGAAGGGATGTATTTTGACCATGAAGGGTTGTATTTTGACCATGAAGGGTTGTATTTTGACCATGAAGGGTTGTATTTTGACCATGAAGGGTTGTATTTTGACCATGAAGGGTTGTATTTTGACCATGAAGGGTTGTATTTTGACCATGAAGGGTTGTATTTTGAACATGAAGGGTTGTATTTTGACCATGAAGGGTTGTATTTTGACCATGAAGGGTTGTATTTTGACCATGAAGGGTTGTATTTTGACCATGAAGGGTTGTATTTTGAACATGAAGGGTTGTATTTTGAACATGAAGGGTTGTATTTTGAACATGAAGGGTTGTATTTTGACCATGAAGGGTTGTATTTTGAACATGAAGGGTTGTATTTTGACCATGAAGGGTTGTATTTTGAACATGAAGAGTTGTATTTTGACCATGAAGGGTTGTATTTTGAACATGAAGGGTTGTATATTGACCATGAAGGGTTGTATTTTGAACATGAAGGGTTGTATTTTGAACATGAAGGGTTGTATTTTGACCATGAAGGGTTGTATTTTGAACATGAAGGGTTGTATTTTGACCATGAAGGGTTGTATTTTGAACATGAAGGGTTGTATTTTGATATATGCAATACTTGACATTATTGTGATTGTCTTAACTTTGTAATTATTTTGATTTTAGAAACATTGGAAGGAAACATTTGAACATAAAATGTGTTCAATGTCTGCCCCAAGTTTACCAGTAAACTTGTGTTTTTATACACTAATTTTAATAATCCTTTCTAACCATTTACTAATAACTGATAAAACTCTAATTACACTGATTAAAATAATACTTATATTGTCATATTACAAACCATAAGAATCAGGCTGAAAGTAACCCATTCTTTTTTATGGAATTTCTTTTCTAAAAACAAACTACATAAATATATGACAATCCCTTTTTTAACACAGGGTTTGACAAGGTTAAGGATCCCTAGCTTTATTGAAAGGCTATTTACAGGTTAAATATTCCTAACTTTATTGGCAAGCTAAGAGCTGTTACCTACATCAGCTCATTTGAAAGCATTTTTATTGTTATGAGACATACAAGTAGGGAACAGGATGAAATTGGAGCCATCTGTGGGCCAGCATTTTTATTTGATCAACTGACTTTATCTCGTTGACATCATTATGCTGTACGAATGTGTTCCATACTCGAGTCATCCTGGGTATATATGATCTCAGATGAAGTGAAGTTCTGGAGAAGGGTACAACCAGAGTGAAGTTGCTGCTTTCTGCCCGTCTTGTGGCATAAAAGCTTGTTTCACGCTGTCCTCGAAGTGGATCCAAGTGTGGTACTTTGACAATATTGGCCTTGTACATAACAGTAAGGCCACCCACATCCCTCCTATGTTGAAGGCCCACACAGTGAGCTTTATCAAGTCACAAACAGATCTACCCGAGCAGAGTTCGTGAGAATATGTAAGGAACATAAAAACATAGTAATTAAAGCGTAGCAGTGAATTGCATTTGCGTCTACTTTTCCATCGTGTCGGTATTTCCTACCATTTATCTGGTGGTGACCTCCACCGGACACGGAGGTATTTAGGAGTCTCAAAACCTTCGTTTACCAGGACGACTCATAGTCAGACGTTGATGTTGACTGCTGGTGCCATCAAGGACATCACGTCCACCTCAACTTTAAAACCTGTTGTCCTTTTTCCTTTTAAGAAATTGCAGTTTCTTGCAGTGATCGAGAATACTATTTTTTTCTTTTTCATTATTTGTAGTTTCTTCAAGAAATGTTGCAGAAGAAAGTTAAAAAAAAAATAAAGCAACATTACATTGGTTGTTGCTATTCCTGTCGAGGTCCAACTTTCTATAAGCTTCAAGTACATTAATAACAAAAAGGCATAATAACGTGACTGGAGAAATACACAACGTCGTCGTAAGCTCCTGTCTTCTATGTGCAGGTTATTTGTATTTTAAGTGCGTTTTTTCCATTATCTTATTGTTGCTACTTCTACTTTCATTATTATCATTATTATTATTAGTAGTAATATTAATTGTAGTCATACTGTCATTATAGTTAATAATAATGATAATTATTATCACTCATGGTCCCTCCATCCTTCGTTATTATTCTGACGATTAAATGAAATTTCAATTTGATTTAAACATTTCTTCCAGAGGATCAATATCGTATGATGATATTCTGGATTTTTTAATAATTATGACTGAAAAGATAATACATTATTTTGCTAAAATTTAGTATCTTGAGATTCTGGATCCATTCTGACTTCAGGTTTAAAATCAACAAAGACCCCGATGGAAATAAGTCACTTTGCATTTAACTGTATTTATTACATGCTTTCTAATTCTTTTCTCGGAACTTCGTATTGTTTAGGATCTATAATATTATATATTTTATATGTAGAAACACAGACTGTAACAAGATACAAACAGCAGTACATTTAAGTTCGTTATATATTAGCATATAACAGTTATTGTTAATGTACTCTTAAGTCAGACTTAAATCAACCAGCAATGTTGGCATGACCAGTGACTTTGTGACGCGCATGACCAGTGACTTTGTGACGCGCATGACCGGTAGCATCGTGGCCAAGGTTACGGTAGCATCGTGGCCAAGGTTACGGTAGCAACGTGGCCAAGGTTACGGTAGCATCGTGGCCAAGGCTACGGTAGCATCGTGGCCAAGGTTACGGTAGCATCGTGGCCAAGGTTACGGAAGCATCGTGGCCAAGGTTACGGTAGTATCGTGACCAAGGTTACGGTAGTATCGTGGCCATGGTTACGGTAGCATCGTGGCCAAGGTTACGGTAGTATCGTGGCCAAGGTTACGGTAGCGTCGTGGCCAGGGTCAAGGTAGCGTCGTGGCCAGGGTCAAGGTAGCGTCGTAGCCAAGGTTACGGTAGCGTCGAGGCCAGGGTCAAGGTAGCGTCGTGGTCAGGGTCAAGGTAGCGTCGTGGCCAGGTTCAAGGTAGCGTCGTTGCCAGGGTCAAGGTAGCGTCGTGGCCAGGGTCAAGGTAGCGTCGTGGCCAGGGTCAAGGTAGCGTCGTGGCCAGGGTCAAGGTAGCGTCGTGGCCAGGGTCAAGGTAGCGTCGTGGCCAGGGTCAAGGTAGCGTCGTGGCCAGGGTCAAGGTAGCGTCGTGGCCAAGGTCAGGGTAGCGTCGTGGACAGGGTAAAGGTAGCGTCGTAGCCAAGGTCAAGGTAGCGTCGTGGCCATGGTCAAGGAGGCGTCGTGGCCAGGGTCAAGGTAGCGTCGTGGCCAGGGTCAAGGTAGCGTCGTGGCCAGGGTCAAGGTAGCGTCGTTGCAAGGGTCAAGGTAGCGTCGTGGCCAGGGTCAAGGTAGCGTCGTGGCCAGGGTCAAGGTAGCCTCACGTCTGGTATCTTGCTGTGTTCACATCATCTGTCAGGGATGTAGAGAGAACAGATTCAAATTCAATTCAAATTCAAAGTTTATTCTCTATAAGGATTACAATGCTGAGTTTACAGAAATTTGGTTATTGTTTGGTTTACATGTAGTAAAATTGTGATTACAGAGTGTACCACTAGAACGCTTAGCATGGCATACTTAATTGTAAAATATTACAAATTATGAGGTAAGTTGGTATTATGGCTAAGTGACTAAATACTAGTTTGTGAGTTTAGCAATGTGAATGCTTTTGTTTTGGCACAGTACATAGTTTCAGTATTGGAGTATCACAGGATTCATTATTGTAAGACTGAGATTAACATTTCCGTTTATGGTCAAATGAGTGAGTGAGTGTAAGTGTGAACCACCAGGTGGTATTCGTGTAGTTAGTTGACGGGGTGTATCAGGGAGATAAGATGTTTTCTAATAGTAGTTTTGAAGGTGATGAATGTGTCTGCAGTTCTAGAGTTCTCAGGTAGGGTATTCCAGATTTTAGGGACTTTGACATACATTGAATTTTTGTAAAGGTTTAGTCGGACACGGGGAATGTCGTAGAGATGTTTGTGTCTGATGTTATGCCTGTGGGTTCTGTCACAACTATCAAGAAAGCGTTTTAGGTCAAGGTTGATATTAGAGTTTAAGGCCCTGTAGATATAGATTGCACAGTAGTAAGTGTGGATGTACTGAACTGGGAGCAAGTTTAGATCTATGAAGAGTGGGGGGGTGTGTTGCCAGGGATGGGATTTAGTGATTATTCTTACTGCAGCTTTTTGTTGGGTTATTATTGGCTTTAGGTGTGTTGCTGCAGTTGATCCCCAAGCACAAATAGCATAGGTGAGGTATGGATAAATAAGTGAGTGGTATAGTGTGAGAAGGGCATTTTGCGGCACGTAGTATCGTATCTTGGAGAGGATCCCAACCGTTTTGGATACTTTTTTGGCTATATGCTGGATATGGGTGCTGAAATTCAGGTTGTTGTCAAGGTATAAGCCTAGGAATTTTCCCCCATTATTTCTGGTAATTAGAGTGTTGTCAATCTTAATGTTAATTTGTGCATCTCCTGCTCTGCTACCAAACATAATATAGTAGGTTTTGTCAGTGTTAAGCGTAAGTTTATTGGCTGTCATCCAAGTCGATATTTTAATCAGCTCCTCATTCACAATGGTGTTGAGGGTGGCAAGATTAGGGTGAGAGATGACATAAGTCGTGTCATCAGCAAAGAGAATGGGTTTCAGGTGTTGGGATACGTTTGGAAGGTCATTGATGTTATGAGGAAGAGCAGGGAACCAAGGACACTTCCCTGCGGAACTCCATATCAAGTGGCTGTGTTGCTGATGCTGTGTTTTTAATGGTGACGTACTGATACCTATTAGTAATGTAAGATTTGAAATAAGCAAGTGCATGGCCTCTTATACCGTAGTGATCAAGTTTGTGGAGTAGGATATCGTGGTCTACTGTGTCAAAAGCTTTTCTTAGGTCAATAAAAATTCCTAGTGGATATTCCTTATTTTCCAATGCTGTGTAAAGCAGATCTAGCATTTTTATGATTGCATCATTAGTGCTTTTATTTTTCCTAAATCCAAACTGGCAGGGGTTGAGTATGTTTTGAGCCGTTATAAATGAATACAGTCTCCTGTGCACGAGTTTCTCAAAGATTTTGGATAGCAATGGTAAGTTAGATATTGGCCTATAGTTGTTTAAGTCTGTAGGGTCACCACTTTTATGTATTGGTGTAACCCTTGCCATCTTGAGTAGTTTCGGGAAGGTGCTAGTCTCTGTTGACTTGTTAAAAAGTAATGAAATAGCATGCGAAAGGACATGGGCTGCTCGCTTGTACAGTAATGGTGGGACATGAGACAGATTCCCCGAGTTATTTTTAAGTGACTTTATGATCTCAATGACTTCCGTGGTCTCAGTTGGTGCAAGATAGAAGGAATTAGGGAAATTTCCATCTAGGTAGTCCCCGGCATGGGCATTGGTATGTGGGATTTTACTGGCGAGATTAGATCCTATGTTTGAGAAGAAGTCGTTTATCTTGTTAGCTGTGTCAGTGGGATGTAGTGGTGTTTCATTAGGTTTAGTTAGGACAATATTCTTGGTTTTTCTCAGTTTGTGGGTCCTAGAATCTGAGAGAGTGTTTTCCAGGTCTTTTTATATCTCCTCTAGTGTCTGTGGATCTACTGGAGTAGTATAGTTGTTTGGCTTTTTTATTACTTGGTGAGAGCTGATGAATAGTGTTTAAGAGTATCTTTGTGTATTAAGCCCTGTCTATATTGCTTTTCATATTGGTGTTTCTTGTCAATGGATTTCAGATGGTGCTGGTTTAGCCATGGCAACCAAGCCGTTTGTTTGTGATCTGTTTTGTTTTTATAGGACAATGTTTGTTGTATAGTCTAAGTAATTTGTTAAGAAAGATGTCTGTCCAGTCATCAATACCATTGGCCTTGGAGAATTCTGTAGGCCAATCAACAGTCTCTAGGTCAGCTGTGAACTTCCTTACTGAGGCCTCGTCATGGAGTCTAAATGAGACTTTGTTGTATTCAAGTGGTGGTTTACTAATGTTTGTCAGGAGGAAGGTAGGGTAGTGGTCTGTAGTGCTATCTGTGATATCCCTGATTTAAGGGGGGCTAGTATATTGGTCCATATGTGGTCTATTATGGTTGCACTTGTCTCAGTGAGCCTGGTTGGTTTAGTTATTGTTGGTATGAGAAGTGTGTTGTTCATATTGTTGATGAAATCAGTTACAGGTTGATCATCTAGTAAGCCAAGGTTGATGTTGAAGTCTCCAGCTAAGAGAAGGTGGTGCTTATTCATTTGTCTGTTTGTTATTAGTGACTTTAATTTCTCACTGAAATATGGGATGTTTGTGTGAGGTATCCGGTAAATGGCACCGATTGTTATAGGCGTCTTAAGGTTTTATACAGTAAAATTAGCAAAAATGTATTCCCCATATTCATCACTAAAGCAAGTGTGCTAAGACAAGATAATTGGTTAGAGTAATAGATTGCAATACCACCCCCAACTTGGATTGTTCTGCAGTTGTGAATTGCTGTGTATCCTGGTAGAGGGTAGATATCTATTGTGTCTGCTTAAGCCAGGTCTCAGTAAGAATAAATGCAGGAGAAGGGTGTCTTTAGTGATTCAAGGAGTGCTAGGAGGTCATCATAGTGTTTGCTTAAGGACCTGATGTTGTAGTTAAGTACTGATAGACTTTTAGCATTGTTTAGGATAGTGGTGGCTTGTGATGCTGTGTAATAAAGGCAGTTACTTTCCAATAGGTTTTGATTGGGTGTCAGATTATGGAGGTTTAGATCAGGGTCAACGTGATCAATCATCTTCTAGGTTTAAAATTATGGTTATTTATATCCTGAGTTGTGTGTTGAGTTCTACTACTGATATCTGTAGTGGTTGGAAGTTTGGACAAGTATATAGCTAGAGTATTTTGGTCATGTAGGGTATAGTCACTACTACACATAATGAAGTTGATGTTGTCTGTGTGTTGTGCTGGAATGAACTAAAGTACAACTAGGTATTAAACTAGTAATATAAAAATACTAATTAAAAATAAGAACAAGACTCTCACTTGTAATTGCACTAAGGTCTAATAATGACTTTTGTGGAGTCTATGTTTTGAGCTAGAGTGAGCTAAGTACAATAGGTTTAATCTAATAATATAAAAAATACAAATTAAAAGTGAGCACCAGTCTCTCACTAGTAATTGCACTATGGTCTAATATAGTGAATTTGGTATTGACTATGTATTGAGCTAGAAAGAGCTATAGTACAACAACTTTAGTCTAATAATATAAAAATACAAATTACAAATAGCACCAGTCTCTCACTAGTAATTGCACTATGGTCTAGTATACTGAATTTGGTATTGACTATGTATTGAGCTAGAATGAGCTAGAGTAAAACTGTGATTAATCTAATAATATAATAAAGGAATAAGACTCTCAATTGTAATTGCACTAAGGTCTTATATAAGTTGTTTACAAGAATTAGAGTATAATTAGATTTAAATTGACAGAATAAAATACACAAATTAAGGTAGCAAAATAATAAAAAAAAAAGAATTGATAAAAATAAAAATGGCAATGACTTGGTTATAATATGCTAGTAAGATGGTAGACAGGATGATATAAAAGTTGTAGTTGAAAATACTAGGTTAAAAAAGTATGGAATAAAAATGGTCAATAAAAGAAGTTTACAATAAGTTTGATCAATATAGTTTAAAGTAAAATTGGGCAATAAGAGGGATTTAGAATAAAAATTGGGCAATTGAGTATTTTTTAAAGTGAGGTAGAATTATGAAGACAAGTTATGGTTAGTTTTAAAAAAAAAATAAGATGGAACAGTGATGTGGTAAGTTGTAAAAAAGGAGATAGATTCTGTAGATATTTAATACAATTAAGACTATGAGGTAGAATGGTCGTTGAATACAACAATGACAATTAAAAGTAGTTGGAGTATTAGAATTTTAGGGGGGCACAAATTTATGACAATATAACACTAACGGTGGACTATGGGTATTATCTGCACTTTACTCAGAGATATTTTACTGCTCGTTCAGAATCAATAAAGAATCTCAAGTACTGGGCACACATCAGAATGTTGACAGTGTAGTTTGTGGGACGATGACAGAGAGAGAGAGAGAGAGAGAGAGAGAGAGAGAGAGGAGGAAACAGAGAATGAATGAATGAATGAATGAGAATGAATAAAATGAATGAATGAATGAATCCGAAAATATATACATGGAAAGTACTTAAGGGTCAAGCAACTGATCCACGTCAGTACAACTCACGAGAGAAATGTTGAAAGTAGTTTAGAATAAATAGTGATAACCAAGAGTATCGCACAAGTAGTTAATTAATACTGCAGAGGTAGGATTATAAGCCCCTGATCCTCGCCTTATGAGTTTTGCTGACTTGTACTTCTGCTGTCCATGAACCTATCATGTCTACTCTTGAGACTGTGTATACTCTTTGCCTGTACCACCTACTTATAGAAATACTTCTTAAAGCCAAGTCTTGCTTTAGTGTTGCACCATCTATTTATAGAAGTACTTCCTAACTCCCTGTTTTGCTTGCGTGTTGCACCACCTACTTATAGAAATACTTTCTAACGCCTGTCTAATTTACGTGCTGTGTTCCCTGGCTCCCTGTGCTGTGTTCCCTGGCACCCTGTGCTGTGTTCCCTGGCTCCCTGTGCTGTGTTCCTGGCTCCATGTGCTGTGTTCCCTGGCTCCCTGTGCTGTGTTCCATGGCTCGCTGTGCTGTGTTCCCTGGCTCCCTGTGCTGTGTTCCCTGGCTCCCTGTGCTGTGTTCCCTGGCTCCCTGTGCTGTGTTCCCTGACTCCCTGTGCTGTGTTCCCTGGCTCCCAGTGCTGTGTTCCCTGGCTCCCTCTGCTGTGTTCCCTGGCTTCCTATGCTGTGTTCCATGGCTACCTCTGCTGTGTTCCCTGGCTCCCTCTGCTTTGTTCCATGGCTTCCTCTGACGTGTTCCCTGGCTTCCTCTGATGTGTTCCCTGGTTCCTTGTGCTGTGTTCCCTGGCTCCTCGTGCTGTGTTCCCTGGCTCCCTGTGCTGTGTTCCCTGGCTCCCTGTGCTGTGTTCTCTGGCTCCCTGTGCTGTGTTCCCTGGCTCCCTGTGCTGTGTTCCCTGGCTCCCTGTGCTATGTTCCCTGGCTCCCTGTGCTGTGTTCCCTGGCTCTCTCTGCTGTGTTCCCTGGCTCCCTCTGCTGTGTTTCCCGGCTCCCTGTGCTGTGTTCCCTGGCTCCCTGTGCTGTGTTCCCTGGCTCCCTCGGCTGTGTTCCCTGGCTTCCTCTGATGTGTTCCCTGGTTCCCTGTGCTGTGTTCCCTGTCTCCCTGTGCTGTGTTCCCTGGTTCCTTCTGCTGTGTTCCCTGGCTCCCTCGGCTGCGTTCCCTGGCTTCCTCTGATGTGTTCCCTGGCTCCCTGTGCTGTGTTCCCTGGCTCCCTCTGCTGTGTTCCCTGGCTTCCTCGGCTGTGTTCCCTGGCTCCCTCGGCTGTGTTCCCTGCCTTCCTCTGATGTGTTCCCTGGTTCCCTGTGCTGTGTTCCCTGGCTCATTCAGCTGTGTTCCCTGGCTCCCTCGGCTGTGTTCCCTGGCTTCCTCTGATGTGTTCCCTTGCTCCCAGTGCTGTGTTCCCTGGCTCCCTCTGCTGTGTTCCATTGCTCCCTCTGCTGTGTTCCCTGGCTCCCTCTGCTGTGTTCCCTGGTTTCATCTGCTGTGTTCTCTGCCTCCCTCTGCTGTGTTCTCTGGCTTCCTCTGCTGTGTTCCCTGGCTCCCTCTGCTGTATTCCCTGGCTACCTGTGCTGTGCTTCCTGGCTCCCTCTGCTGTGTTCCTTGGCTCCCTGTGCTGTGGTTTTCTGGCTCGCTGTGTGTGTTTCCCTGGCTCCCTGTGCTGTGTTCCCTGGCTCCCTGTGCTGTGTTCCCTGGCTCCCTGTGCTGTGTTCCCAAGCTCCCTGTGCTGTGTTCCCTGACTCCCTGTGCTGTGTTCCCTGTCTCCCAGTGCTGTGTTCCCTGGCTCCCTCTGCTGTGTTCCCTGGCTTCCTCTGCTGTGTTCCTTGGCTACCTCTGCTGTGTTCCCTGGCTCCCTCTGCTGTGTTCCATGGCTTCCTCTGATGTGTTCCCTGGCTTCCTCTGATGTGTTCCCTGGTTCCCTGTGCTGTGTTCTTTGGCTCCTTGTGCTGTGTTCCCTGGCTCCCTGTGCTGTGTTCCCTGGCTCCCTGCGCTGTGTTCCCTGGCTCCCTGTGCTGTGTTCCCTGGCTCCCTGTGCTGTGTTCCTGGCTCCCTGTGCTGTGTTCCCTGGCTCCCTGTGCTGTGTTCCCTGGCTTTCTCTGCTGTGTTCCCTGGCTCCCTGTGCTGTGTTTCCTGGCTTCCTCTGCTGTGTTCCCTGGCTCCCTGTGCTGTGTTCCCTGGCTCCCTTGGCTATGTTCCCTGGCTTCCTCTGATGTGTTCCCTGGTTCCCTTCGCTGTGTTCCCTGGTTCCTTCTGCTGTGTTCCCTGGCTCCCTCGGCTGCGTTCCCTGGCTTCCTCTGATGTGTTCCCTGGCTCCCTGTGCTGTGTTCCCTGGCTCCCTCTGCTGTGTTCCCTGGCTTCCTCGGCTGTGTTCCCTGTCTCCCTCGGCTGTGTTCCCTGCCTTCCTGTGATGTGTTCCCTGGTTCCCTGTGCTGTGTTCCCTGGCTCATTCAGCTGTGTTCCCTGGCTCCCTCGGCTGTGTTCCCTGGCTTCCTCTGATGTGTGCCCTTGCTCCCTGTGCTGTGTTCCCTGGCTCCCTCTGCTGTGTTCCATGGTTCCCTCTGCTGTGTTCCCTGGCTCCCTCTGCTGTGTTCCCTGGTTTCATCTGCTGTGTTCCCTGGCTTCCCTGCTGTGTTCCCTGGCTCCCTCTGCTGTGTTCTCTGGCTCCCTCTGCTGTGTTCCCTGGCTTCCCTGCTGTGTTCCCTGGCTCCCTCTGCTGTGTTCCCTGGCTCCCTGTGCTGTGTTCCATGGCTCCCTGTGCTGTGTTCATTGGCTCCCTGTACTGTGTTCCCTGGCTCCCTGTGCTGTGTTCCCTGGCTCCCTCTGCTGTGTTCCCTGGCTCCCTCTGCTGTGTTCCCTGGCTCTCTCTGCTGTGTTCCCTGGCTCTCATTGCTGTGTTTCCTGGCTTCCTCTTCTGTGTTCCCTGGCTCCTTCGGCTGTGTTCCCTGGCTTCCTCTGATGTGTTCCCTAGTTCCCTGTGCTGTGTTCCCTGGCTCCCTGTGCTGTGCTCCATGGCTCCTTCTGCTGTGTTCCCTGGCTCCCTCGGCTGTGTTCCCTGGCTTCCTCTGATGTGTTCCGTGGCTCCCTGTGCTGTGTTCCCAGGCTCCCTATGCTGTGTTACCTGGTCCTCTGCTGTGTTCCCTGGCTCCATCGGCTGTGTTCCCTGGCTTCCTCTGATGTGTTCCCTTGTTCCCTGCGCTGTATTCTCTGGCTCTCTGTGCTGTGTTCCCTGGCTCCTTCTGCTGTGTTCCCTGGCTTCCTCTACTGTGTTCTCTGGCTTCCTCTGATGTGTTCCCTGGTTCCCAGCGCTGTGTTCTCTGGCTCCCTGTGCTGTGTTCCCTGGCTCCCAGAGCTGTGTTCCCTGGCTCCCTCTGCTGTGTTCGCTGGCTTCCTCTGCTGTGTTCCCTGGCTCCCTCTGCTGTATTCCCTGGCTACCTGTGCTGTGCTTCCTGGCTCCCTCTGCTGTGTTCCTTGGCTCCCTGTGCTGTGTTCTCTGGCTCGCTGTGCTGTGTTCCCTGGCTCCCTGTGCTGTGTTCCCTGGCTCCCTGTGCTGTGTTCCCTGGCTCCCTGTGCTGTGTTCCCTGACTCCCTGTGCTGTGTTCCCTGTCTCCCAGTGCTGTGTTCCCTGGCTCCCTCTGCTGTGTTCCCTGGCTTCCTCTGCTGTGTTCCTTGGCTACCTCTGCTGTGTTCCCTGGCTCCCTCTGCTGTGTTCCATGGCTTCCTCTGATGTGTTCCCTGGCTTCCTCTGATGTGTTCCCTGGTTCCCTGTGCTGTGTTCTTTGGCTCCTTGTGCTGTGTTCCCTGGCTCCCTGTGCTGTGTTCCCTGGCTCCCTGCGCTGTGTTCCCTGGCTCCCTGTGCTGTGTTCCCTGGCTCCCTGTGCTGTGTTCCCTGGCTCGCTGTGCTGTGTTCCCTGGCTCCCTGTGCTGTGTTCCCTGGCTGCCTGTGCTGTGTTCCCTGGCTCCCTGTGCTGTGTTCCTGACTCCCTGTGCTGTGTTCCCTGTCTCCCAGTGCTGTGTTCCCTGGCTCCCTCTGCTGTGTTCCCTGGCTTCCTCTGCTGTGTTCCTTGGCTACCTCTGCTGTGTTCCCTGGCTCCCTCTGCTGTGTTCCATGGCTTCCTCTGATGTGTTCCCTGGCTTCCTCTGATGTGTTCCCTGGTTCCCTGTGCTGTGTTCTTTGGCTCCTTGTGCTGTGTTCCCTGGCTCCCTGCGCTGTGTTCCCTGGCTCCCTGTGCTGTGTTCCCTGGCTCCCTGTGCTGTGTTCCCTGGCTCCCTGTGCTGTGTTCCCTGGCTCCCTGTGCTGTGTTCCCTGGCTCTCTCTGCTGTGTTCCCTGGCTCCCTCTGCTGTGTTTCCTGGCTTCCTCTGCTGTGTTCCCTGGCTCCCTGTGCTGTGTTCCCTGGCTCCCTCGGCTGTGTTCCCTGGCTTCCTCTGATGTGTTCCCTGGTTCCCTGCGCTGTATTCCCTGGCTCCCTGTGCTGTGTTCCCTGGTTCCTTCTGCTGTGTTCCTGGCTCCCTCGGCTGCGTTCCTGGCTTCTCTGATGTGTTCCTGGCTCCCTGTGCTGTGTTCCCTGGCTCCCTCTGCTATGTTCCCTGGCTTCCTCGGCTGTGTTCCCTGGCTCCCTCGGCTGCGTTCCCTGGCTTCCTCTGATGTGTTTCCTGGTTCCCTGTGCTGTGTTCCCTGGCTCCCTGTGATGTGTTCCCTGGCTCATTCTGCTGTGTTCCCTGGCTCCCTCAGCTGTGTTCCCTGGCTTCCTCTGATGTGTTCCCTGGCTCCCTCTGCTGTGTTCCCTGGCTCCCTCTGCTGTGTTCCCTGGTTTACTCTGCTGTGTTCTCTGGCTCCCTCTGCTGTGTTCTCTGGCTCCCTCTGCTGTGTTCCCTGGCTTCCTCTGCTGTGTTCCTTGGCTTTCTCTGATGTGTTCTCTGGCTTCCTCTGATGTGTTCCCTGGTTCCCTGTGCTGGGTTCCCTGGCTCCCTGTGCTGTGTTCCCTGGCTCCCTCTACTGTGTTCCCTGGCTCCCTGTGCTGTGTTCTTTGGCTCCCTGTGATGTGTTCATTGGCTCCCTGTGCTGTGTTCCCTGGCTCCCTGTGCTGTGTTACCTGGCTCCCTTTGCTCTGTTCCTGGCTCCCTGTGCTGTGTTCCCTGGCTCCCTCTGCTGTGTTCCCTGGCTCCCTGTGCTGTGTTCCCTAGCTCCCTGTGCTGTGTTCATTGGCTCCCTGTGCTGTGTTCCCTGGCTCCCTGTGCTGTGTTCCCTGGCTCCCTCTGCTGTGTTCCCTGGCTCCCTCTGCTGTGTTCCCTAGCTCCCTGTGCTGTGTTCATTGGCTCCCTGTGCTGTGTTCCCTGGCTCCCTGTGCTGTGTTACCTGGCTCCCTCTGCTGTGTTCCCTGGCTCCCTGTGCTGTGTTCCCTGGCTCCCTGTGCTGTGTTCATTGGCTCCCTGTGCTGTGTTCCCTGGCTCCCTGTGCTTTGTTCCCTGGCTTCCTCTGATGTGTTCCCTGGCTCCCAGTGCTGTGTTCCCTGGCTTCCTCTGCTGTGTTCCCTGGCTTCCTCTGCTGTGTTCCCTGGCTCCCTCTGCTGTATTCCCTGGCTCCCTGTGCTGTGTTCTCTGGCTCCCTGTGCTGTGTTCCCTGGCTCCCTGTGCTGTGTTCCCTGGCTCCCTCTGCTGTGTTCACTGGCTCCCTCTGCTGTGTTCCCTGGCTCTCTCTGCTGTGTTCCCTGGCTCTCTCTGCTGTGTTTCCTGGCTTCCTCTTCTGTGTTCCCTGGCTCCCTGTGCTGTGTTCCCTGGCTCCTTCTGCTGTGTTCCCTGGCTCCCTGGGCTGTGTTCCCTGGCTTATAAGAATATCTTCTCTGTCTTAAACAAAAGTCTCTCAAGTTAGTCACTTCTTCACATATTTACATCCTTTCCCAAAATATTTCATCCAAATATCGTAACCCTCATTCAGTTTTCCTAAGAAATTTGAAATTATATAATTAAGAATTTTCGTAAGTCTCTTACATTATTATATATTATTGTTTAATTTATACAATGGTGTGGGAGAGTGTAGATATGTTTATGAGAACGTTTACACATGTATGTATGTATATGTGTTGGTAGCATGGTGTCTGTAGTGATGTTTATGTGTAGACCAAAGTGAAAAGTAAACATCAGAAGGCTGATTTTCCTGTCAGCCTCTGCTGTCGGCTTGGTGACTCTCCCTGTCAGCGTGGCTGCCTCTGCTGTCGGCGAGAAAAGCCAGTCATTTAATGAAAGAAATGAAGCATTGTAATAAATACTGAAATTTTTTCATGATTTTTTAAATAATTTTTTATAAAAAAAAGAAAAAAAGGAAAAACTTTAAAGAATGTAATAATTATAATGGAATAAAATTTTTGACCAACCGGGTAAATGTGTGCCCGAATTTGATCAGTAAAGTGAGGGTTTAAAGTGTTGTCAGAATTATGATCAGGGGAAGGATGGAAAAGTGTGTGTCGAATTATGATCGTAAAATGTTTGGTAAAGTGTGGTCAAATTATGATCAGGGAAGTAAAAGGTAAAGGGGTGGGGTAAAGAATTATGATCAGTAAGGGGATGGTAAAGTGTGTGTCAGAAATTTGTCAGGGGAAGTGTGGAAAAAGTGTGTGTCAGAATTATGATCAGTGAAGTGGGGTTTAAGGGTGTGGGGGTCGAATTATGATCAGTGAATGAGGGAAAAAGTGTGTGTCAAAATTATGATCAGTGAAGTGATGGAAAATTTTTTGTGTCAAAATTTAAATTTAAAGATCAGAAAAAGGTGGAAAAGGTGTGTCGAATTATGACGGGTGAAGTTTTTGGTAAAGTGTGTGTCAGAATCATGATGAGTGAAGTGATTTTTAAAAGTGTGTGTCAGAACATGTGAGGGAAGTGAGGGTTTAAAGTGGTGTCAGAAATATAAATGAGTAAGTGAGGGTTTAAAGTGTGTGTCAGAATTAGGGATCAGTAAAGGGTGGTAAAGTGGGTCAGAATTATGACCCAGTGAAGTGAAGGTAAAGTTGTTTTCAGAATTATGATAAATTTGAAGTAGGGGTAAAGTTGTGTAAAGGAATTTTTGATAATTTAAAAGTGATGGAAAGTGTGGGGCCCAGAATTTTGAACAGTAAAAGTGATGGAAAAGTTTGTGTCAGAATTAATTATGATCAGGAAGGGGAGGGAAAAAGTGGGGTGTCAGAATTATGTCAGGGGGAAGTGTTGGTAAAGTGTGTGCAGAATCAGTGATGAAGGATGGTAAAGTGTGTGTCAGAACCCTGATGATTGAAGTGATGGTAAAGTGTGTGTCAAAATTTTTGATGAGTAAAAGTGATGGTAAAGTGGGGGACAAAATTTAAAGATCAGTGAAGTGAGGGGAAAAGTGGTCAAAATTTATGCCAGTGAAGTGATGGTAAAGTGTTGTGTCAGAATTAGGGATCGTGAAGTGAGGAAAAGTGTTTTTTAAAATTTTATGATCATGAAGTGATGGTAAAGTTTGTGTCAAAAAATTTAAATTTGATCAGTGAAGTGATGGTAAAGTGTGTGCCCAGAATTTATGATCGTGAAGTGTTTGGTAAAGTGTTTTGGCAGAATTATGTTCGGGGAAAATGAGGGAAAAGGGTGTGTGTCAGAATTAAATCAGTGAAGTGTGGAAAGTGTGTGTCAGAATTATGAGAGTGAAGTATTTTTTAAAATTGTGGGTCAAATTTTATGATCAGTGAAGTGATGGTAAAGTGTGTGTCAGAATTATGATAAATTAAAGGGGAAAGGGAAAAGTGTGTGTCAAATTTTGACCCATGAAGTGTTGGAAAAAGTGTGTGCAGTTTTAATGATCGTAAAAGTGTTGGTAAATTTGGGTCAAAATTTATGATCAGTGAATTTAGGGGAAAAGGGTGTTTTTCAAAAATTATGATAAAGTGAATGAGGGTTAAGTGTGTGTCAAAATTTATGATGATTGAAGTGATGGTAAAGTGTGTGTCAAATTAATGGAGTAAAGTGAGGTAAAGTGTGTTGGGAATTATGATCTTTTTGAAGTAAATGGTAAAGTGTGTGTCAGAATTATATAAATGAAGTGAGGGTTTAAAGTGTGTGTAAAAATTTATGATAAAGTGAAGTGATGGAAAAAGTGGTGAAAAGGAATTTAATATCAGTGAAGTGAGGGTTTAAAGGTGTGTCAAAATTTAAAATTTTTTGACCCGTGAAGTGTTTGGTAAAGTGTTTTCAGAATTAGATCAGTGAATGAGGGTTTAAAGTGGGGTGTCAGAATTATGTTTCAGTGAAAGTGATGGAAAGTTGGTGTCAAAATTTTGGGATCAGTGAAGTGATGGTAAAGTGTGTTTTGGAAATTATGTGGTAAAGTGATGGAAAAGTGTGTGTCGGGAATTAGGGATGAGTGAAGTGAGGGAAAAAGTGTTGGTCAAAATTTTTGGGATCATAAAGGGGGATGGAAAAAGGGGGTGTGCCCAGAATTAATTATGATCATGAAGTGAGGGTTTAAAGTGGGGGTGTCAGAATTATGATCAGTGAAGTGAGGGGAAAAAAGGGGTTTTTCCAAATTTAAAATTATGATCAGTAAAGTGATGGAAAAGTGTGTGTCAGAATATATGTTTCGTGAAGTGATGGTAAAGTTGTTCAAAATTAATTTGATCGGGAAAAAAGTGATGGAAAAGTGTGTGCAGAAATTTGATAGTGAAGTGTGGAAAAAGTGTGTGTCAGAATTATGACAGTAAAAGTGTTGGTAAAGTGTGTGTAAAATTTTATGATCTGAATTTTGGGTAAAGTGTTTTGTCAAAATTTAAATTGTCATGAATTTTGATGGTTAAGTGTGTGCCCGAATTAGATCAGTGAAGTGTTGGAAAAAGTGGGGTGTAAAGAATTATAAACCATTTAAAGTGATGGTAAAGTTTTTGTGTTCAAAATTTAAAGATCAGGAAGTGTTTTTGGTTAAAAGTGTGGTCAAAATTTAAAGATCAGTGAAGTGATTTTAAAGTGTGTGTCAAAAATTATAAACAGGGGAAGTATGGTAAAGTGTGTGCAGAATTAAATCAGTAAGTGAGGGTTAAAGTGTTGTAAAAATTTAAGATCATGAATTTGATGGAAAAGGGGGTGTGTCAGAATTATGATCAAAAAAGGAGGGTAAATTTGTGAGTCAGAATTATATCACTGAAAGTAAAGGGAAAAAGAAAAAATATGCGCATCACAACTTATCATCAGCCTCTTTCCCAAACTCACTCCCAAACCATCCACTCCCAAACCCAATCCACCCCCAACCATCCCCTACCAACCTTTCCACTCCCAAACCCAATTCCACTACCAACCATCCACTACCAAACATCCACACCAACCATCCAAAACCAACCATCCATTTCCCAAAACCATCCACTACCATCCAAATCCCCCTACCAACCCCACCCCAACCCCTCCCTACCAACCACCCCACTCCCAACCTTTCCAAAAAAAAAACATCCACTCCCAAACCCATCACTCCCAAACCACCCACACCAACCACCCCCATACCAACCATCCACACCAACATCCTTCCCAAAACCATCCATTACCAACCATCCATCCCAACCATCCCTCCCAAACCATCCACCCCAAACCCAAACCCCACTCCCAACCATCCACCCCAAAACCTTTCCATTCCCAAACCAACCACATTATGTGAAGAAGGACTCACGGGTAAAAACTGGGTGAACAATATTTGGGCTTTTTTAATGTGAATGGGGGAAAAGTGTTCTTTTCCCTCTCTCTCCCCTCTCTTTTCTTTTCTCTCTCTTCCCCCCTCCCCTCTCTTTTCTCTCTCTCTCTCTTCTCTCTCTCTTTTCCCCTCTCTCCCCTCTTCTCTTTCCCCCCTTTTTTACTTAAACAAAACTTATTCTTTAAATGTTCAAACCCAAAAACAGTCGTTCTTTTCGTGTTTTTTGGGGACAAAATAAACTTTAAATGGAATAAAAAAATCAAAAAATTTTTTCCAGCCATCTTGAATTTCTAAAAAAAAACCTTCTGAATTAGTTTGGCTTATAAAAATTTTTGTCTTAGTTTCAAGAAATTGAGGGGGTTAACACAAATTTGCTACATTTTTACTAAAGGAAATTTTTCCCATTTTTTCACATGGTTACTCAAAGGCCCTCTCAATTTCATATCACATTTTTCTTAATCCATCGGTGGGTCTGTTCATTATTTTCATCTTGGATAAATTTTAAATAATTTTTATCTTTAGTCAAACTGTGGTCCCTTGTATTTGTTGAAAAGGGGAAAGGAAACACTGGGGAAAAAATTTAAATTTAATTTAAAAAACAGAGCCCTTTAAAAGGGAAAAAGGAGAAAATGTGAGAAGAAAATCAAGTCCTTCTGTTTCCTTTAAGGGCACCCAAAAAAAGATCGACCAAAAATGATTCCCTTTAAATTTTTTTTTATTTTTTTTTAACACACTGGCCGATTCCCACCCGGGGGGTGGCCCGAAATAGAAAAAACTTTTTACCATCATTCAAAAACATCACTTTGCCAAAAGGTGCTTTAACCCCCCGCCGTTTTTAAAATGCAAAAATTAACACCCCCCCTCCTTCAGAGTACTTCCCCTTCCCGGAATCAAGTCCCACCTGCCGGTTTTTCCCGAATTTCCCTTTATAAAAAGTTAAATTTGCTCACAACCCCCAAAAGCACCCCAAGTATTAAAAAAAAAAATTTTTCTCCATTCACTTTCCCATCAAACACGCTTACCAGCCCCCTTGGAAGTCCAAGCCCCTGCACAGAAAGCTCCTTTTTTCTTTCCCCCCCTCCAACCTTTCCTAGGGGGACCCCAAACCCCCCCTTCCCTTTCCCCTACAGCCCCGATACACTTCGCTCCATTCTCTTTACATGTCCCGACCAAACCCCAAAAACCCTTTTCCCCAGCCCTTGGGAAAAAATTTTTGGGAATCCCCCACCTCCCCCTAACTTCCCAAAATACAATTTTCTGCTTTATTCACACCACAAAAATTTCCTCAGACATGACATTCCACTGCCTCCTGCCTTCTCCTGCGGCAAAATTCATCAACCCCCGCTTCAAAACCCATACAGGGGCGTTTGGGTTTTAAAAATAACTTCCCTACATTCCCCCTTTGCTTCCAAACAAAATTTTTTTTGTCTCCACAGACTCCAAAATGCACCGCTCACCCTTTTCCCCCCCATCAATTCTATGAAATTACCCATCTTTTTAAAGGGGCCCTCCGGGTGGACACGTCCACTCTCAAATATCTGAAAACATTCCCCCCGCCCCCCAAACTCTCCCCTCCAATTTTCATCATCTAAAATTTTTTTTTATTTTCCCCTAACCTTACTCTTTCCTGTATTCACCCTTTTTAAATTTTTTTTCTTTTACCACTCAAAACCCAAAATTTATTTTTCCCCCCCAAAACCCCTGCAAAATTCTCTTCAGAATTTAACCCCAAGGGGCACAGTGTCATCAGAAAAGTAAAATGTGACAACTCCCCCTTTAAAGTTTTGATTCTTTTTTCTTTTTTCCCCCACACCCTTGCCCAAAACCCTCGCATTTACTTGTCCCTTTTCCCAAAACCATCTATATTTAAACAAAACCCCGGTGACATCAAACATCCCTTTTCTAAGGCCTACTTTTTTCTGGGGAAAAAAATCTCCCCCTTTCCCAACAATCTAACTTGAGCCCCAAAATTTCCCCGAAAAACTCTTCACGCTTTTAGTAACCTACCTCCTAAACCATACATTTTTGCAAAATCTTTCCCCATTGCCCCCTTTTCCACCCTGTCTTTCCCCCTTTTCCAAATCCCCCAAAAGCCTCAAAAACCTCTTTTCCTTATCTTTAAATTCTGTTCACTTATAAAGGTTTCACTTAAAACCCCCCCCCCCCCCCCCCCCCGGGCCACAAACCCCCTACCTTTCCCAAAGCCTCCTTTTTCATCTGTTATCCTATTCTCCGTCTTACTCTTAATTCTTTCAATAACAACTCTACCATACACTTTACCAGGTATACTCAACAGACTTATCTCCCTATAATTTTTGCACTCTCTTTTGTCCCCTTTGCCTTTATACAAAGGAACTATGCATGCTCTCTGCCAATCCCAAGGTACCTTACCTTCTTCCATACATTTATTAAATAATAGCACCAACCACTCAAAACTATATCCCCACCTGCTTTTTAACATTTCTATCTTTTATCCCATCAATCCCAGCTGCCTTACCCCCTTTCATTCTACCTACTGCCTCACGAACTTCCCCCACACTCACAACCGGCTCTTCCTCACTCCTACAAGATGTTATTCCTCCTTGCCCTATACACGAATCACAGCTTCCCTATCTTCATCAACATTCAACAATTCCTCAAAATATTCCCTCTATCTTCCCAATACCTCTAACTCTCCATTTAATAACTCTTCTCTCCTATTTTTAACTGACAAATCCATTTGTTCTCTAGGCTTCCTTAACTTGTTAATCTCACTCCAAAACTTTTTCTTATTTTCAACAAAATTTGTTGATAACATCTCACCCACTCTCTCATTTGCTCTCTTTTTACATTGCTTCACCACTCTCTTAACCTCTCTCTTTTTCTCCATATACTCGTCCTTCCTTGCATCACTTCTACTTTGTAAAAACTTCTCATATGCTATCTTTTTCTCCCTTACTACTCTCTTTACATTATCATTCCACCAATCGCTCCTCTTCCCTCCCGCACCCACCTTCCTGTAACCGCAAACTTCTGCTGAACACTCTAACACTACATTTTCAAACCTACCCCATACCTCTTCAACCCCATTGCCTATGCTCTCATTAGCCCATCTATCCTCCAATAGTTGTTTATATCTTACCCTAACTGCCTCCTCCTTTAGTTTAAAAACTTTCACCTCTCTCTTACCTGATGCTTCTATTCTCCTTGTATCCCATCTACCTTTTACTCTCAGTGTAGCTACAACTAAAATGTTATCTGATATATCTGTGGCCCCTCTATGAACATGTACATCCTGAAGTCTACTCAACAGTCTTTTATCCACCAATACATAATCCAACAAACTACTGTCATTTCGCCCTACATCATATCTTGTATACTTATTTATCCTCTTTTTTTTTAAATATGTATTGCCTATAACTAAACCCCTTTCTATACAAAGTTCAATCAAAGGGCTCCCATTATCATTTACACCTGGCTCCCCAAACTTACCTACCACACCCTCTCTGAAAGTTTCTCCTACTTTAGCATTCAGGTCCCCTACCACAATTACTCTCTCACTTGGTTCAAAGGCTCCTATACATTCACTTAACATCTCCCAAAATCACTCTCCTCTACATTCCTCTCTTCTCCAGGTGCATACACACTTATTATGACCCACTTTTCGCATCCAACTTTTACTTTAATCCACATAATCCTTGAATTTACACATTCATATTCTCTTTTCTCTTTCCATAACTGATCCTTCAACATTATTGCTACCCCTTCCTTAGCTCTAACTCTCTCAGATACTCCAGATTTAATCCCATTTATTTCTCCCTACTGAAACTCCCCTACCCCCTTCAGCTTTGTTTCGCTTAGGGCCAGGACATCCAACTTCTTTTCATTCATAACATCAGCAATCATCTGTTTCTTGTCATCCGCACTACATCCACGCACATTCAAGCATCCCAGTTTTATAAAGTTTTTCTTCTCTTTTTTTAGTAAATATTTACAGGAGAAGGGGTTACTAGCCCATTGCTCCCGGCATTTTAGTCGCCTCATACGACACGCATGGCTTACGGAGGAAAGATTCTTTTCCACTTCCACATGGACAATAGAAGAAATAAAGAAGAACAATTTGCCATGCGCTGGCATGGCAAGACGTGTGGCGGGCTAGCTGCGGGATTTTCAATTATAACTCCGGATCAACGAGGCTGACCAGGTTAAGACTCAACAGGACTTATTGTGAATACTCTGGGAAGATTCCAGTGAAGCGAGAAGACATTTCAGTGCACCGTTTCAAGGTAAATTGTGGAAGTGTTCTGCAGTTTGTGAATGTTGGTGAGTGGTGGTAGTGAGGAAGACGGCCAGTGGAGGGGTGGGGGAGTATAAGGCCTACACTGTGTATGAGTACCGGCCTAGATAATCGAAACAACAATTCTCGAAAAGCTCTTATAGAAACATCTATATCCAGCACCATGCACCATGCTTCCAGTTAACTTGGAAATGATTGTGTCGATGCATGGACTATTTAGAGGCATATGTTATGGAAAAACAATGTGAAATTAATTTAACGAGGGAGTGACCAGTCAGTGCATCCACCCCCACGTCACGGGGGTGGGTGGAAGAGGTGGGATGTGTAACTAGATTGTGAGTGAACACATTGGTTCAGCAGTGCCCTTTACCCACATTGTTCATAGTTACATGGGAAACAAATAAAGTTATGTGTATTGAAAGACAGTGTAAAACAATATATAGTGTGCAAGTCCATGTGTATTGTACCCCCCGGGATAACCCCCACTCAACCTGCGCCTCCCCCACCTAATTCCCAGGGGAAGTTTTCCCCTTCCCCTCCCGGCCCCTCAAACTCCACCAGGCCACCACGGTCAAGTTTACTACCTTCCACGCACCATACCCACCCAGCATGTCAATTCCACTCCTATTGTCTAGTCTAGCAGATGGATGCCAACCAGGGGGAAAAGCAAGCACCCAGGAAATGGCACGGCTGGCAATACTAGGAGAGGCAAGTGTCGGTCATGCTTACAGCTTCGTTGTCTCAACTCTAATGGTTTCCTCCGCAAACACGGTAGTTGCCCTGGTTCAGGATGTCCTCCTGTGGAAAGTGATGATCCAGAGCCACCTCAGGCACCTGAACCCACTCCAACAGATTTCATCTCATCAGACAATCTCTTGGAAGCAATTAAAGCAACAGGTACGAGGACACTCGCACATATTCCCAAAGCAGCCCGTCCACACGCAGCTGGGAAACTTACAGACCTCCTGAAAAAAGTAAACGATGGTTCCACTATCTTAAATGTTCCACCAACCATCAAGGCATGGCACAACTTGCTACTTTTTGGTAATGTCTGCTTAGCTGTGCCGGAAAGAAGGGGAAAGAGGCTAGCCTCAATGATAATTAAATCCTTAAGAGATTTTCCTAGAGTTGATAACCTCATTCGCCTTCCCCGTCAACACAAAAAAGGGAGAGGCAGAACCCCCACTCACTCTACTGACAGTGAAAAAGTCGAGTAAAGGCGAGCAAGAAAATTGAAGAGTGCAACACAGTGGGGGCAATCAGAATTATTACCAGTGAAGATACAGTTGCTCCCAGGGATGCTGACACTGCTGAAGCACTTAGAGGAAAGCACCCTGCCAGGGAAACCAGTGGCCCCCAGTTCCAACACCTCTGTCCCCACTATGGAACCATTGATTGTGGAAGACTCAGACATTTACAAAGCAATAATGTCGTTCCCATCTGGCTCTGCTGGGGGTTACACTGGAATAAGGCCACAAGCATTTAAGGAAATGGTTTAAATTTTCCAGTTATTTGGGGGAAATTGCAGAGACACTGCTTTCAGAGATCACAAGGTTCGTCAACAATTCCTTGGCTGGTCTGATTCCTGATGAAATTAGACCTTTCTTTTTTGGTGCAACACTTTGTGCACTTAAAAAGAAGGATGGAGGAATTCGGCCAATTGCAGTAGGCAACACGTTACGCCGCCTCGTGTCCAAAGCTGCTGTCCGAAGTATTCGTGCACAGGCAGCCATGATGCTTCAACCAAACCAGCTTGGCTTTGGGGTCTCTCAAGGAAGTGAAGCAGCGGTTCATGCAACAAGGGCGTATATCAACAACCTGCCTGAGGACAATGCAGTGGTAAAATTAGATTTCAAGAATGCGTTCAATCTCCTGAAAAGAGACGTGGTATTAGCAGCAGTACAAGAACATTTCCTGGTCTCTTCCCTTTTGTTTCAGCTGGGTATAGCAAGGAATCAATGCTTCTTTTGGAGAGCATGAAATCACATCATCGGAGGGTGTCCAAAAAAGGAGATCCTCTTGCACCATTTCTTTCTGTATAGCAGTTAGGGAAATCACAGTCAGACTGACCAGCGAGCTAAACATCTGGTTCCTAGATGATGGCACACTAGCAGGTACAAAAGGGGTCCCTCCTACATGACCTTACACAGGTAATGACACGGGGACAGGAAATGGGTTCTCATCCTGAATCCATCCAAAAGTGAAATCATCTCAGTCAGTCAACAAGTGATAAATGCGGTGAGATCAAAAACTACCAGGAGCAGCAGTCATTGCCCCCACAAACAGTGTCTTGCTAGGAGCACCCCTGGGAAGCAATGCCATTGAACAATTTTTCGGAAGAAATTGGAAGAGTTAAGGAGAATGGAAACGAATAGGCAATCTGGACACCCACATGCCTTGTACTTCTCACAAAGTGCTTGGTCTGCCCAGGTTGACATATTTTTCCCAAGATGTGCACCTTCATATGATAACCCTATACTGCACGAATATGACAGTATTCTGAGGCAGATTTTTACGAAAGTACTTAACTTACTCTAGAAGACGGGCAGTGAAACCAAGCTACACTTCCAGTTTAGACTAGGAGGCATTGGTGTCCGCAAGTCATCACAGATTGCGTTACCTGCTTTTCTGTCCTCGTGTATTGCATCCAGAGAGCTTGTAACAGCGATTCTCCCTGAACATCTTAGGGACAAGATTGGAGTCCAGGAAAAAAAATTCATTGACGGAGCAATGATCTGGGATAATCTAAGGGCTCTGAAAAACCAGACCTGCTCCCCCAAAAAACTACAAACAATCGCATGGATGGTCCAATAGTGGAAATATTGCCTCAAAAAATGCTTCAGAGTTGTGTCAGGGAAGGATAAGGGGCCCGCCTCCTGGCAGTGAGAGCCCTTTATGCTGGGGACTTTTGTTGGCTGTTCCAACTCCAGCCTTGGCACACGCCTCGACCCACAGACCATCCGCATTGGTGTTGCCCTTCGACTTGCCGCCCCTATTCTCGCCGAACACAGGTGTATTTGTGGCAGTTGAAACAGCAGACCGATTCGGGTACCATGGTCTTGTGTGCCGTAAATCCGAGGGAAAAATTGCAAGACATGAGGAGGTTAACAACATTATCAAGAGGGCCTCACAACAGCTGGATGCCCGCAGTAAGGGAAACCACCCCAACTATGCAGATCTGATGGCAGTCAGAAGCGTCCAGATGGTATCACCCTTCAAGCCTGGACAGAAAGGGAAGCAGGTGGTGTGGGACTATACATGTGCATCTACTTGGCTGATACCTATCTCCAATACACCAGGGGGGGAAGGAGGGGCAGCTGCCAGCTTCAGGGAGTCCCAAAAGTCTAGAAAATATGGGGAACTTGCCAAACATTATATGTTTGTTCCCAGGCTCAGAGACCCCTTGGCTCATGGGGAAAGAGTGCATCTAATTTTCCCTTTAAAGGGGCTGGGAAAAAAAGACTCATCAGGGTAACTGGGATCCCAGGGCAGCTAGTTTTCTGTTCCAGCGGCTCAGTGCGGCTGTTCAAAGGGGTAATGCCTGCTGCATTTTGGGCACACTCCCCAGCTCTGAGGAGCTGGATGAGATTTTCGCATTATAATCGGTGATACACACGTAACAACATGTACCGTATATGCCACCTTTATATTAGCAATGTATCTCTTAAATCTTCTGTGCCATATTATGTAATAAAATATTAATATTGGTACAAAAAATAGTTTAAAAGATGGAGTGGTAGGGGAAGTGGAATATTCAAACGGCTTCAGGAAGAAATCCAAATATTCCTCCTTGAAGCCTTTTTATGCACTTCTCCGAGGCTATGGGTCCCACAATTTACACCAGAGGTGGACCCCATCCTATATAAATAAATATATATATATATATGTGTGTGTGTGTGTGTGTGTGTGCGCGTGTCTGTGAAGTGTGACCAAAGTGAAAGTAGGAGTAGCAAGATATCCCTGTTATCTAGCGTGTTTATGAGACAGAAAAAGACACCAGCAATCCTAACATCATGGAAAACAGTTACAGGTTTCTGTTTCACAGTCATCTGGCAGGACTGTAGTACTTCCCTGGGTGGTTGCTGTCTACCAACCTATTATGCTTTAATATACTGACAAACCATGTCGAGCCCAAAACATGGAGTGTCGTGTGTGAGAGAACATCCATGTGTTATCAGAAAATTGGTAAAAATCTGCTTCCTTGTTTCAAAATATAAAATAATCACATGTCAGTTTATAAGAAATCGAAATTGTCATTATTATTATTTGCTACCACTGTCAGCCTCAGAGTTATTTCTGAGTTACCAGACCTTGCCACGTGGAGGCCAGTGGTTCGTCTTTAAAGTCCACCCATCCATTTACGGTGTTTTTGAAGCTTTCCCCAGGTCCATGTGTCCAGGAGTCCATCTATGCCCCCTCAGATATTCTAATTTCCTCACTTCCCAAAGGTCTACCTCAACAACCAGTATCCTCGTCTTTCCCAGGTCCATGTGTCCAGGAGTCCATCTGTCCACCTTCAGATATTCTCCCTTTCCCACTCTCCCAAGGTATCCTCGCCTTTCCCAGGTTCATGTGTCCAGGAGTCCATCTGTGTCCCCTGAGATATTCTCCTTTCCTCATTTCCCCAAGGTCTACCTCAGCAACAAGCATCCACCTCTTTCCCAGGTCCATGTGTCCAGGAGTCCATCTGTGTCCCGTCAGATATTCTCCTTTCCTCACTTCCCCAAGGTTTGCCTCAACAACCAGTATCCTCGTCTTTCCCAGGTCCATGTGTCCAGGAGTCTATCTGTCCGCCTTCCCACTTCCCACTTCCCCAGGGTATCCTCGTCTTTCCCAGGTCCATGTGACCAGGAGTCCATCTGTGTCCCCTCAGATATTCTCGTCCATGTGACCAGGAGCCCATCTGTGTCCCCTCAGATGTTCTCCTTTCCTCACTTCCCCAAGGTCTGCCTCAACAACCAGCATCCTCGTCTTTCCCAGGTCCATGTGTCCAGGAGTCCATCTGTGTCCCCTCAGATTTTCTCCTTTCCTCACTTCCCCAAGGTTTGCCTCAACAACCAGTATCCTCGTCTTTCCCAGGTCCATGTGTCCAGGAGTCTATCTGTCCGCCTTCAGATATTCTCCCTTTCCCACTTCCCCAAGGTATCCTCGCCTTTCCCAGGTTCATGTGTCCAGGAGTCCATCTGTGTCTGCCTCAACAACCAGCATCCTCGTCTTTCCCAGGTCCATGTGTCCAGGAGTCCATCTGTGTCCCCTCAGATATTCTCCTTTCCTCACTTCCCCAAGGTCTGCCTCAACAACCAGCATCCTCGTCTTTCCCAGGTCCATGTGTCCAGGAGTCCATCTGTGTCCCCTCAGATTTTCTCCTTTCCTCACTTCCCCAAGGTTTGCCTCAACAACCAGTATCCTCGTCTTTCCCAGGTCCATGTGTTCAGGAGTCCATCTGTCCGCCTTCAGATATTCTCCCTTTCCCACTTCCCCAAGGTATCCTCGCCTTTCCCAGGTTCATGTGTCCAGGAGTCCATCTGTGTCCCCTCAGATGTTCTCCTTTCCTCACTTCCCCAAGGTCTGCCTCAACAACCAGCATCCTCGTCTTTCCCAGGTCCATGTGTCCAGGAGTCCATCTGTGTCCCCTCAGATTTTCTCCTTTCCTCACTTCCCCAAGGTTTGCCTCAACAACCAGTATCCTCGTCTTTCCCAGGTCCATGTGTCCAGGAGTCTATCTTTCCGCCTTCAGATATTCTCCCTTTCCCACTTCCCCAAGGTATCCTTGCCTTTCCCAGGTTCATGTGTCCAGGAATCCATCCGTGGGCCCCCGGATGTCTCCCCTTCCTCACTTCCCTTAGGATATCTTCCAGTCTCAGCCTTCCCCAGGTTATGTATCCCTAAGTCAGCTCAGCCACCCTCCGTGATCTAGCCAGATGAGAACGAGGTCTTGTCTAGCTGGTCTACGGTAGAGACTGTCCAGGTGGGTGGAATTACAGGAGGGGACACACAGAAATCTGCGTCCTGTAATTACACCCACCAAGACAGTCTAGACCGTAGGTCAGCCAGACGCAGCCAAGCTACCGTCCAGTTCGGCCACCAAGGCCTGGCCACTCAGTGAAAATTTGGGAGTTCTATTTATGTTATACAGTTCATCTACATTAAAAATAAATTTCTGTACTTAATCATCAGTTTAATTGTGTTTGTGAATGTTTTATTACATGTTGATGAGTGTTTGTGTGTTAATGTGTTTGTTCACCTCCACCAGAACTGTAATAAGTGTTCAACTTTTTTAATTTTATTTGGTTATTTATCTTATGTATTTGCGAGACGAGACACAATAGAAATAAGTCACTTTATACTGGGTAATTTACACATATGTTACTATGTATAATAAATTGTGTAACTGTTTTTACGTATACCTGTACTTGAACAAACTTACTTACACACACACATACACTTACTTTTATGGTCATTTGCGCATTTTCACAAACACAGCTTCTTGATTCACCAACATATATACAAACACAGAACTATGCACGTGCGCGCGGGCACACACACGCGTAAAACACACTCATCGCCTCTTACACTAATATGCATGTAATCACATGCATACAAAGACACACACACACACACACACACACACACACACACACACACACACACACACACACACACACACACACACACACACACACTATGAATGTTATGGGATGAAAATAAAAACTATTAGCAGGGGATATTCGATCCTTTGACAAAAATAATTAAGATGGTGGCTGGTGCACACTGGACAGTACGACTCTGTCTAACATACTATGTTATGTTCTAATGTTTTGTGATGTGTGAATGTTAGTTAGAATGTAAAATTAATACTGTGATGTAATGTATTGAGATGTTTAAATGTTAACATATATTATACCTTGAATGGTGTGGAACACAATGTTATTTCTTCAATCTTAATGTTTATACTATAAGTAATACTTAACGTTAACGTTCTTACCAGAGCACAGTCTAAGGTAAAACCTATACATCCGTTGTTTTTTTC
This sequence comes from Cherax quadricarinatus, assembly GCF_026875155.1. Classification (NCBI taxonomy): domain Eukaryota; kingdom Metazoa; phylum Arthropoda; class Malacostraca; order Decapoda; family Parastacidae; genus Cherax; species Cherax quadricarinatus. The sequence continues at coordinate 16,984,311 of NC_069451.1, read as the reverse complement.
CAAAGGAAAATCTACTGGGCTTTCTCACATAGATTTAGAGGGTCTTCGAAAGACTCGTCCTTCCATAGAGGAAACCCGGAAGTTAGCGTTAACAGACAACTTGATTCAAAAAAAGAATTTTTTTTTATAAATTTGTATATAAAGAAAATCTTCTATTCAAGAATACAGTGTCAGCAGAAAATCCTAATGACGTGTGAAGAAAAATTGCTGTGAGACTATTTTGAAGATTTCTCATGATCTGCCAGTCTCTGGCCATTTTTCACTTAGGAAGACTTATGAGAAGATAAAGGACTTGTACTTCTGTCTTGGGATATCTTCGGACATCTATAAGTATTGTTTGTCGTGTCACATATGTCAACTTTCCTCACAAAACGGAAGAACTAAGAGTCCCTATGGTAAAAATGCCAATTTTCTCAGTCGCATTTGCTGGAGTTGCAGTGGATATAGTTGGTCCTGTCATTCCTCGTTCACCAGGAGGTCATAAATATATCTTGACTATGCGTCTAGCTTCCCAGAGGCGGTATCCTTGAAATCCATTACGTTAAAAGAAGTTGCAGAAGCATTACTATCTATTTTTTCACAGGTAGATATACCCAGAGAAATTCTTTCTGATCAAGAAACGCAATTTACTAATGAATTAATGAATCAAGTTTATCAACTTGTTGGTGTTCAACCTCTCTTCACTACACCTTACCATCCAAATTGTAACGGAAGTGTGGAACAACAATATGCCATCGTAAAGTCAATATTAAAGAAACTTTGTATTCTTAAACCAACTGACTGACATAGACATCTACCATGTGCTGTCTTTGCGATGCCTGAGATTCCAAGTGATTTCCTTGGATATTTCCCTTTCGCATTGCTTCATGGGAGGTAGGCTCGCGGACCTCTATTTATATTAAATGAACTGTGGTCCAAAGATATTAAACCTGAGAGAAAGATTAGAAGAAACCGCTGATTTTATTGTCAAGAACCTGAATATGTCCATGGAAACATACAAAACCTTTTTTGAGCAAAAGAACTCTGAAAGGAAATTGTTAATTTCTTGGCGCGGACTGTATGAAGTAGTGAAGGTCTGTAATAAGGTAGACAAGGTTGACAAACTCTTCAAGTTAAATATCATAGAACCTTCTAAGTTACCTTTCTGTTCACCAGTTGTCATGGTTAAGAAGCCAGATAATTCTTATAGACTCTCATAAGAGTTTCGTTATTTAAACACTCACTAAATGGGACGCCGAGCCCATGCCGGTAATCGATCATTATTTGTATAAGTTTCATGGCTGTAAATTTTTCTCTGAATTAGACATCTCACAAGTGTACCATCAAGTGTCGTTACACCCAGACTCTAAACCATACACTGCTTTCTCTACTCATAAAGGACTAATACAATATCGCACAATGGTTTTCGGCTTGGTTACCGCGTGTGCCACGTATATCCGGCTTATGAGAATAGCCCTTTCTGATCTGATCTGGGAAGATCATCTTATTACACTGTCGTTTGTTTCAAAAAGACTAAGAGTTCATGGCCTTATAATTAAACCACAGGGGTGTTTTCTTGGCCATTTCAAGGTACAATACCTCGGGTTTATTATTTCTGACAATATTAGTTTATCACTTCTTCCTAGCAAGACGAAAGCAGTTCTAGAAAACTTCTTCCCAACTACGAAAACGTTGCTAAGAAGTTTCCCTGGGTCAGTAAATTTCTATAGGGCTTTTGTGCCTAATTAAGTGGTCTGACTTCCAGTCTCACAGAATATTTAAAAAAGAATGTAAAGGAACCTCTTGTTTGTTCTGAAGAGGCTGTAGGAAGCTTCGAACAAATTAAAAAGATATTTTCCAACCCACCAGTTCTAAAATTACCAGTTATTAATAAAGTCTTTTATCTCCAAACAGATGCCTCACATTCAGGACTCGGGACTGTTCTACTACAGTATTATGATGAGATTCACTTCCCTATATCTTCCAACAGTAAGAAGCTTCTGCGAGGGACGAAAGATACTCCACTGTGGAGAAGGAATGTTATACAATGGTATGGGGGAATAAGTAGGTTCATATAATACTTATATGTAAAACCCTTTGTGCTCGAAACACATTACAAGCCACTGATGTACCTGGAAAGCTTCAAAGGTTCAAATAGCCGACTCTTGAGATGGGCTTTGGCTGTCCAGTCCTAAAAGTTTAAAGTTGTATATATATATATATATATATATATATATATATATATATATATCTGGCTCAAAAAACCACTTCTCAGATGAAGGTATACATAGTACTTTTCCCTCTGAAAATTTAATTTTAATTCCCTCCCACCATAATTTTTGGGAAAAAAAAGGGACATTGCGGGGAAAAAGGGCCAGTAATAATTTTGGGGTTTTGGTTTTTGGGGGAACCCCCGGGGGCCCAATTAGTGTGTTCCCCGCCAGCATTCCATCTAGGGGGCCTGAGGCTAAACTTCGCCCCTGGGGGTCTGTTTTTGTTTTAAAATTTCAACTTCTGGTAGATTAACCTTACCTGGTGTGTGTGAAATTTTTGGAAAAAATCACTTCACCCCCCCTCTCTTCTGATCAGGTAGGGTGACCAACCAGGAGAAATTCTGTTAAATTGTTATTGTTTAACCGGGCGGGGTCAACCGGGGTTTGCCCACTATTTAAAATTGGGGGCAAGATCCCTTTTCGGGCTGGCCCCAAAAATTTGGGACATTGTGCCCTCCCCCGGGGGAAATCAATTGTGGCGCTACACCAAGTACGACGGGGAATTTCAGAACATCTTTCGGGGCCCCGGGCCAAACCCGGGAAATTAACCAAACCCCTTTTTTTTCTGAAAAAAACAGAAGACCATCCGGGGGGGGAAAACATAAGATATTTTCTTCTGAAACATCAAAAACCATCCTGGACAAAAAGATTTTTCTTCTGAAACATCAGAAGGGACCATCCGGGCCCAAAAATCTTTTTTCTGAAACATCAGAAAAACCACCTGGAAAAAAATTTTCTTTCTTCTGAAACATCAAAAGGGCCCAAACCCTGGACTTTAAAAAACTTTTTTTTCTGAAAAAACCAAACCACCCTTTGGACATAAGATATTTTTTCTGAAAAAATCACAAGACCATCCGGAATAAGAACTTTTTTCCCTAAAACCTAAGAAACCATTCGGGGCCCCAAAAGATATTTTCTTCTGAAACGCCAGAAGCCCCATCCTTGACAAAGGAAAATTTTCTTCTGAAACATCAAAAGCCCACCCCGGGCCCATAAGTTATTTTGAAACATCAGAAGACCACCCTGGACATAAAAATACTTTCTTTTTAAAAACATCAGAAGACAATCCTGGACATAAGATTTTTCTTCTGAAACATCAGAAACCACCCTGGCCCTAAGATACTTTCTTTCTAAAACATCAAAAGACCATCCTGGACATAAGTTTTATTTTCTTCTAAACATCAAAAAGGGACCATCCTGGACATAAGATACTTTCTTCTGAAACATCAGAAGATCATCCGGGTATAAATATTTTCTTCTAAAAACATCAGAAGACCACCCCGGGAAACAAAAGATACTTTTTTCTGAAACATCAGAAAAACCATCCGGGAAAATAAGATACTTTCTTCTGAAACATCAAAAGACCACCTAAAACATAAATACTTCGAAACCACAAGATCCCAGACATAAGAACTTTCTTCTAAAACCCTCAGAAAAACCATCATGGACATAAAAATACTTTCTTTTTGAAAATAAAAAAGACATCCTAAAACAAAAAGTTTACTTCGAAACATACAAGATCGTTTTAACATAAATACTTTTTTTCGGAAAAAATCAGAAAACCATGATGAGAGTAAGACCCCTGTGCAACTTTCGGGGTTCTTTTTTTGTAAAACGTTTCGCCTTTCCAGTGGCATAAATAAAAAATTCCGGGAAAAAAAACCTTGTGAATAATTTTAAAGGGACAGTAAACTATGTACAGAAGATGAGGAAATCAGTCCCCCCAACCTAGGATTAGGTGGGGAACAGCACCATAGTCGGGGAGATTCTGAAGCAGAAAAAAGAATCCTGGCGTTTATAGTAACTTGGGTAAGCAACGAGGGAAAAATTCATTTTGGGGAGGGTTTCCCAGGGGGAAGTAGGCCCCTTCCCAAAAGAGGGGTTAGTTGTAGTAGTAGTTGTCGTAGTTTTTGAAGGTTATGTACATGTCCTCAGAATTAAGATTCCATGATGTTGCAGTGTCTGACAAGTTTTTTTTAAACGAAGGGGAAATAAAAACCGCAAGATGAGAGAAAGACACATGTGCAACATCGGGGTATCTTTATTGTAGACTTTTTCGCCATCCAGTGGCTTTATCAATAAAAATTTCCCAAAGGGACATAATTGTAAACATAACTTAAAGGGACATTAGAATTTTGTACAAAAAGATGGGGTAATCAGCCCCCTCAACCTAGGAGTAGGTCGAACAGCACCATAGTCGGGAGTTTTGGGAAACAGAAAAAAGAACCCTGGGGGTTTTATATGAAAACGTCAGGTGAAGCAGACGAGGGCAAATTAAAGGGTGGGGGGGGGAATTCCCCAGGGGGTTTGGGGTCCCCCCCCCAAAGAGAGGGGTTAGTTGTGTAGTAGTTGTCGTGTTGTGAAGGAAAATTTTACATGCCCTCAGAATTAAGATTCCTGATGTTGCAGTGTCGACAAGTTGGGGTACGAATGGAAATATAAACCAAAAACAAGTTTGAGAGAAAGACAAAAGTGCAACATCTGGGTTTTTTAAATTTTTAAAACGTTTCGCCACCCCAGGGGCTTTATCAATAAAAAATTTCCAGGACATAATTGTGACAAAACTTAAAAACGGGTAAAACAATGTACAGAAGATGAGGTAATCTTCCCTCAACCTAGGAGTAGGTGCGAACAGCCCATGTCGTGGAGTTTCTGAAGCAGAAAAAGGGAATCCGGGCCTTATATTTAAGTCAGGTGAAGCAACGGGGGCAAATTCCTGGTGGGGGGGTTTCCCCAAAGGGGAAAGGGAGGTCCTTCCCCAAAGAAGATGGTTAGTTGTAGTAGTAGTTGTCGTTTTGTAAATTTTTAATGTACATTGCCTAAAATTTAAAAATTCCATAAGGCAGGGCCCTGACAAGTTGTGTACAAAAACATGAAATAACTTCACAACTACGACAACAACTATACAACTAACCCATCTTTTTGGGGGAAGGGACCTACTTCCACGGGGGGAACCCCCCCCACCAGTGAATTTGCCCTCGTCTCTTCACCTGATTTTTCAAATATAAGCCCCCGGGAAATTCCTTTCTTCTGTTTCAAAATAAAACCTGGGATTTGGGTGTTTTTCGCACCTACTCCTGGTTTAAAGGGACTGATTACCTCATTTTCCCTGTACAAATTTTTTTACTGTCTAAATTTAAAGTCACAAGTTAGGGCCGGGAAATTTTTGTTTTGAAAAGCCATGGATGGCGAAACGCCCTCCCAAAAAAGGATACCCAATTTGCAAAAGTGTTTATCTACTTGCCCGGTTTATATACCATTCGTACACAACTTGTCGGGACACTGCAAAAATCGGGAAAATCTTTAATTCTGAGGACTGTACATAACCTTAAACAACTACACAACTCAACAAACAAAAAAACCCCTCTTTTTGGGGAAAGGGGGACCTACTTCCACGGGAACCCCGCCCACCAGTGAAATTTCCCCTCGTTGTTTCCCCACCTGACGTTACAATATAAGCGCCAGGATTCTTTCTTCGTTTTAAAGAATCCCAGGGACTAGGGGTGCTGTTCGCACCTATCCTAGGTTGGGGGAGGGGAAATTTTACCTAATCTTCTGAAACATGTTCACTGTTTTCAAGTTAGTCACAATTTATGCCTTTGGAATTTGTATTAAAAAAGCCACGGAGGGCGAAACGTCTACAAAAAAGATACCCAGTTGTTGCCCATGTGTCTTACTCTCATCTTGTGGGTATTATATCCATTCGTACATCAGAAAAACCAATCCCGGACATAAATACTTTCTTCTGAAACATCTGAAGACTATCCTGGCATAAGATACTTTCTTCTGGAAACATAAAAGACCATCCTGGACATAAAGGATACATTCTTCTTGACACTCAGAAGACCATCCTGGACATAAGATCGTTTCATCTCTGAAACATCAAAGACCATAGAGTCCTCCGGTTGTAATAAAGTTGGTAGAAATTACCTGACAATATTAAAGTAAAAGGACACAAAATGCAACTATGTTGACCTTTAAAGTGGCAACGTTTTCGCTCTCCAGGAGCTTTTATCAAGCTTGATAAAGCTCGGAGAGCGAATCGTTGCCACAATAAATGTCACATTAGTTGCACTTGTGCCTTTACTTACAGTCCTCAGGTTGTACTTCACACAATATACATCCTGGTTAGGCCCTCATTTAGAAAATCTCACAGTTTTGGTCACCGTATTACATAATGGATAAAATTCTCTGAGGAAAATGTACAAAGGAGGATGACAAGAGTTGATCCCAGTATCAGAAACCTTCCCTAAGAGAGATAGACAAAGGGCCCTGAAACTGCACTTCCTCTAGAAAGACGAAGAATAGGGATATGACTGAGATATAAAAGGAAGACAGGAATAAATAAAGGGATGTAAATAGTGGTGCTGAAATAATCTAGCCTAGACAGACTCGCAGCAATGGTTTAAAGTAGGAAAAATTCAGATTCAGGAAGGATATAGGAAGTACTGGTTTGGTAAAAGAGTTGTGATGACGGAACAAACTCCCAAGTACGGTTATAAGAGGCCCAGAACTTTGTGAAGCTTTAAAAATAGGTTAGGATTAAATACATGAGTGGATGTGGGTGGGGTGAGTTAGACCTGATCGCTTGTGCTAACCAGGTCGGTTGCCGTGTTCTTCCCTTAAGTAATGTGACCTGACCTGACTAGTTTGGGTGCATTGGGCTTAAGCCGTGGTACTTGGACCTGCCCTCGCATGGGCATCAGTAGGCCTTTCATGCAGTGTTTCCTTACGTTCTTATGTTCTTATAAGATTACTTTCTTCTGAAACCAGAAGACCAATCCTGGACATAAGATACCTCCTGTCTCAACATTATACAAGAACCAACAGCGGCCCAATACTTATTTTTATTAAATTTATAATTAAAATCCTTTAAAACATTATCATTATTATACCTCGGTCATTCCATTTAGTTTTCATTCTTTTGTTTCAAGGTGAGAAGACGTTTTTTCCCTGACACCTTGGTTACTATTTTTTAATGGACCCTAATCGTTTTTACTCTATGTAAGCCTCACCCCACTTAAGAACAAAAAACATAACATAATAAAGGAGGAACACTGCATGCAGGCCTGTTGGCCCTTCAAGGCGAGGTCCTTACAATTCACACCCCTAACAAACATTTGACCAACCCAATTTTCAATTCAACCCAAGAAAATAAGCACGTGAAGTCCCACTCAAATCCATCCCCTCCCACTCATGTACTTATCCAACCTAAATTTGAAACTACCCAAAGTCCTAGCCTCAATAACCCAACTAGGTAGACTGTTGATAAATTAGACACATGTGCAACTCTTGGGTATCTTTATTGAGGACACGTTTCGCCACACAGTGCTTCATCAGTCCATACAAAGGAGAATGGTGAAGAACAGGAGGTGAATGAGGTAATCAGTCCTCAACCTTGAGTCGTATGTGGTCATCCCATCAATCTTGAATAGAATACGGCATACGTGCTGAGAAGGAGCTTATAAACCGTTGGCAGGAGAGGTGCAGCATTCATAGGTCGTGAAACATTTGTATTCAATGTTGAAGTAGTTCGTGCCAAGAAATTAGCAAGCGAAGAATTCCCAAAGTATTAAGATCCCAAGAAAGTTGTAAGAGACCTGACAGTTTGTAGATGGAATGGTACAAGATGAACCAGACATAGTTGATAAATTAGACACATGTGCAACTCTTGGGTATCTTTATGAGTTAAGACGTTTCCCACACAGTGGCTTCATCAGTCCCATAATCAAAGGAGAATCTTGAAAGAACAGAGGATAATAGAGGTAATCATTCCCAAGAGTTGCCACTGGCTATGAGTCTAATTTATCAACATGACGTTTCACTGAACCATACATCTAAAACCTGTCAGACACACAACTTCTTGGAATCTTATACTTGGAATTCTTCGCTTGCCTAAATACTTGTGCCACGACCTACTTCAACAATGAACAAAATGTTTCAAAATGGAAGTCTGTGAACCATTAACTAATATTTTTAATTTATCTCTTCAAACAGGTGTAGTGTCTGATATGTGGAAGATGGCTAATGTATCTCCTATTTTTAAAACAGGGGACAAGTCGTTACCGTCAAATTACCGCCCAATAAGCCTGACCTCAATTGTAGGCAAATGACTAGAGTAAATTATAGCTGAGATTATAAGCCATCTCGATAAGCATATCTTGATTAATGAAACTCAGCATGGATTCACAAGAGGCCGGTCTTGTCTGACTAATTTATTAACTTTCTTCAGTAAAGCTTTTGAGGCTGGAAATAAATGGTATAAAATACCGACACAATGGAAATATAAACACAAATGCAGTATAATGTGATCCTTTATTGACAACGTTTCACCCACGCAGTGGCCTTTTTCAAGTCACACAGGATCAACGCTGGGGTATGGAAGTACGGGAGTATTTATAGTTCAGAACGTGAGGTCAGGTGAAGATTGCTGCATCAGATGATCTACCGGGTGGGGTTGTAGAGTCTTGGGTAGCTAGGCGGGGATATTGACAATTGTTGAGTAGACCTTCTGCAGTGTTCTATGTTCTTAATTGTGGGGATAGCGATGAAGAAGATTCTTGGCGAGTGGTTCAGCTATGTTAATAGAAGCCATTGTTCTGGTTGAAATTGTTGTTATAAGATAAACGATGATTCCAGGATTCTTCTGTATGAGTGTGTATTCCTGTGGCTATAAGTACTTGAAGTTTCTGTATTTTTAATTAAATGGTGTGTGAATTGAGCGATGGTTTACATCAGGCATTCCTTGTATCGTCAGACCAGCACTGTGCCATATTGGTGTTCTGAAATACGTGTTATGGAGGTCTCCTTCTTGGGATGTTTCGCCCACGTAAATTTGTTTGCAGACATTACCAGGGATTATGATACCCCTTGTCAGAGGATGGGAGGCCTTGTCCTGTCTACTACTGGTGATGTCTCTTGATGGTCTGGTTGTGGGAGGTAGATAACTTGGAATGATGTTTTTTGGCAAAGATGTTGGAAACCATGTTTGGCAATGGAGTTGGTGGAAGGACTATGTATCTCTTCTCGGCAATGTCTCCTCTGGTGTGTTGAAGATGTTAATGCTCGCCGACCTGCAGTCTTCTATGAAGTGACGAGATAGTGGAGTTTTGGACAAATACTATGTTCAATTATAGTGCAGTCTTCCTCAAGGAACTCGTTGCTGCAGAATCTGGTGCACGCAGGAAGAAGCCTATACTTACACCACGTTTGGTTTTGGGTGTCGAGGTGAGAGTAGAAGTGGAGAAAGATCGTTTTTGGTTGTGGGTTTTCGATAGACTTAAAAACGAAGTTCGTGGTCAGCTTTGCAGAGTAGAACATCAAGAAAGGAAGAGTGTAGACGGACTTCTTCTTCAAAAGTGTGAATTGGATTGAAGGCTCGACCTTGGTTGAGCTTGTCTTGAGACTTGAACGTTGAAGCTTTTAGAGTTAACGCGGAGAAATTTCCGTCACATAAACGGAGCCAGTGACATGACGAAGGAATGATGTGGAGAAACTTTCGCTTCTAGAGTTCCATGTATAGGTTCGCCGACTGCACTGAGTGCAACCCATGGTTAATGTCCAAAAGTCTGCCGAAAGAGGTGATTTTCGGAAAGAGAAACACGTAAAGCCCAACACATAGTTTCACCAAGAGTCGGATGAAATCGCTGCTGGAATGGGAAGATCATGTGAATCGTCAATTTTCCCTGCGCAAGATATCGATTGGCTTGTTTTAGTAGTACTATTATGAATAGGAAGTCACGTCAAGGCTGGAAAAGTTTCTTGTTCTCTGAAGTAGATGTTGCGAATGCGATTTTAGAAGATCACCTGAGTGTATTGAGATGTGCTGGACTGATAGAGCCCAAGAGGGAACAAAATGCTTAATCTAACTTAATGACCCAGAACCGACCAACCTCCACAACTAACCAAGTGGGACAACCCTCACTAAAAAACTAGTTTTTCTTCAAAGGACTCGCCGCATTCTGAGGGCTCAGAACAAGGGAAGAAACTTCTGCACACCATGCCAGTCAACCCCAGACCTGCCAGAATGTACGCCTGCCAAAGACTCACAACCTGGTATCCACTGAGGCCCATAACCTCGGGAATAGGCAGTGCTTCCCCACCAGCTCTCAGGAATTCTCGCCAAACACCACTCTAAACTCTGGGCACTATCAGTCGCCCGTCACATCTCAACACTCAGGTGATCTTCTCAATCGCTTCGCTACATCACATCCGAAACAAGAAACTTCCAGCCTGACGTGACTTCCCTATTCACTAAAAGTACCAACTAAACAAGCCATCGATCTCTTGCGCAGGAAAATTACGATTCACTATGATCTTCCCATACCACCACGAATTTCATCGACCTTGTTGAACTATGTGTTGGCTTTACGTGTTTCTCTTTCGAAAATCACCTCTTTCAGCAGACTTTTTTGACTACCCATGGGTTTTTCGCCACTCAATGCAGTCCCCTGCGAACCAATAGCATGGAACATCTAGAAGCCAACGTTTCTTCTCCACCATTATTCCTTCGTCTGTCACCTGGCCCCCCCCCTTCCGTTATGTTGACGACATTCTCCTCATAACTCCATAAACGCTTCAACGATCAAGCTCTCCAAGACAAGCCTCAACCCAGGTCGAGCCTTCCAACCAATTCACACATGAGAAGATGTCGACAACACTCTTCCTTTTCTTGTGTTCTACTCTGCAAAGCTGACCACGAACTTCGTTTTAAAAGTCAATCGAAAACCCACCAACCAAACGATCTTCTCCACACAACTCACACCACGACACCACCACCAAACGTGGTGTAATTAAGTCCTTCTTCCTCTGCACACAATCTCAGGCAACGAGTTTCCTTGAGGAAGAATGCAATATAATTGAACAAGTATTTCCAAACTCCACAATCCCTCACTTATCATCAAGACTGCAGACGGCCGAGCACTTAAACATCTTCAACACAACCCAGAGACGACACTGCCGAGAAAGCAAGCATTTATACATCTTTATAAGGCCTCACCTAAAAATTTGCAGCTAAAATTCTGGTCTCCATATTACGAAGGGACTAAATCGTTAGAAAACATTCAGCGAGGATGACTAAATTAATACATAGCATTAGAAATCTTCCTTATGAAGAAAGATTGAAGATCTTAATTTACACACTTGTTAGACGAAGAATGGGGGGAGAACCTGATCGAAGTGATAAGGGGGAAGATGGGTTTTAAATAGGGGGGTTATTAACAAGGTCTTGAGGAACTCTCCAAAGAAAACCCCCGCAAAAAGGGTTTTTAAAAATTAGATAAGTTTAGATTTAGAAAGGAAAAGGGAAAGTAGGGTTTTGGAAAATGGGGAGTTGATGAGTGAACAGTCTACCAGTTGGGTTTTGAGGTAGGATTTTGGGGTAGTTTAAAATTTTTATTGGTAAGTACATAGGGGGAGGGGTTGGTTTTTATGGGACTTCACATGGGACTTGTTTCTTGGTGGCATTAAAAAAGGGGTTTGGGCAAATGTTTTGTTAGGGGGATGAATTTAAAGGCCCCTCCCTAGAGGGGCCAACGGGCCCTTCTGCAGTGTTCCTCCTTTCTTATTTTCTTATGTTCTAATTTACACCTTCCCAGGGTGTGAAAGCCCGGTCAACCCCTGTCAAACCCGTAGAGTGAGAAAATTCTTCTTTTCCCCCACCAAGATGAAATCTCTCTCCCCTCTCTCTCTCTCTCTCTTCTTCTCTCTCTCTCTCTCTCTCTCCTCTCCCCCTCATTATCTCTCATCAGCTACCAGAATAATAAAACCAATATATGATTCGCACCTTTGAGTTAGTGACTGTTACAAAAGTCAGAACCACAGACACAATACCAAGACACCACCATCTCGTAATTCGGTGAATAAATCACATAGCAACTTTTCGTCTCGCAAACACCCTTTCCCTTGTCGAATACAGGCGAATATAACGGTGGAGACAGCACAAGCAGTAATTCTGACATGGTCATTTCGTCAGCCTCGTTGGAAGTTTATTAAATACATGGCAGGTGATTATATTAATCCAGGAAACATTGCTCTCCTAAATGGAGGGGGGATAATTTTTTTCGTAAATCATTAGATGCTCTGACAACTGATACTCAGTGGTGACGTGTACTTAGCACAGTGGTGACGTGTACTTAGTTCAGTGGTGACGTGTACTTAGTTCAGTGGTGACGTGTACTTAGCTCAGTGGTGACGTGTACTTAGCTCAGTGGTGACGTGTACTTAGCTAGAGTGGTGACGTGTACTTAGCTCAGTGGTGACGTGTACTTAGCTCAGTGGTGACGTGTACTTAGCTCAGTGGTGACGTGTACTTAGCTGTGGTGACGTGTACTTAGCTCAGTGGTGACGTGTACTTAGCTCAGTGGTGACGTGTACTTAGCTCAGTGGTGACGTGTACTTAGCTCTGTGAAGACCTGTTTGTGTGCTCTCTGTGAATCTGAACCAGGATGCCCTCTCTTGAGCAACTTTACCAACAGCTGAGAGAAGAGCTCAGAGTTGCTAAGATGGAGATACGGCGATTAACGGAGGAGAACAAGAGGATTCGTAGTAATCCTCCTGTTGTGAGTCCCCAGGTTAAGAGGGGAGCTTGGTCAGTGGCCGGGCAACATGGAACCAAGCTGAAGATCAAGAAAACGGTTTGTAGATCAATGGTTCAGAGAACCGACATGTTGATGGACTGACCACATCGACTCAAGGTTGAGGGACTGATTACCTCATTCTCCTCCTGTTCTTCAAGATTCTCCTTTGTATGGACTGATGAAGCCACTGTGTGGCGAAACGTTTCCTCAATAAAGATACCCAAGAGTTGCACATGTGTCTAATTCATCAACATGTCGGTTCTCTGAACCATTCATCTACAAACCGTCAGACACTGCAACTTCTTGGGATCTTAATACTTGGGAATTCTTCGCTTGCCTAACTCTTGGGCACGACCTACTTCCACATTGAACAAATGTGACACCACCTATGACTGCTGCACCTCTCCTACCAACTGTTTATAAGCTCCTTCTATGCACGTATGCCGTATTCTATTCAAGATTGATGGACTGACCACATCGACTCAAGGTTGAGGGACTGATTACCTCATTCTCCTCCTGTTCTTCAAGATTCTCCTTTGTATGGACTGATGAAGCCACTGTGTGGCGAAACGTTTCCTCAATAAAGATACCCAAGAGTTGCACATGTGTCTAATTTATCAAGAAAACGGTTGGAGAGGCAGAAACAACGAGAAACCAGAAGACTTCCGTGGAAACTTCCAACCCATTCTCGGTGCTACCCGACGAATGTGAGTGTTCTACTGGGAATGCCACAACGAGCACCAAAGAAGCATTGGCAGACGTGAGTGAGACATCCCTAGAAACCCCAACGAAGACCATCGAGAACGTCTTGACGAATTCTACAAGTGGTGTAATGCTACCTGGCGAATGTGAGTCGACTACTCGGAGCATCACGACGGACGACGCCAAGGAAGGTAAAAACATTGTTTGTTGTTGGGATAGCCAGATTAGGTACATGGATAGGGCATTCTGCTGTAAGGACAGAGTAGGAGGCAGAGAGTGTGTTTTCCTGGGGCTGGGATGAAGGATATTGTTAGCCGTCTGGATGACATCATGAGAGGTAATGGGAGCAATCCTATTATCTGTCTCAGTGCTGGAGGCAACGATGTTGCAGACGTAGGAGTGAGGACCTGATTAGCAGTATAGGTCAGCAATAGAGATAATTAGGAGGAAGGGTGGGAAACCTGTCATATGTGGCATTTTGCCAAGGAGAGGAGTTGGAAATGAATGGTTGTCCAGAGCAATTGGTGTCAATTGCTGGCTGGACAAATACTGTAAGGAAAATGCGGTAACATTCATTGACAACTGGACCTCTTCTATGGCAGAAATGACATGTATGCCAGGGATGGGGTTCACTTATCTAGGTGTGGGGTGGGAGCACTCGCCAACGCAGTTGAGGGAGCTGTTGGGTCTTTAAACTAGGAATAGTTAGTGGTATGGGTTTTTGCGGGAAAATTGTGAAGTCTCAGGGTAGTAATATGAGTACTAGGAGAACTATAATAGGCAAAATGAGGTGGATATTGGAAAGCCAGTGGCACTAATTGACAAGGACAGTAATAGGTTTAGTGGAATAACAGAAAGGAGCAGGAAGAGTAAAGAGAGAGGAGGGTCTTTAAGTATTTATTACACAAATAGTCGCAGTGCTAGGAATAAGATGGACAAGTTGAGACTAGTTGCTAGTGCAGGTAACATAGATGTATTTGCCATTACTGAGACGTGGTTTAATTCAAAAAGTCGGGACATGCCTGCAGAATGTCACATTCAGGGTTTTAAATTGTTCCAAGTAGATAGAAGTATCGGGAAGGGGAGTGGGGTGGCATTGTATGTCCGAGATCGCTTGAAGTGTTGCATAAAAACGGGTATTAAGTCTGAGGTAACACATACAATCTGTTTGGATAGAATTTTCAGAGGGGCATGAAAAATTAACTTTAGGTGTGATATACCGTCCCCCAAATTTAGATAGGGACCAGGGGAGACTACTATGGGAGGAAATTGTTAGGGCCACAAGGCACGATAATGTAGTAATTCTAGGAGACTTTAACTTTAGTCATATTGATTGGATTTTCTTGACTGGGAATTTAGAATCATACGACTTCTTAGAAGTAGTTCAGGATTGTTTTTTGAAGCAGTTTGTGACAGAACCTACAAGGGGTAATAACCTGCTTGACTTAGTTCTTGCAAACAATGAATCCCTTGTTAATAATTTAGAAGTTTCAGAGGAACTGGGTGCTAGCGACCACAAATCAATTACATTTAGAATTGAATGGAAGTATGATAGTAGGGATAACTCAGTAACAGTCCCAGATTTTCGCTTAGCAGATTACGATGGGCTTAGAGAACACTTATCATTTGTTGACTGGGTAACGAAGAGAGCTATCAATATGACAGTTTTTCTGAACACAATACATGCTGCTCAAAGAACGTTTATCCCTTATAAAGAAATTAGATCAAATAGAAATGACCCAAAATGGATGAATAATAGGCTGAAATATCTACTAGGGCATAAGAAAGGAATTTATAGGCGTATCAAAAGAGGTGAGGGTCATCTTATGAATCAGTATATTGACATTAAGAGGGACATTAAAAAGGGGATAAGAAAAAGCTAAAAGGGACTATGAAATTAAAGTTGCTAGGGGTTCTAAAACTAACCCAAAAAGTTTTTTCCAGGGATATAGAACAAAAGTCAGAGATTTAAAATAGGTCCCCTTAAAAATAACTATGGCATCTTACTGACAAAGAGAATGAAATGTGCTCGATTTTAAATAATTATTTTCTCTCGGTTTTTTCACAGGAAGACACTAATAATATTCCGGTAATTAATTTTTATAGTGGGCCAAAGAAGATAAATTATGTAACATCACAGTCACTAGTGAAATGGTTGTGAAGCAGATAGACCGACTGAAGCAAAATAAGTCACCGGGTCCTGATGAGTTTTTTTCAGGGTTCTTAAGGAATGCAAAATGGAAGTCTGTGAACCATTAACTAATATTTTTAATTTATCTCTTCAAACAGGTGAAGTGTCTGATATGTGGAAGATGGCTAATGTAATTCCTATTTTTAAAACAGGGACAAGTCGTTACCGTCAAATTTACCGCCCAATAAGCCTGACCTCAATTGTAGGCAAATTACTAGGGTCAATTATAGCTCAAATTATAAGAAGCCATCTCGATAAGCATAGCTTGATTAATGATACTCAGCATGGATTCACAAGAGGCCGGTCTTGTCTAACTAATTTATTAACTTTCTTCAGTAAAGCTTTTGAGGCTGTTGACCACGATAAAGAATTTGATATTATTTACTTAGATTTTAGTAAGGCATTTGATAGAGTTCCGCACCAAAGACTGTTGAAGAAAGTAGCAGCTCATGGCATTGGGGGAAGATTGCTCTCGTGGATCGAATCATGGCTCACAGACAGGAAGCAGTGTCCATAAATGGGGTTAAATCCGAGTGGGGATCAGTAACAAGTGGTGTTCCACAGGGATCAGTCTTGGGCCCGTTGTTGTTTATAATATATATCAATGATCTTGATGAAGGAATTACTAGTGATATGAGCAAATTCGCCGATGACACGAGGATAGGTAGGATAATTGATTCAAACGTAGATATTAGGGAACTTCAGGAGGATTTAGACAAACTCTACTCTTGGTCAGAAAAGTGCAGATGCATTTTCAATGTAGATAAATGCAAGGTTCTGAAGCTCGGGAGTGTCCAAAAACCCTAGCCACTTATAAGTTAAATAATGTAGAACTTAGCCATACAGATTGCAAAAAGGACTTGGGGGTTATGGTAAGCAGCAACCTTAAACCAAGACACAATGCCCTAAGCGAAACGTAATAAGGCAAATAGATAACTGGGATTTATATCAAGAAGTGTAAGCAACAGATGTCCAGAGGTCATACTCCCAGCTTTATACATCATCAGTAAGGCCTCACCTAGATTATGCAGCTAAATTTCTGGTCTCCATATTACAAGAATGGACATAAATTCGTTAGAAAACATTCAGCGTAGGATGACTAAATTAATACATAGCATTAGAAATCTTCCTTATGAAGAAAGATTGAAAAACTGTTAAGTTACATTCACTTGTAGACGAAGAATGAAGGTAGACCTGATCGAAGTGTATAAGTGGAAGATAGGTATTAATAAAGGGGATATTAACAAGGTCTTGAGGATATCTCCCAAAAGAGAACCCGCAGTAATGGATTTAAAATTAGATAAGTTTTAGATTTAAAAAGGGACATAGGAAAGTATTGGTTTGGAAAATAGGGTAGTTGATGATGGAACAGTCTACCTAGTTGGGTTATTGAGGCTGGGACTTTGGGTAGTTTCAAATTTAGGTTGGATAAGTACATGAGTGGGAGGGGTTGGATTTGAGTGGGACTTGCACATCGGAGCTTGTTTCTTGGGTGGCATTGAAAATTGGGTTGGTCAAATGTTTGTTAGTGGGATGAATTGTAAAGGAGGCCAACAGGCCTCCTGCAGTGTTCCTCCTTTCTTATGTTCTTATGTTTTTATGTTCTTATGTTCTGTATGAACTTCGTCAGTTTATACGAGTATCAGGATCCCAGATTTAATGATTCATAAGTATTAGGATCCCAGATTTAATAACTCACGAGTATCAGGCCAAATGATTTAAAAATTCACCAGTATCAGGTTTCCAGATTTAAAAAATCACGAATATCAGGCTCCCAGATTTAAAATTCATTAGTATCAGGCTTCCATACTTAATGATTCACGAGCATCAGGCCACAGATTTAAACGATTTACGATACCAGGCTCCCAGATAAAATTGATTTACGAGTATCAGGCTCGGGGCACCAACACACAGCCTGATAACCCGTCCAGTCTATCGGCAAGCAACCCACATCCTCATCTCCATATCGGTCGAGGCGGGGAGGAAAAAACAAGCTCTTCAAGGCCAGAATTGCATACTGGGAGACTCGTTTTTCTCTAGTCAGAGAACGCCCAGAGTTTATCTGACTGGTAAAGTGTATAGACTAGGGTCACTGAGGACAGTTCCTCTAGACACTAGCACCTAGAAAATCGTATCCTAAAAAAAGAAAGGAGGGGGGGTATGCTGAAATAACAGGTGTAAAATACCGGTCAATGTGTATATTTCTGAAAAAGTGCTCCTTTAAGGCGTTTATATACAGAAAGATACACCACCCAATGCTGCAGTACAGACATATACACCTCTCACTATCCCTGAACTCTCAGTAACTGAGGGCTACAGGGATAGTGCTATTCCCTGTTGCGTTACTGATGGAATGTGTTGCTGCGACCAGGTCTGACTGCTTGCTTGCTAACTGGGGGTTTAAAAACCTATCGACTACACACTGGTCGGTTTAAAGGTATATTCAACGAAGTTATGACAATTTTTTAATCAGAGAATAATCTTGGGTGGAACCCGACATAAGGACATTACAATAGTGTTATCCACTGGGAGGAATGAGGTTAACACCTCATTCCAGTAAGCCACGGACGCTGTAAAGATTTGCCGAGTCATCTTCTGACTCACAACCCCCTGTCAGAAGACATTGTGCTGTTTCCTGACGAACAAAACACCACCACCACCTTTAACTATATATATAACATATATATTATATATATAAATATATTTTATAATATATATATAAAAAATATATAATATATATATATATATATAAATATATAAAAGTTAGGTATCTGTGTTGTACAGTAGTGTTAGGTATATGTGTTGCACAGCAGGTGTTAGGTATTTGTGTTACAAAAGCAGGTGTTAGGTATCTGTTGCACAGCAGGTGTTAGTTAGGAACCTGTGTTGCACAACAGGTACCTAACACCTTACTCATCAACCTGTCAATATTGCATATCATTAATATGAGAAGATAAGCCAGTGTGAGTCTGGCTGTCAAGTGTTGCAGGAGACTCCTGGTCTACCCGGGTGATATTAAAATTACGCAGAGTTCGTTCGTATCATGTAAATATTAAATTTAATCTTGGACACAGCGGAGGCGCGCCTCCTGCTACCTCAACCTCCTGCATACGTAAGAACCACTCTGAGGCGCCTCTCTGCCTCCTCTCTCACCTCCTTCTCTCGCACTATTTCTCTCTTTAATTGCTAATTATTTATTGTATATTTACAAGTACTTTTTTCCTATTTTTGTGTTAGGCTAGATTAGGTGAGGTTAGACTATGGGAAGTTAGATTTAGGTTAGGTTAGGTTAGGTTAGGTTAGATTTAGATTAGGTTAGGCTAAGCTAGGTCATGTGTCTTCACTATTTTTCAAGTTCATACTGAACTTGCCTTATTTGCTACAGAGTTAGACAGAGTTAGACAGAGTTAGAGATCTAGAATTGCCCCAGAGATCATATTTCTGCATGGTAATGAGAAAGATGCTGAGTGCTGGAGAGCATGGTAATACATGCTAGTACATTTGTGTATGGGCAGTAGGCCTTCGGCAGTGTTCTTTCTTAGTTCTTATGTGATATACATTAGAGTAACGCTGGGAGTACATGGGAAAGACAGATTCAGGTCTTGGAAAATCCACACCGAGCTGAGCTACCTAATTAAGAAATATCGTGAGTTATCTAAGTGCTGAGTCAAGAATCAGGTCTCTGTGATCTGCAAATCAACAGTATTCTTAATTTAGACAAAACGTTTCGCTCTGTCGTAGAGTTTTATCATCACGACTCAAGAAAGCTCCCCTAGGAAACTTCGCTTCTCACTGGCTCTTGTTGATATAAGTGTCCTCCAGAGTCACTTGCCCTTCAAGTTATCAAAGCAGAAGACTCAATTTTTTACAGATTCCCAAGGAATAAATAGAATGGAATCGAGTGGTACCTTGTATTAGGCAATAATTTGCTTTACACTGTTTAATAATTGCAGGTGATGGAATCAACAGAAGTACTGGATGAATGTAACATAATGGTATTTAAAGGAATGTACCACCTTAAGAGTCCTGGGTTAACATGACCTCTAGTTAGTTATGTGATAGCATTAAGGGATAATTAAGACTTAGTCTTCAACTTAAAACCTGTATTTGCCTCACATTACTTTCTCATGATTCTATACGGGAGTTATTTGTGTTTCATTATAGTGCTGGATTGCTAGAACGACACTGCGCTTTGGAAACACCTCACGCGCCACCACTGCTGGACCAAGGTCAGTGGAGGCTCCAAAACTGCAATGGCAGGAGGGGCTTAAAGGAGACAGTCTGGATGAAGAGGGACTAATACTTGCCTTTAAGTGCAGTCATACCCATGGACAAGTTGCAAGCCACCACAGCATTTATCAACACACTGAGGTCCCGGGGTGATCCATGGTACGGGTATAAACGTTAGGAAGAATTTCCTTAAGACACTGGCATGATTCGCATCCTGGGGACAAAATTGACCTAATTTGCCTCGAAATGCTCTGCATGAATAAGCGCTTTCTATATAGAGTTATCATTGATGTCAGTTAGGACTGTAATAACCTTGTACATGTACTTGTAGAAATAAATATTATTATTATTATTATTATTAGCCTTAAACAATTGTGTTGAGCTGTGTAAGAATCCTGTTACATCCTTATGGGAGGGGTAAGGACTAGAGAAAAACAAAAATTGCTTGAGAGAGAGTCCAAGTGATGTATATTGGAGTTAAGAGCTGCAATGAGAGGTGGTGGCGAGAGACTGTGAGTGTGGCTGGTCTTGGGAATCTCCTTCAGGGGATGAACATAGCTTCTGAAACAGGGCTGAAGAACCGGTGAAGACTTCAGTGAACTGTAGTGGAGCACTTAATCGCATATGTGTTCAAATACTACTATTTGTGGCTTCTCTCGTCACACTGGTTACTGATCCATTGCTATAACTCTCATTATAATAATAATAATAATCAATAATAATAATAAAATAATAATAATAATATAATAATAATAATAATAATAATAATAAAAATAATAACAAAAATACATAATAATAATAATAATTATTTATTATTAAATATTTATATTATATATTATTATTATTATTATTAATTATTATTATTATTATTATTATTATGTAACTCGCTCATAACCTTTTATAATAAAAAAGTGTTTAGTTCAGTGTTTATTCCTTATTAGATTATTTGTAATAAATACTCACAGCACCTCCACACTGATTACAATTATCCTCCAGTGAGTGGGGATAGAGAGAAATTAGGTCTATAGCATTTCTAAGTGAGATAAGTGATGCATCTGACTGATGAAGAGGCTCTTCGTGCCCCTCTTCCACCTCCGCTACCTACCTACCTGTGGGATATTAGTGGTCCTTGACCAGGCCTCCCGGTGGATCAGGCTCCTGACCACCAGGCTACGACTGCTGGCCGCAAGTATCCAACTACGAACCACACCCGCTTATGCGCACCGACTTGAAGTATCTGTTCCAGCTCCTCTTGAAGGCGGCCAGGGGCCTATTGGTAATTCCCCTTATGCATGGTGGGAGACTGTTGAACAGTCTTGGGCCCCGGACACTTATGGCATTTTCTCTTAGTGTGCAAATGGCGCTATTACTTTTAATTGGGGCGTATTTTTTTTTTTTGCATTTTTCATACCTTCAAATTCTACTATGAAAATATGAGATAGTCCCTAACTACCCTGAGAGGGAGTGAGAGAAAGTGAGAGGGAGTGAGAGGGAGTGAGAGGGAGTGAGAGGGAGTGAGAGGGAAGTGAGAGGGAAGTGAGAGTGAGTGTGAGAGGGTGCTTTTGTGAGTCGGGCAGCCTAGCGTGAGGGCGAGAGCAGCGTCAGGTCACCTCAGGCGACACTAAACTGCTTCTTATTAAGACATTCAAGCAGCCTCCAGGACCTCTGTGAGGGAAGTGAAAGGGTACCTCCAGACCTCCTGTGGAGGGTAGTGAAGGATGACCTCCAGGACCTCCTGTGAGGTATGAAGGGTGACCTCCAGGACCTTCCTGTAGGGTAAGTGAAGGGTGACCTCCAGGACCGTCCTGTGAGGGTAGTGAAGCTTTGACCTCCAGACCTCCTGTGAGGTCGTGAAGGTGACCTCCAGGAACCTCCTGTGAGGTAGTTAAGCTTGATCATCCAGGACCTCCTGTGAGGGTAGTGAACGTTGACCTCCAGACCATTTTTTTTGGAGGGTAGTGGAAGGTTGACCTCCAGTCCTCCTGTGAGGTAGTGAAGCTTTGACCTCCAGGACCCTCCTGTGAGGGTAGTGAAGCTTGACCTCCAGAAACCCCCTCCTGTGAGGGTAGTGGAAGCTTGACAACCCTCCAGGACCTCCTGTGGAGGTAGTGAAGCTTGACTCTCCAGGACCTCCGGAGGGTAGTGAAGCTTTGACCTCCAAAACCTCCTGGGAGGGTAGTGAAGCTTGACCTCCAGAACCTCCTGTGAGGGTAGTGAAGCTTGACCTCCAGACCATCTCTGTGAGGGTAGTGAAGCTTGACCTCCAGGACCTGCTGTGAGGGTAGTGAAGCTTGACCCTCCAGGACTCCTGTGAGGGTAGTGAAGCTAGACCTCCAGGACCTCCTGTGAGGGTAGTGAAGCTTGACCTCCAGGACCTCCTGTGAGGGTAGTGAAGCTTGACCTCCAGGACCTCCTGTGAGAGTAGTGAAGCTTGACCTCCAGGACCTCCTGTGAGGGCAATGAAGATTGAACCTCCAGGACCCTCCTGTGAGGGTATGAAGCTTGACCCTCCAGGACCTCCTGTGAGGGTAGTGAAGATTGACCTCCAGGACCTCCTGTGAGGGTAGTGAAGATTGACCTCCAGGACCTCCTGTGAGGGTAGTGAAGCTTGACCTCCAGGACCTCCGTGAGGGTAGTGAAGCTTGACCTCCAAGGACCTCTGTGAGGGTAGTGGAAGCTTGAACCTCCAGACCTCCTGTGAGGGTAGTGAAGATTGATCTCCAGGACCTCCTGTAGGTGTGAAGCTTGAACCTCCAGGACCACCTGTGAGGGTAGTGAAGATTGACCTCCAGGACCTCCTGTGAGGGTAGTGGAAGGCTGACCTATAGGACCTCCTGTGAGGGTAGTGTAGCTGATCTCCATGACCTCCTGTGAGGGTAGTGAAGCTTGATCTCACCAGGACCTGCTGTTGAGGTAGTGAAGCTGACCTCCAGACCTCCTTTGAGGGTAGTGAAGCTTGACCTCCAGGACCGTCCTGAGAGGGTAGTGAAGCTGAAACCTCCAGACCTCCCTCTGTGAGGGTAGTGAGCTTGATCCCATGCCTCCTGTGAGGGTATAAAAGGCTTGACCTCCAGGACCTCCTGTGAGGGTAGTGAACCTTGATCTCCAGGACCTCCTGTGAGGGTAGTGAAGCTTGACCTCCAGGACCTCCTGTTGAGGGTAGTGAAAGCTGAATCTCCAGGACCTCCTGTGAGGGTAGTAAAGGCCTTGAACCTCCAGGAACTGCTTGAGGGTAGTGCAAGCCTTGATCTCCAAGACCCCTCCTGTGAGGGTAGTGAAGCTTGATCTCCAGACCTCCTGTGAGGGTAGTGAAGCTTGATCTCCAGTACCTCCTGTGAGAGTCGTGAAGCTTGATCTCCAGGACCTTCCTGTGAGGTAGTGAACTTTATCTCCAGACCTCCCTGTGAGGGTAGTGAGCTTAACCTCCAGACCTCCTGTGAGGGTATGAAGCTTGACCTCCAGACCTCCTGTGAGGGTAGTGAAGCTTGACCTCCAGGACCTCTGTGAGGGTATGAAGCTTGATCTCCAGGACCTCCTGTGGAGGTAAGTGAAGCTTGACCTCCAGGACCCCCCTGTGAGGGTAAGTGAAGCTTGACCTCCAGGACCTCCCTGTGAGATAGTGAGCTTGATCTCCAAACCTCTGTGAGGGTAGTAAAGCTTGACCTCCGGGACCTCCATGTGAGGTAGTGAAGCTGATCCTCCAGGCCTCCTGTGAGGGTAGTGAACTTTGACCTCCAGACCTCCTGTGAGGGTAGTGAAGCTTGATCTCCAGACCTCCTGTGAGGGTAGTGAAGCCTTTGACCCCAGGAACTCTGTGAGGGTAGTGAAGCTTGAGCTCCAAGACCTTCCTGTGAGGGTAGTGAAGCTTGGACTCCAGGACCTCCCTGTGAGGGTAGTGAGCTTGATCTCCAGACCTCCTGTGAGGGTAGTGAAGCTTGATCTCCAGGACCTCCTGTGAGGGTAGTGAAAGCTTGATCTCCAGACCTCCTGTGAGGGTAGTGAAGCTTGACCTCCAGACCTCTTGTGAGGTAGTGAAGCTTGACCTCCAGGACCACCATGTGAGGGTAGTGAAGCTTTACCTCCAGGACCTCCTGTGAAGGGTATGAGGCTTGATCCTCCAGGACCTCCTGTGAGTAGTGGAAGCTTGACCTCCAGGACCTCCTGTGAGGGTAGTAAAGCTTGATCTCCAGACCTCCTGTGTGGTATTGAATCTTGACCTCCAGAACTGCTTGAGGGAAAGTGGAAGATTGATCTCCTGACCTCCTGTGAAGTGTAGTGAAGCTTGATCTCCCAGGAGCCTCCTGTGAGGGTAGTGGAAGCTTGATCCTCCAGGACCCCTCCTGTGAGGGTAGTGAAGCTTGATCTCCAGGACCTCCATGTGAGGGTAGTGAAAGCTTTGATCTCCAGCACCTCCTGTGAGGGTAGTGAAGCTTGATCCCCATGACCTCTGTGAGAAGTGAAGCCTTGATCTCCGGACCTCCTGTGAGGGTAGTGAAGCTGACCTCCAGGACCTCCTGTGAGGTAGTGAAGCTTGATCTCCAGACCCTTCCTGTTAAGGGTAGAGAATCTTGATCTCCAGACCCCTGTGAGGGTAGTCCAAGCTTTGAGCCCAGGACACTCCTGTGAGGTAGTGGCAGCTTGGACCTCCAGGACTCTCCTGTGGAGGGTATTGAAGCTTGACCTCCAGGACCTCCCTGTGAGTGGTATTGAAGCTTGATCCTAAGACCTCCTGTGAGGGTAATGATGCTGATCTCCAGGAACCCTGTGAGGGTAAGTGAAGCTTGACTCCACTCCAGACCTCTGTGAAGGTATGAAGCTTGATCTCCAGGAACTCCTGAGAGGGTAGTGAAGCTTGATCGCCAGGACCTCCTGTAGGTAGTGAAGCTTGATCTCCCAGGACCTCCTGTGAGGGTAGTGAAGCTTGACCTCCAGGACCTCCTGTGAGGGTAGTGAGCTTGACCTCCAGGACCGTCCTGGAGGGTAGTGAATTTTGACATCACAGGACCTCTCTGTGAAGTAGTGAAGGTTGACCTCCAGACTCCTGAGAGGTAGTGAAGCTTGAACCTCCAGGACCTCCTGTGAGAGGTATGAAGCTTAGCCCTCCAGGACCTCCTGTGAGGTAGTGAGCTTGACCTCCAGACCTCCTGTGAGGGTATGAAGGTTTGACCTCCAGGACCTCCTGTAGGGTAGTGAAGGTTGAACCTCTCAGGACCTCCTGTGAGGGTAGTGAAGGTTGACCTCCGGACCTCCCTGTGAGATGTAGTGGTGAAGGTTGACCTCCAGGACCTCCTGTGAGGTAGTGAAGGTTGACCTATTAGCCAGGACCTCCTGTGCGGGTTAGTGAAGGTTAGACCTCCAGGACCTCCATGTGAGGGTAGTGAAGTTGACCTCCAGGACCTCCTGTGAGAGTAGTGAAGCTTGACCTCCAGGACGCTCCTGTGATGGTAGTGGTGGAAGTGACCGACCAGGACCTCCTGTGAGTGTATGAAGGTTTGACCTCCATGACCTGCTGTGAGGTAGTGAAAGCCTTGACCTCCAGGTCACTCGTGTGAGGGTAGTGAAGGTTGACCTCCAGGACCTCCTGTTAGTAGTGAATGGTTGACCTCCCCAGGACCTCCGTAGGGTAGTGAAGCTTGGACCTCCAGGACCTCCTTTGAGGGTAGTTAAGGTTGACCTCCAGGACCCTCATGTGAGAGGTAGTGAAGCTTGACCTCCAGGACCTCCTGTGGAGGGCAGTGAGGTTGACCTCCAGAACCTTCTGTAGTGTAGTAAAGCTTTACCTCCAGACCTCCTGTGAGGGTAGTGAACTTGATCTCCAGACCTCTTGTGAGGTAGTGAAGCTTGAGCTCCAGGACCTCCTGTAGGGTAGTGGAAGCTTGACACCCCAGGAACCCTGTGAGTGTAGTGAAGTTGACTCACCAGGACCCTCCTGTGAGGGTAGTGAAGCTTGACCCTCCAGGACTCCTGTGAGTGTAGTGAAGCTTGACCTCGAGCACCTCCTGTGAGGGTAGTGAAGGTTGACCTCCAGAACCCCGTGGAAGGGCAATGAAGCTTGACCTCCAGGTCCTCCTGTGAAGGTATGAAAGGTGACCTCCCGGACTCCTGTAGGATAGTGAAGGTTGACCTCCAGTCCTCCTGTGAGGGTAGTGAAGCTTGACCTCCAGGACCCCTCCTGTGAGGGAAGTGAAGGTTGACCTCCATGACCTCCTGTGAGGGTAGTGAAGCTTGACCTCCAGGACCTCCTGTGAGGGTTGTGAAAGTTGACCTCCAGGACCTCCTGTGAGGTTAATGAAACTTGACCTCCAGGACCTCCTGTGAGGGTAGTGAAGGTTGACCTCCAGGACCTCCTGTGAGTGTAGTGATGCTTGACCTCCAGGAACATCCTGTGAGGGGTAGTGAAGCTTGACACTCCAAAACCTCCTGTGAGGGTAGTGAAGCTTGACCTCCAGGACCTCCTGTGAGGGTAGTGAAGCTTGACCTCCACACCGTCTCCTGTAGGGTAGTGAAGGTTGACCTTCTCCAGGACCTCCTCTGTGAGGGTAGTGGAAGCGTTGACCTCCAGGACCTCCTGTGAGGGTAGTGAAGGTTGACCTCCAGAACTCCTGTGAGGGTAGTGAACTTGACCACCAGAACCTCCTGTGAGGGTATGAGCTTGACCTCCGGACTTCCTATGAGGGTAGTGAAGCTTGACCTTCCAGGACCTGCTGTGAGGGTAGTGAAGGTTGACCTCCAGGACCTCTCTGTGAGGGTATGAATCTAACCTCCAGGACATCCTTGAGGGTAGTGAAGGTTGACCCCAGACCTCCTGTGAGGGTAGTGAAGCTTGACCTCCAGGACCTCTGTGAGGTAGTTAAGCTAGACCTCCAGGACCTCCTTGTGAGGGTAGTGAAGGTTGGACCTCAGGAACCTCCTGTGAGGGTATGAAGTTGACAGCTTCCAGGACCTCCTGGTTAGGGTAGTGAAGCTTTGACCTCCAGGACCCTCCTGTGAGGGTATGAGGTTGACCTCCAGGAACCCCTGTGAGAGTATAAGCTTGACCTCCAGGACCTCCTGTGAGGGCAGTGAAGGTTGACCTCCAGAAACCTTCTGTGAGTGTAGTAAAGCTTGACCTCCAGGACCTCTCTGTGAGGGTAGTGAAGGCTTGATCTCCAGGACCTCTTGTGAGGGAAGTGAAGCTTGAGCTCCAGGACCTCCCTGTGAGGGAGTGAATCTTGACCCCCAGGACCTCCTGTGAGTGTAGTGTAAGGTTTGACCTCCAGGACCTCCTGTGAGGGTAGAGAACTTGACCTCCAGTCCCTCCTTGAGTGTAGTGAAGCTTGACCTCGATCACCTCCTGTGAGGTAGTGGAGTTGACCTTCCAGGACCTCCTGTGAAGGCATGAAACTTGACCTCCAGTACCTCCTGTGAAGGTAGTGAAGGTTGACCTCCATGACCTCCTGTGAGGGTAGTGAAGGTTGACCTCCAGGACCGTCCTGTAGGGTAGTGAAAGCTTTGACCTCCGGACCTCCTGTGAGGGAAGTTGAAAGGTTGACCTCCATGACCTACCTGTGAGGGTAGTGAAAGCTGACCTAAAGGACCTCCGTGAGGGTTTTGAAAAGTTGACCGTCCAGGACCTCCCTGTGGAGGGAAGTGAAACTGACCTCCAGGACCTCCTGTAGGGTAGTGGAAGTTGACCTCCAGGACCTGCTGTTGAGTGCAGAAGCTTGACCTCCAGGACCTCCTGTGAGGGTAGTGAAGCTTGACCTCCAGGACCTCCTGGAGGGTAAGTGAAGCTTGATCCCAGGACCTCCTGTGAGGGAAGTGAAGCTTGACCTCCAGCACCTCCTGTGAGGTAGTGAAGGTTGACCTCCAGGACCTCCTGTGGAGGTAGAGAAGCTTGACCTCCAGGGACCTTCCTGTGAGGGTAGTGACGGTTGACCTCCAGAACCTCCTGTGAAGGGTAGTGAAGCTTGACCTCAAGAACCTCCTTGTGAGGGTAGTGAAAGCTTGACATCCATGACTTCCTATGAGGGTAGTGAAGATTGACCTCCAGGACCTCCCTGTGAGGGTAGTGAAATCTTAACCTCCGAGAACCTCCTGTGAGGGGTAAGTGGAAGGTTGCCTCCAAGGACCCTCCTGTGAGGGTAGTGAAGCTTGACCGCCAGAACCTCCTGAGAGGTAGTGAAGCTTGACCTCCAGCACCTCCTGTGAGGGTAGTGAAGGTTGACTCTCCAGGACCTACTTCCTGTGAGGGTAGTGAAGCTGACCTCCAGGACTCCTGTGAGGGTAGTGAAGCTTGAACCTCCAGAACCTCCTGTGAGGGTATTGAAGCTTGACCCCAGAACCTCCTGTGAGGGTAGTGAAGCTTGATCTCCAGGGACCTCCTGTGAGGGTAGTGAAGGTTTGGACCTCCCAGGACCTGCTGTTGAGGGTAGTGAAGGTTGACTTCCAGGACCTCCTGTGAGGTTAGTGAAGCGTGACCTCCAGACCTGCCTGTGAGGGTAGTGAATCTTGACCTCCAGGACCTCTCCTTGAGGGTAGTGAAGCTTGACCTCAGGACCTCCTTTGAGGGTAGGTGAAGCTTGGACCCCAGGACCTCCTTAGAGTAGTGAAAGCTTGACCTCCAGGACCTCTGTGAGGGTAGTGAAGCTGAACCTCCAGGACCTTCTGTGAGGTTAGTGAAGCTTGGACTCAGGACCTCCTGTGAGGCTAGTGAACTTGACCCCCAGGAACTCCTGTGAGGGTAGTGAAAGGCTGACCTCCAGAACCTCCGTGAGGGTAGTGACGGTTGACCTCCAGGACCTTTCTGAATTTAGTGAAGCTGGCCTCCAGGACCCCTCCTGTGAGGGTAGTGAAAGGTTGCTTCCAGGACCTCCCGTGAGAGTAGTGAAGCTTCACCTCCGGACCTCCTGTTAGGTAGTGAAGCTTGACCTCGAGGACCTCCTGTGAGTAGGAAGCTTGACCTCCAACTCCTGTTGAGGAAGTGAAGGAGTTGAACCTCCAGGACCTCTGTAGGGTAGTGAAGCTTGACGTCCAGGACCCTCCTGGAGAGGGGGGGGGAAGTGAAGCTTGACCTCCAGTACCTCCTGTGCAGGGTAGTGAAGCTTGAACCTCCAGGACCTCCTGTAGGTATGAATCTTTTCCTCCAGACCTCCTGTGAGGGTATGAAACTTGACCTCCAGACCTGCCCTGTTTTGGGTAGTGAAGGTTGACCTCCAAGGACCTTCTGTTGAGGGTAGTGAAAAGTTGACCTCCAGGACTTGTTGTGAGGGTAAGTGAAGGTTGACCTTCAGGGCGTCCATGTGAGGTAGTGCAGGTTTGACCTCCAGGAAATTGCTGTGAGGGTAGTGAAGTGTTGAACCTCCAAGGCCTGCAGTTGAGGGTAGGTGAAGGTTGAACCTCCAGGACTCCTGTGAAGGTAGTGAAGGTGACCTCCAGGACCTGCTTGAGGTAGTGAAGCTTGAATTCCAGGACCTGCTGTGATTGGTAGTGAAGCTTGACCTCCAAGGCCTGCTATGAGGGGTAGTTGAAGGTTGACACTCCAGGAACCTCGCTGTGAGGGTAGTGAACTTGACCTCCAGGACCTCCTGTGAGGGTATGAAGCTTGACCTCCAGGACCTCCTGTTAGGGTAGTGAAGCTTTGACCTCCCAGCACCTACCTGTGAGGGTAGTGAAGGTTGACCTCCAGGACCTCCTGTGAGGGTAGTGAAGAGCTTGACCTTCCAGTACCCTCCTGTGAGGTAGAGAAGGTTGACCCTCACAGAACTCCTGTGAAGGGTTGTGAAGCTTTGACCTCCAGAACCTCCTGTGAGGGTAGTGAAGCTTGACATCCAGACTCTTCCTATGAGGGTAGTGAAGGCTTGACCTCCAGGACTCCTGTGAGGGTAGTGGAATCTTAACCTCCAGGACCTCCTGTGAGGGTAGTGAAGGATGACCTCCAGGACCTCCTGTGAGGGTATGAACTTGAACCTCTAGGACCTCCAGTGGAGGTAGTGAAGCTTGACCTCCAGCACCTCCTGTGAGGGTAGTGAAGGTTGACCGTCCAGGACCTCCTGTGAGGGTAGTGAAGCTTGACCTCCAGGACCCTCCTTGAGGGTAGTGAAGCTTGACCTCCAACCTCCTGTGAGGGTAGTGAAGCTTGACCTCCAGAACCTCCTGTGAGGGTAGTGAAGCTTGATCTCCAGGACCTCCTGTGAGGGTAGTGAAGGTTGACCTCCAGACCTGCTGTGAGGTAGTGAAGCTTGACTTCCAGGACCTCCTGTGAGGGTATGAACTTGACCTCCAGGACCTGCTGTGAGGGGTAGTGAAGCTTGACCTCCAGGACCTCCTGTGGAGGTAGTGAAGCTTGACCTCCAGGACCTCCTGTGGAGGGAGTGAAGCTTGACCTCCAGGACCTCCTGTGAGAGTAGTGAAGCTTGACCTCCAGGACCTCCTGTGAGGGTAGTGAAGCTTGACCTCCAGGACCTTCTGTGAGGGTAGTGAAGCTTGACACTCTAGGAACCTCCTGTGAGGACTAGTGAAAGCTTGACCCCCAGGAAAACTCCTTGAGGGTAGTGAAGCTTACCTCCAGGCCTCCTGTGAGGGTAGTTAAGGTTTGACCTCCAGGGACCTTCTCTGAAAGTAGTGAAAGCTTGGCATCCAGGACCTCCTGTGGGTATGAAGGTTTGACTTCCAGGACCTCCTGTGAGAGTAGTGAAGCTTGACCTCCAGGATCCCTCTCTTTTAGGGAGTGAAAGCATGACCTCGAGGACCTCCTGTGAGGGTATGAAGCTTGCATCCAGGACCTCCTGTGAGGGAAGTGAAGGTTGACCTCCAGGACCTCCTGTGAGGGTAGTGAAGCTTGACGTCCCAGGACCTCCTGTGAGGGTAGTGAAGCTTGACCTCCGTACCTCCTTTGGAGGGTAGTGAGAAGCTTGAACCTCCAGACCTCCTGTGAGGGTATGAAGCTGTCCTCCGGGACCATCCTGTCATGAGGGTAGAGAAACTTGACCTCCAGGACCTGCTGTGAGGGTAGTGAAGTTGACCTCCAGGACCTTCTGTGAGGGTATAAAGTTGACCTCACAGACTTGTTTGTGAGGTAGTGAAGGTTGACCTTCAGGGCGTCATGTGAGGGTAGTGAAGGTTGACCTCCAGGAACTGCTGTGAGGGTAGTGAAGGTTGACCTCCAAGGCCTGCTGTGAGGGTAGTGAAGGTTGACCTCCAGGACTCCTGGTGGAAGTAGTGAAGGTTGACCTCCAGGACCTGCTGTGAGGGTAGTGAAGCTTGACCTCCAGGACCTGCTGTGAGGGTAGTGAAGCTTGACCTCCAAGGCCTGCTATGAGGGGTAGTGAAGGTTGACCTCCAGGACCTCCTGTGAATGTAGTGAAGCTTGACCTCCAGGACCTCCTGTGAGGGTAAAGTGAATGGTGACCTCCAGGACCTAAGTAGGGTAGTGAAGTTGACCTCCAGGACCTCCTGTGAGGGTAAGTGAAGGTTGTCACTCCAGGAGGACCTCCTGTGAGGGTAGTGAAGGTTGACCTCCAGGACCATCCTGTGAGGTAGTGAAGGTTGACCTCCAGGACCTCCCAGTGAGGGTAGTGAAGGTTGACCTCCAGGACCTCCTGTGGGAGGGTAGTGAAGGTTGACCTCCAAGACCGTCCTGTGAGAGTAGTGAAGCTGACGCTCCAGAATCTCCTGGAGGGTAGTGAAGGTTGACCTCCAGGACCATCCTGTGAGTGTAGTGAAGGTTGACCTCCAGGACCTGCTGGTGAGGGTAGTGAAGCTTGACCTCCAGGACCTCCTGTGAGGTAGTGAAGGTTTGACCTCCAGGACCCTCCTGTGAGGGTAGTGAAGGTTGACCTCCAGACCTCCTGTGAGGTAGTGGAAGCTTGACCTCCAGGACTCCCTGTGAGGGTAGTGAGTTTGACCTCCAGACCTCCTGTGAGAGTAGTGAAGCCCCTTGACCTCCAGGACCTCCTGTGAGGGGCAGTGAAGGTCTACCTCTAAAACTTCTGTGAGTGTAGTAAAGCTTGACCTCCAGGACCTCCTGTGAGGGTAGTGAAGCTTGATCTCCAGGACCTCTTGTGAGGGTAGTGAAGCTTGAGCTCCAGGACCTGCGTAGGGTAGTGGAGGTTGACCTCCAGGACCTGCATTGGGAGGGTAAGTGAGCTTGACCTCCAGGATCTGCTGTGATGGTAGTGAAGCTTGATCTCCAGGACCTGCTGTGAGGGTAGTGAAGGTTGATCTCCAGGACCTAATGTGAGGGTAGTGAAGCTTGACTATCAGGACTGCTGAATGGAGTGAAGGATGACCTCCAGGACCTGCTGTAGGGTAGTGAAGCTTGACCTCCAGGACCTCTGTGAGGGTAGTGAAGCTTGACCTCCATGACCTCCTGTGAGGGTAGTAAGGTTGACCTCCAGACCTACTGGAGGGTAGTGAAAGCTGACCCTCCAGGACCTGCTGTGAGGGTAGTGAACTTGACCTCCAAGGCATGCTGTGAGGGTAGTGAATGTTGACCTCCAGGCACCTGCTGTGAGGGTAGTGAAGCTTGACCTCCAGGACCGCTGGTGAGGGTAGTGAAGCTTGCCTCCAGGAATCGCTGTGAGGGTAGTGAGCTTGACCTCTCCAGACACTGCTGTGAGGGTAGTGAAAGCTTGACCTCCCATGATCTGCTGTGAGGGTAGTGAAGGTTGACCTCCAGGACCTGTTGTGAGGGTAGTGAAAGCCTTGACCTCCAGTATCTCTGTGAGGGTAGTGAAGGTTGACCTCCAGGACCTGCTAGTGAGGGTAGTCCGAGGTTGACCTCCAGGACCTGCTTTGAGGGTAGTGAAGCTTGACCTCCAGGATCTGCTGTGAGGGTAGTGAAGCTTGATCTCCAGGACCTGCTGTGAGGGTAGTGAAGGTTGACCTCCAGGACCTACTGTGAGGGTAGTGAAGCTTGACATTCAGGAAAAAAAACCTGCTGTAATGAAGTGAAGGTTGACCTCCAGGTCCTGCTGTGAGGTAGTGGACGCTGACCTCCAGACCTTGCTGTGAGGTAGTGAAGCTTGACCTCCAGGAACCTCCTGTGAGGGTAGTAAATTGACCTGCCAGGACCTACTGTGAGGGTAGTGAAGCTGACCTCCATGGACATGCTGTAGGGTAGTGGAAGCTTGACCCCCAGGCCTGCTGTGAGTAGTGAAGGGTGACCTCCAGGACCTGCTGTGAGGGTAGTGAAGCTTGAACCCTCCAGACCTGTCCTGTGAGGGTAGTGAAGCTTGACCCTCCAGGACCTGCTATGAGGGTATGAAGCTTGACCTCTAGGAACCTGCTGTGAGGGTAGTGAAGCTGACCTCCATGACCTGCTTCAGACTAATACCTCAAACTCCTTCACATCTCCACCGTTCTTCCTGTATTGGACTGACGACCACTGGGTATGTTGCACAGGTTGCAGCAGGTGTTGCACAGGTGTTGGCACAGGTGTTGCAAAATGCCTTATTCATCAACATTCTGAGTTTTTCTGAACCAATAATTAATAACGACGTCTCAGTTGTATTAGCTAAAAACAGATTCCTCTCAGTGTATACTCAGAGAGAGAAACAACATCTTAGTGTATATAACACAGAGGTATGCACAACACGAGATGCAGCCACCAGTTTGGGAACCCACACCTGGTCAAGCACCTTCATGAAATTAGAGAAAGTACAAAGGTTTGCAACAGCTAGTTCCGGAGCGCAGGGGAATGACTTACGAAGAAAGGTTGAGGGAAATCGGACTGACGACACTTGAGGTCAGAAGGGTCAGGGGAGACACGATAACGACATACAAAATAGTGCCCGTGGAATAGATAAGGTGTCATAGAGACAGATGTTCCAGAGAGGGGACACAGAAAAAAGGTGTCACAATTGGAAGCTGAAGACTCAGACGAGTCACAGGGACGTTAGGAATGTATATCTTCAGCAATAAGAGTTAGTCATGAAGTGGAATAGTCTCGCAAGTGATGTATGATATGGCAGAAACCATACGGCTCACAGATTTAAGTTTACGATTTACGATACCAGGCTCCCAGATATAATGATTTACGAGTATCAGGCTCAGGGCAGCCTAACACACAGCCGATAACCCGTGCCAGTCTATCGGCAAGAGCAACCCACAACCTCATCTCCATATCGGTCGAGGGCGGAGAGGAAAAAACAAGCTCTTCAAGGCCAGATATTGCTTACTGGCAGACTCGTTTTTCTCTAGTCAGAGAACGGCCCAGAGTTTATCTGACTGGATTAAAAGTGTATAGACTAGGGTCACTGAGGACCGTTTCCTCTAGACACTAGCACCTAGAAAATCGTATCCTAAAATAGAAAGGAGGGGGGGTATGCTGAAATAACATGGTGTTAATATACACGGTCAATGTGTATTTTTCCTGAAAAAGTGCTCCTTTAATGCGTTTATATACAGAAAGATACACACCTCAATGCGCAGTACAGACATATACACTTCTTCTCACTACCCTGAACTCTCAGTATACTGAGGGCTACAGGGATAGTGCTATTCCCTGTTGCGTACGATGGAATGTGTTTGCTGCTGACCAGGTCTGACTGCTTGCTCGCATAACTGGGTTTAAAAGCCTATCGACTAACACTGGTCGTTTAAAGGTCTATTCAACGAAGTTATGACAATTTTTCAATCAGAGGAAAAAATAATCTTGGGTGGAACCCGAAACATAAAGAGACATTACAATAGTGTTAAACCACTGGGGAGGAATGAGGTTAACACCTCATTCCAGTAAGCCACCGGACGCTGTAACATTGCCGAGTCATCATCTAGACACACAACCCTGTCAGAAGACATTGTGCTGTTTTCCTGACGAACAAAACACCCACCACTCCTTTAACTATATATATACATAATATATGTATATATATAATAGTATATATATATATATATAATATATATATAATATATATATATATATAATATATATATATAATAGTTAGATCAGTGTTGTACAGTAGTGTCTAGGTATATGTGTTGCACAGCAGGTTTTTAGGTATTTGTTGTTACAACAGCAGGTGTTAGGTATCTGTTGCACAGCAGGTGTTAGTTAGGAACCGTTTGCACAAACAGTACCTAACACTTACTCATCAACCTGTCAATATTGCATATCATAATTGAGAAGATAAGCAGTGGAGTCTGGCTGTCAAAGTGTTTTTGCAGGAGACTCCTGCTACCTGGTGATATTAAAATTACGCAGAGTTTTCGTTCGTACATGTTAAATTATTAAATTTAATCTTGACACAGCGGAGGCGCGCCTCCTGCTACTCCAACCTCCAGCATACTAAGAACCCACTCTGGCGCCTCTCGCTCCTCTCTCACTCCTTCTCTCGCACTATTTCTCTCTTTAATGCTAATTTATTTTATGTATATTTACAATGTACTCTTTTCCTATTTTTGTGTAGGCTAGATTAGGTGAGTTAGACTATGGGAATTAGATTTAGGTTAGGTTAGGTTTAGGTTAGGTTAGATTTAGATTAGGTTAGCTAAGCTAGAGCGGGGGGTAATGTCATAGAGAAGAGAGAGAAGGGAGAGAGAGAGAGAGAGGAGAAGAGAGAGAGAGAGAGAGAGAGAGGAGAGAAGAGAGAGAGAGAGAGAGAGGAGAGAAGAGAAGAAGGAGAGAGAGGAGAGGATGAACTGAGGTGAGGGTTGGGGTTGGGTTTATTTGGGGGGGGTTATTCAAACACTGGTCGACTGGGTTCCCACTTCATTACCGGAATTCAGGATGGACCACACAGTGTAACAATGTACCACTATACACACACTACTTCACACCACACTGTACCACACTGTTCCACTGTACACACACTACTTCAGCACCACCACTGTAGCCACTGTACCACTGTACACACACAACATTCACATCACCACTGTCCCACTGGACCGCTACACTTTCACACCACCACTGTACCCACTGTACACACACACTTCACATCACCGACTTTACCACTGTAACACACTCACTTCACACCACCACTGTACCACTGCACACACACACTTCACACCACCACTGTACCACTGCACGCAGGCACAACTTCACACCACCACTGTACCACTGCACACACAACACTTCACACACACCACCACTGTACACTGCACGCAGGCACAACTTCACACCACCACTGTACCACTGCACACACACACTTCACACCACCACTGTACCATCTGCACACACACACACTTTCACACCACCACTGTACCACTGCACACACACACTTTCACGACCACTGTATAACCACTGCACACAGGCACTCACACTAGCACCACCACTGTACCACGCACACACACACTTCCCCACACCACCACTGTACCAATGCACACACACACTTCACACCCACCACTGTACCACTGCACACACATTCACTTCACACACACCACTGTACCACTGCACACAGCACGCAGGCACCCTTCACACCACCACTGTACCACTGTAGAACACACACACTCCACACCACCACTGACGCACTGCACACACACAACGTCACACCACCACTGACCAACTGCAACACACCACTCAACCCCACTGTACCACGCACGCAGGCACACTTCACACCACCACTGTACACTGTAAACACATACACTTTCACACCACCCACTGTACCACTGCACACACACACTTTCACACCACCATTTCTGTGACCACTGCACACACAACACTTCTCACGACCCACTGAACCACTGGCACACAGCACTTCACACCACCACGTACCACTGCAACACACACGACTTCACACCAACCACTGTACCACTGCACACACACACTTCACACCCCCATCTGTACCACTGCAACGCATGCACACTTCACACCACCACTGTACCGGAACTGTACACACACACTTCACTCTACCACCAATGTAACCGACTGCACACACTCACTTCACCACCAACCACTGTACACTGCACACACCACACTTCGCACCACCACTGTACCACTGCACGCAGGCACACTTCACACATCACTGTACCACTGTACACACCACTTCACACAACCACTTGGGGGGTTTAAACCCCACTGCACACAGGCACACTTCACACCACACTGTAACAACTGTACACCACACACTTCACACCACCACTGTACCACTGCACACAGGCACACTTGTCACACCACCACTGTACCACTGCACACAGGCACACTTCACACCACCACTGTACCACTGTACACACACACTTTTCACAACCACCACTGATCCACTGCACTCGCAGGCACACTCACACCACCACTGTACCACTGCACACACACACTTCACACCACAACTGGTACCACTGTACACTACACACTTCACACCACCACTGTAACCACTGCACACACACACTTCACACCACCACTGTACAAATGCACAACACAAACTTCACACCCACCACTGTACCACTGTACACCAACACACTTCACAACTACCACCACTGTCCCACTGCACACACACAACACACTTCACACCACCACTGTACCACGCACCAGGCACACTTCACACACACCAACTGTACCACTTGCACACACACACTCACCCGACCACTGTAACACAGCCCATCACACACACATCACACCACCACTGTACCACTGTACACACACACTTTCAACACACCACTGTTACTACTGCACACACACACATCTTCAACTTCTCACCTCCACTGTACCACTGGCACCAGCTACACTTCACACCACCACTGTACATACTGTACACACACACTTCCACAATCCACTCACTTGTACAACTGCACACACACACATCACACCACCACTGTTACCTGCACGCAGGCACCTTCACCCCACCACTGTACCACTGCACACACACACCATCACAACCACCACTTACCACTGCAACGCAGCACACTTCACAACCCACCACGTACCACTGCACAACGACACACTTCCACACCACCACTGTTAAAAACCACACCGCAACACACAGCAACACACTTCCCCACCACCCCCACTGTACCACTGCACACACAACACTTGCCCTACCCAACAACCTACCCCCCCCCCCCACCTGGGGTTTTTATTAAAGAAATCAAAGAAAATCCACTTGCACACAGGCACTTCACATCCACCACTGTACCACTGCACACACACACTTCGACACCACCACTGTATACCACTGCACACACACACTTCACACCACACACTGGTACCACTGGCCCCCACCCCCACCCTGGGGTAAAAACCAAAACCCTTGGACCCCATAAACCCGCCTAAGGACCACCCCCTTTTCACACCACCACTGACCACTGTACACACACACTTTCACACCACCACTGTACCACTGCAACACACACAGCTTCACACCAACCACTGTACCACTGCCACACACACACTTCACACCACCACTGTAACCACACTGCACTCAGGCACACTTCACACCACCACTGTACCACTGCACACACACCACTGTCACACCACCAATGTACCACTGCAAAACACACACTTCACACCACCACTGTACCACTGCACACACACACTTCTCAGGGGGGGGGGGGGGGGGGGGGGGGGGGGGTATTCGACCACTGGTACCACTGCACACAGGCACTTCACACCACCACTGTAACCACACTGCACACATACCTCTTCACACACCACTGTACCACTGCAACACACACACTTCACACCACCACTGACCACTGGCACCAGCACACTCACACCACCACTTGTACCACTGTACACACACACTTCACACCACCACTGTAAACCACTGCACACACACACACACTCACATCACACCACCACTGTACCACTGCACACACACACTTCACACCACCACTGTACCACTGCACGCAGGCACAACTTCACCACCACCACTGTACCACAGTACCACACACTTCACACCACCACTGTACCACTGCACACAGGCACACTTCACACCACCACTGTACCACTGTACAACACACACGTTCACACCAACCACTGTACCACTGCACACAGGCACACTTCCACACCACCACTGTACCACTGCACACAGGCACACATCAACACAACCACCACTGTAACCACTGTACAAAACACACTTCACACCACCACTGTATCACTGCACGCAGGCACACTTCACTCCACCACTGATAAACCACTGCACACACACACTTCACACGCCCCACTGTACCACTGGTACCACACATCACTTTCACACCACCACTGTACCACTGCACACCACACACTTCCACACCACCACTGTACCACTGCACACACACACACTTCACACCACCACTGTACCATTTACACGACACACTTCACACCACCACGTACCACTGCACACTAACACACACTTCACACCAACCACTGTACCACTGCACCAGGCACACTTCACTACCACCATCTGTACCCACTGCACACACACACCTCACACGACGCATGTAACCACTGCACACACACACACATCACAACCCCCTGTACCTCTGTAACACAACACTTCAACCCACCACTGTACTACAGCACACACCACACACTTCACACCAACCACTGTACCACAGCACGCAGTGCACACTTCACACCACCACTGACCACTGACACACACACTTCACACCACCACTGTACCCTCACTGCACACACACCCACTTCACACCACCACTGTACCACTCACTGCCACCAGGCACACTTCACACCACCCACTGTACCACTGCACACACGACACTTCACACGACCCCTGTACACTGCACACAGGCTCACTTCACACCACCAGTACCACTGCACACACAACACTTCACACCACCACTGTACCACTGCACGCAGGCACACTTCACACCACCACTGTACCACTGCACACACACACTTCACACAACCACACTGTACCACTGCAAACGGCAGGCACACAACCCACACCACCCCCACCACTGTACCACTGCACACACACACATTCACACCACCACAGTACCACTGCACACATCACACACTTCACACCACCACTGTACCACTGTTCCACACACTTCACACCACCAACTAACCACTTGACACACACCACACTTCACACCACCACTGTACCACTGTACACACACACTTCACACCACCAACTGTACCACTGTACCACACACTTCACACAACCACTGTAACACTGTACACACACACTTCACACCACCACTGTACCACTGTACACACACACTTACACCACCACAGTACCACTGTACACACACACTTCACCCAACCACTGTTACCACTGTACACACACACTTCCACCACACAGTACCACTGTACACACACTTCACACACCACCACAGAAACCACTGCACACACAACCTTCACACCCACCACTGAAAGGGCCCCACTGCACGCAGGCACCCATCACACCACCACTGTCCACTGCACACACACACACTTCACACCACCGACTGTACCACTGCACCAGGCACACTTCACACCACCACTGTACCACGCACACACACACTTCACACCACCACTGTACCCACTGCACGCAGGCACAGACTCACACACACCACTGTACCACGCACACACACACTTCACACCCACCACAGTACCACTTCACACACACACTTCACAGACCACTGTACACTGCATCACACACACACTTCACACACCACGGTACCACTGCACTCAGGCACACTCACACCACCACTGTACCACTGCACCACACCACACTTCTCACGACCAACTGTACCACTGCAACGCAGGCACACTTCAACACCACCACCTGTACCACTGCACACACACACATCACACGACCACTGTACCACTGCACCACACACACTTCACACCACCACTGTACCACTGCACACACACACTTCACACGACCACTGTACCACTGCACACACACACACACTTCACACCACCACTGTACCCCTGCACGCAGGCACACTTCACCCCACCACTGTAACACTGCACACAGCACACTTCCACCACCACTGTACCACTGTCACACACACACCACTTCACACCACCACTGTACCAACTGCACGCAGGCACACTTTCACACCACCCACTGT
This sequence comes from Cherax quadricarinatus, assembly GCF_026875155.1. Lineage (NCBI taxonomy): Eukaryota > Metazoa > Arthropoda > Malacostraca > Decapoda > Parastacidae > Cherax > Cherax quadricarinatus. The sequence continues at coordinate 16,943,449 of NC_069451.1, read as the reverse complement.
ACCACTGCACACACACACTTCTCACAAACGACCACAGTACCACTGTACACACACACACTTCACACCACCACTGTACCACTGCACACACACACACTTCACATCCACCACTGTACCACAGCACCAGGCACACTTCACGACACCACTGTACCACTGTACTCACACATCTTCACACAACCACTGTACCACTGGACACACACACGAGTCACACCCACCACAGTACCACTGTACGCACACACTTCACACAACCTCTGTACCACTGTACACACACACTTCACACAACCTCTGTACCACTGGTTACACACACACACACACCACCACTGTCACCACTGTACACACACACTTCACACAAACCAATGTACCACTGTACACACACACCTTCACACCACCACTGTACCACTGTAAACACACACACACTTCACACAAACCACTGTACCACTGTACACACACACTTCACACAACCACGTAACCACTGGCACACACACCCTTCACACCACCACTGTACCACTGAACACACCCACTTCACACCCACCATGCTGTACACTGTACAACCAACACACTTCACACCACCACTGTAACCACTGTACACACAAACACATACACAGACACACCCACTGTAACACTACACCCACACACACACCACCCTGTACCACTACACCCACACTTCACACCACCATGTACCACTGTACACACACACTTCACACAACCACTGTAAAACGTACACACACACATCACACCACCACAGTACCACTGAGCAACGCAGCACACTTCACACAACCACTGACCACGTACACACGACACTTCACACCACCACTTACCACTATACTCACACCACTTCACACCACCACTGTACCACGTACACACACACTTCACAACCACCACTGTACCATCCACTGCACGCAGCATACACTTCACACCACCACCTGTACCAGCAGTACACACAAACTTCACACAACCACTGTACCACTGCACACACACACTTCACACCACCACAGTACCACTGCAACCAGCACACTCACCCACCACTGACACAGTACACACACACTCACTTCACACCACCACTGTACCACTGCACACACAGCACTTCACACCAACCACTGTACCACTGCACACACATAGACATCACTTGTCACAGCCACCACTGT
>NC_069451.1:16932307-16937307 GCF_026875155.1 Cherax quadricarinatus | reverse complement strand
ACCCCTAACAACAATATTCAATACATCTTATCGAAACAGGGAGATTGCCCTGAGCATGGAAGACCAGCAAATGTAGTCCCAACTTTAAAAAAGGGAGACAGACAAGAAGCACTAAAACACCTACAGACCAGTGTCACTGACATGTATAGTATGCAAAATCATGGAGAAGAATATCAGGGAAAGAGTGGTGGAACACCTAGAAAGGAATGATCTCATCAACAGCAAGCCAGCATGGTTTCAGGGACGGGAAATCCTGTGTCACAAACCTCCTGGAGTTCTATGACATGGTTAACGCAGTAAGACAAAGAGAGAGGGGTGGGTTGATGCATTTTCATGGACTGCAAGAAGCGTTTGACACAGTTTTCCACACAAGAGATTGGTGCAAAAACGGAGACCAAGCAGGATAAAGAAGCACTACAATGGATCAGGAATACTTTGTCACTAAGACAGTCAAGCGAGTCATGGACGTGGCGAGGTGTAGAGTGGGGGGGCACCTGTGACCAGCGGGTCCCGCAGGGTCATCCTAGGACCATCGCTGTTTTTCTGGTATTTGGTGAACGACATGACACGGAAGGAATAGACTCCTGGGGGAAGTGGTCCCTGTTTGCAGATGACGTGAAGTTGATGAGAAGAAAACACCGATCGAAGACCAGCCAGAACTACAAAGGATCTGGAAAGGCTGCAGACCTGGTCCAGCAATTGGCTCCTGGAGTTCAATCCCCACCAAGTGCAAATGTCATGAAAGATTGGGGAGGGCAAAGAAGGCCCCGCAGACGGAGTAACAGTCTAGGGGGTCAGAGACTACAAACCTCACTCAAGGAAAAAGATCATGGGGTGAGTATAACACCAGGCACATCTCCTGAAGCGCACATCACAACCAAATAACTGCTGCAGCATATGGGGCGCCTAGCAAACCCAGTAACAGCATTCCGACATCTTAATAAGGAAGTCCGTTCAGGACGCCTGACACCGTATACGTTAGGCCCATATTGGAGTATGCGCACCAGTTTGGACCCACACCTACCCAAGCACGTAAAGAAACTAGAGACAGTGCAAAGGTTTGCAACAAGACTAGTCCCCGAGCTAAGAGGGTATGTCCTACGAGGAGAGTTAAGGGAATCAACCTGACGACACTGAGGACAGAGAGATAGGGGGGAACATGATAACGACATACAAAATACTGAGGGAATTGACAAGGTGACAAAACAGGATGATCCAGAGATTGGACACGTAACAAGGGACACAGTTGGAAGCTAAAAGACAACAGATGAATCACAGGGATGTTAGGAATCATATCTTTAGCCACAGAGTAGTCAGTAAGTGGACTAGTTTTGGGAAGCGATGTAGTGGAGGCAGGATCCATACATAGCTTTAAGCCAGAGGATATGATAAAGCTCACGGCTCAGGGAGAGTGCCCTATAGCGATCAGTGAAGAGGCGGGCCAGTAGCTCGGACTCCGACCCCCCGCAACCTCAACAGGTGAGTAAACAACTAGGTGAGTATACACACACACACACAGCACACACACACACACACACACTCTACACACCTAGCACACACACACACTACACACACACACACACACACACACACACACACAAACACACACACACACACACAACACACACCACACACCACGTGAGAGCCCAGTTTTTGCGTGAGGTGAACCAGTCATCAAGACAGACGAGTAAAAAAACACAACTTGCTTTCCCATCCTAAGGTGTGTGGGCGGTGTGTGTGGGCGGTGGTGTGTGGCGGTGTGTGTGTGGGCGGTGGTGTGTGGTCGGTGGGATGTGTGGGCGTGGGTGTGTGGGCGGTGGGTGTGTGGGCGTGGGTGTGTGGGCGGTGGTGTGTGGGCGGTGGGTGTGTGGGGCGTGGGTGTGTGGGGCGGTGGGTGTTGTGGGCGGTGGGTGTGTGGGCGTGGGGTGTGTGGCGGTGGTTGTGGGCGGTGGGTGATGTGGGGGCGGTGGGTGTGCTGGGCGTGGTGTGTGAGCGGTGGTGTGTGAGCGGTTGGGTAGTGTGGGCGGGTGGTGTGTCTGGCGTGGGTGTGTGGGCGGTGGGGTGTGGCGGTGGGTGTGTGGGCGGTGGGTGTGTGGGCGGTGGTTGTTGAGGCGGTGTGTGTGGGGCGTTGTTGTGTGTGGCGGTGGGTTTGTGGGCGTGGGTGTGGTGGGCGGTGGTGTGTGAGCGGTGGTTGAGAAGCGGTGGTGTGTGGGAGCGGTGGGTTGTCGGTGCGTGTGGGTTTGGTGGGCGGTGGTGTGTGGGCGGTGGGTGGAGGGCGGTTGGTGTGAGGGCGGTGGGTGTGTGGCGTGGGTGTTTGGGCGGTGGGTGTGTGGGCGATGGGTGTGTGGGCGGTGTGGTGGTGTGGGCGGTTGGTGTGTGGGCGTGGGTGAGTGGGCGGGGTGTGTGGGCGGTGGGTAGTGTGTGCGGAGGGTGTGTGGCGGTGGGTGTGTGGTGGGCGGTGGGTGTGTGGGCGGTGGGTGTGTGGGCGGTGGTGTTGGCGGTGGTGTGGGGGCGGTGGGTGTGTGGGCGGTGGTGTGTGAGCGGTAGGGTGGGTGACGGTGGGTTGTGGGCGGTGGTGTGTCGGCGGTGGGTGTGTGGGCGGTTGGTGTGTGGTCGTGGGTGTGTGGGCGGTGGAGTGTGGGCTGTAGGGTGTGGTGGGTCGGGTGTTGTGGCGGTGGGTGTTGGCGTGGTGTGTGAGCGGTGGGTGTGTGGGAGGTGGGTGTGTGGGCGGTGGGGTAGTGTGACGGTGTGTGTGCGGGTTCGGTGGTTGTGGGCGGTGGTGGTGTGGGCGGTGGTGTTTGGCGGTGGGTGTGTGCGGGTGGTGTGTGGGCGGTGGGTGTGTGGGCGGAGGGTGTGAGGGCGGTGGAGTGTGGGCGTTGGTTGTGTGGGCGGTGGGGGTGTGGCGGTGGGTGTGCGGGCGGTGGGTATGTATTTTTGGTGGTGTTTGGGCGGTGGGTGTGGTGGCGGTGTGTGTGGTGGGCGGTGGGTGTGTGGGCGGGTGGGTGTGTGGGCGGTGGTTGTGTGGGGGCGTGGTGTGAGGGCGGTGGGTGTGTGGGCGGTGGGTGTGGTGCCGGGTGGGTGTGTGGGACGGTGGGTGTGGTTGGCGGTGGGTGTGTGGCGGTGGTATGTATTTGTGGTGTGTTGGGCGGTTGGTGTGTGGGCGGTGGGTGTAGTGTGCGGTGGGGTGTGGGCGGTGGGGTGTGTGGGCGGTGGGTGTGGGCGGTGTGTTTGTGGGCGTGGTATGTATTTGGTGGGTGTTTGCGCGGGTGGGTGAGTGGGCGGTGGGTTTGTGTGGGCGGTGGGTGTGGGCGGTGGGTGTGTGTGTGGGGAGGTGTGTGTGTGTGTTTGTGTGTGTGTGTGAGTGGTGGTGGTGTGTGTTTGTGTGTGTGTGTGTGTGTGTGTTGTGTGTGTGTGTGTGTGTGGGAGGTGTGTGAGTGTGTACTCACCTAATTGTGGTTGCAGGGGTCGAGACTCAGCCGCTGGCCCCAGCCTCTTCACTGATCACTACTGATCCCTCTCTCTCTGAGCTTCCTGAGCTTTGTCCATACCACTTCTTAAAACTATGTATGGGTTCATAGCCTACACTACTTCACTTGCTAGGCTATTCCACGTGCCTGACAACTCTATGACTGAAGAAATACTTCCTAACGTCCCTTGTGACTCGTCTGAGATCCTTTCATGCTACCAGTTGTGGACCCCTGTGCCCTGTGTCCCCTCTCTGGAACTTCCTAACTCTGTCACCTTGTCTATTCCCCGCAGTATCTTGTATGTCGTTATCATGTCTCCCTGCCCCTTCTGTCCTCCAGTGTCGTCAGTCCGATTTCCCTTAACCTTTCCTCGTACGACATTCCCTTGAGCTCTGGGGCTAGCCTTGTTGCAAACCTTTGTACTTTCTCTAACTTCTTGAGTCTTGACCAGGTGTGGGTTCCAGACTGGGCTGCATACTCCAGTATGGGCCTAACAATACACAGTGTACAGTGTCTTGAACGATTCCTTATTTAAATCGGAACGCTATTTTCAGGGTTTTCAAGGCGCCCGTATGCTGCAGCGGTTTTTGGGTTTATTTTGTGCCTCCGGTGATGTGCTCGGTGTTATGGTCACCCAAGGTCTTTCTCCCTGAGTGAGGTCTGTAGTCTTTGTCCACCTAGCCTATACTCTGTCTGCGGTCTTCTTTGCCCCTCCCCCAAACTTCATGACTTTGCATTTGGCTGGATTGAATTCTAGAAGCCAGTTGCTGGACCACATGTCCAGCCTGTCCAGGTCTCTTTGCAGTCCTGGGCCCCATCCTCGTCCGATTTAATTCTTCTCATCAACTTCAACGTCATCTGCGAACAGGGACACTTCAGAGTCTATTCCTTCCATCATGTCGTTCACATATATCAAAACTAGCATGGTCCTAGAACTGACCCCTGTGGGACCCCGCTCGTAACAGGCGCCCACTGTGATACCTCTTCACGTAAACCATGACTCGTTGCTGCCTCCCTGTCAGGTATCCCTTATCCATTGCAGTGTCCTCCCTTTTACGTGCGCCTGACCTCCAGCTTTTGCACTAATCTCTTGGGGGGAAACTGTGTCAAAGGCCTTCCTGCGTCTAGGAAAACGCAATCTACCCACCCTCTCTCGTGTCTTACTTCTGTTACCTTGTCATAAAACTCCAGGAGGTTTGTGATACAAGATTTGCCTTCCATGAACCATGCTGGTTTTTTATTTATAATCTTGTTCCTTTCCCGGTGTTCGACCACTCTCCTCCGATAATCTTCTCCATGACCTTGCACACAATACATGTCAGAGAGACAGGTCTGTAGTTTAGTGCCTGTTTGTTTCCTTTCTTAAAATGGGGACAATTGCTGTCTTCCTTTTTCAGGTTTTGCCCGTTTCAAGGGTGTGTTTAAGTTTTTTGGTGTGTGTGTGTTGTTACTTTTGTCCCAGGCCATGTCGATTAGCACTGGCCCGTTGTGTGTGTGTTTGGGGTGTGTGTGTGGGGGTGTGGTTTTGTGGGT
>NC_069451.1:16895377-16931807 GCF_026875155.1 Cherax quadricarinatus | reverse complement strand
CAGCACACTGCTGGTGTTCCCACTGTATAAACTATCATATAGAATAGTGTAGCAGCACACTGCTGGTGTTCCCACTGTATAACTATCATATAGAATAGTGTAGCAGCACACTGCTGGTGTTCCCACTGTATAACTATCATATAGAATAGTGTAGCAGCACACTGCTGGTGTTCCCACTGTATAACTATCATATAGAATAGTGTAGCAGCACACTGCTGGTGTTCCCACTGTATAACTATCATATAGAATAGTGTAGCAGCACACTGCTGGTGTTCCCACTGTATAACTATCATATAGAATAGTGTAGCAGCACACTGCTGGTGTTCCCACTGTATAACTATCATATAGAATAGTGTAGCAGCACACTGCTGGTGTTCCCACTGTATAACTATCATATAGAATAGTGTAGCAGCACACTGCTGATGTCTCAAATTTTACTGCTGATAAAAATGAAGGTGGCACAATCACCCCACACACAACCTCACCCCCCCACACACACGTTCTATACACCCCCGTCCACCCGTCAAGGGAAGCCTTGAAGGAAGGAGGGAGGGAAGGGCGGAGAGAGGGCGGGAGGGAGGCAAAGAAGGAGAGAGGGAGGGAGGGAGGGAGAGAGTGAGTTAAGCCCTAGCAACAAGCACTTAGAAATGAAGGTCCTAACCTCACCCACTGTCCTTCATGGTACTGCATGTAGCAGGGAGCCAAGAATCGAATGGAGAGAGGGAGGGAGGGAAGGAAAGAGGGTTGAGGAAGGGAGTACGGGAGGGAGGGAGGGAGAGAGGGAAGGTTAGCAAGGGAGAACATACCAAGATGGATGAAAGGTTTAGGAGTCGTACAGCTTTACATGTCAACAACTTTTGGCTGGATTCTTATGGTTTATCTTGCTTGTGTGTGTGTGTGTGTGTGTGTGTGTGTGTGTGTGTGTGTGTGTGTGTGTGTGTGTGTGTGTGTGTGTGTGTGTGTGTTGGTGTGTGTGTGTGTGTGTACTCACCTAGTTGAGGTTGTACTCACCTAGTTGAGGTTGCTCCTGACCCCGCCTCTTCACTGATCGCTACTATGTCACTCTCCCTGAGCCGTGAGCTTTATCATACCTCTGCTTAAAGCTATGTATGGATCCTGCCTCCACTACATCGCATCCCAAACTATTCCACTTACTGACTACTCTGTGGCTGAAGAAATACTTCCTAACATCCCTGTGATTCATCTGTGTCTTCAGCTTCCAACTGTGTCCCCTTGTTACTGTGTCCAATCTCTGGAACATCCTGTCTTTGTCCACCTTGTCAATTCCTCTCAGTATTTTGTATGTCGTTATCATGTCCCCCCTATCTCTCCTTTCCTCCAGTGTCGTCAGGTTGATTTCCCTTAACCTCTCCTCGTAGGACATACCTCTTAGCTCTGGAACTAGTCTTGTTGCAAACCTTTGCACTTTCTCTAGTTTCTTCACGTGCTTGGCTAGGTGTGGGTTCCAAACTGGTGCCGCATACTCCAATATGGGCCCAACATACACGGTGTACAGGGTCGTGTGTGTGTGTATGTGCGTGTGTGTGTCTGTGTGACGCATGCATAAGGTGTATGTGTGAGGAGTGTGTGAGTTGCGTGTGTGAGGTGTGAGTGAGTTATGTGTGTGTGAGTTACGTGTGTGTGAGGTGTGTGTGAGGTGTGAGTGAGTTATGTGTGTGTGAGTTAGGTGTGTGTGAGGTGTGTGTGAGTTACGTGTGTGTGAGGTGTGTGTGAGTTACGTGTGTGTGAGGTGTGTGTGAGTTACGTGTGTGTGAGGTGTGTGTGAGTTACGTGTGTGTGAGGTGATGTGAGTTACGTGTGTGTGAGTTAGGGTGTGAGGTGTGTGTAGTTACGTGTGTGTGAGGTGTGTGTGAGTTACGTTGTGTGTGAGGTGTGTGTGAGTTACGTGTGTGTGAGGTGTGTGTGAGTTACGTGAGTGTGAGGTGTGTGTGAGTTACGTGTGTTGAGGTGTGTGTGAGTTACGTGGTGTGGGTGTATGAGTTACGTGTGTGTGAGGTGTGTGTGAGTTACGTGTGTGTGGGGTTTGTGTGTGAGTTACGTGTGTGTGAGGTGTGTGTGAGTTACGTTGTGTGGAGGTGTGTGTGAGTTACGTGTGTGTGAGGTGTGTGTGTGAGTTACGTGTGTGTGAGGTGTGTGTGAGTTAACGTGTGTGTGAGGTGTGTGTATGAGTTACGTGTTGTGTGAGGTGTGTGTGAGTTTACGTGTGTGTGAGGTGGTGTGAGTTACGTGTGTGTGAGATGTGTGTGAGTTACGTGTGTGTGGGGTGTGTGTGAGTTACGTGAGTGGAGTGTGTGTGGTGTGTGTGTGGTGTGTGTGATTTCGTGTGTGTGAGGTGTGTGTGAGTTACGTGTGTGTGAGGTGTGTGTGAGTTACGTGTGTGTGAGGTGTGTGTGAGTTACGTGTGTGTGAGGTGTGTGTGAGTTACGTGAGTGTGAGGGGGTGTGAGTTACGTGTGTGTGAGGTGTGTGTGAGTTACGTGGTGTGAGGTGTGTGGTGTGTGGGGGGTGTGTGAGTTACGTGAGTGTGAGGTGTGTGTGAGTTACGTGTGTGTGAGGTGTGTGTGAGTTACGTGTGTGTGAGGTGTGTGTGAGTTACGTGTGTGTGAGTTACGTGTGTGTGGGGTGTGTGTGAGTTAGTGTGTGTGAGGTGTGTGTGAGTTCGTGAGTGTAGGTGTGTGTGAGTTACGTGTGTGTGAGGTGTGTGTGAGTTACGTGAGTGTGAGGGTGTGTGTGTGAGTTACGTGGTGTGTGAGGTGTGTGTGAGTTACGTGTGTGTGAGGTGTGTGTGAGTTACGTGTGTGTGAGGTGTGTGTGAGTTACTGTGTGTGAGGTGTGTGTGAGTTACGTGTGTGTGAGGTGTGTGTGAGTTACGTGTGTGTGAGGTGTGTGTGAGTTACGTGTGTTTTGAGGTGTGTGTGTGAGTTACGTGTGTGTGAGGTTGTGTGTGAGTTACGTGAGTGTGGGGTGTGTGTGAGTTACGTGTGTGTGAGGTGTGTGTGAGTTACGTGTGTGTGAGGTGTTGTGGTTACGTGAGTGTGAGGTGTGTGTGAGTTACGTGTGTGTGGGGTTTGTGTGTGAGTTACGTGGAGGTGGGGGAGGTTGTGTGTGAGTTACGTGTGTGTGAGGTGTGTGTGAGTTACGTGTGTGTGAGGTGTGTGTGAGTTACGTGTGTGTGAGGTGTGTGTGAGTTACGTGAGTGTGAGGTGTGTGTGAGTTACGTGTGTGTGAGGTGTGTGTGAGTTACGTGTGTGTGAGGTGTGTGTGAGTTACGTGGTGTGGGGTTTGTGTGTGAGTTACGTGTGTGTGAGGTGTGTGTGAGTTACGTGTGTGTGAGGTGTGTGTGAGTTACGTGTGTGTGAGGTGTGTGTGAGTTACGTGGTGTGAGGTGTGTGTGTGAGTTACGTGTGTGTGAGGTGTTGTGTGAGTTACGTGTGTGTGAGGTGTGTTGAGTTACTGTGTGGTGAGGTGTGTGTGAGTTACGTGTGTGTGGGTGTGTGTGAGTTACGTGTGTGTGAGATGTGTGTGAGTTACGTGTGTGTGAGGTGTGTGTGAGTTACGTGAGTGTGAGGTGTGTGTGAGTTACGTGTGTGTGAGGTGTGTGTGAGTTACGTGTGTGTGAGGTGTGTGTGAGTTACGTGTGTGTGAGGTGTGTGTGAGTTACGTGTGTGTGAGGTGTGTGTGAGTTACGTGTGTGTGAGGTGTGTGTGAGTTACGTGTGTGTGAGGTGTATGTGAGTTACGTGTGTGTGAGGTGTGTGTGAGTTAGTGTGTGTGAGGTGTGTGTGAGTTACGTGTGTGTGAGGTGTGTGTGAGTTACGTGTGTGCGAGGTGTGTGTGAGTTACGTGAGTGTGAGGTGTGTGTGAGTTACGTGTGTGTGAGGTGTGTGTGAGTTACGTTGTGAGTTACTGGTGTGAGTGTGTGTGAGTTACGTGTGTGTGAGGTGTGTGTGAGTTACGTGAGTGTGAGGTGTGTGTGAGTTAAGTGTGTGTGAGGTGGTGTGAGTTACGTGAGTGTGAGGTGTGTGTGAGTTCGTGTGTGTGAGGTGTGTGTGAGTTACGTGTGTGTGAGGTGTGTGTGAGTTACGTGTGTGTGAGGTGTGTGTGAGTTACGTGAGTGTGAGGTGTGTGTGAGTTACGTGTGTGTGAGGTGTTGTGTGTTACGTGAGTGTGGGTGTGTGTGAGTTACGTGAGTGTGAGGTGTGTGTGTGAGTTACGTGTGTGTGAGGTGTGTGTGAGTTACGTGTGTGAGGTGTGTGTGAGTTACGTGTGTGTGAGGTGTGTGTGAGTTTCGTGTGTGTGAGGTGTGTGTGGTTACGTGTGTGAGGTGTGTGTGAGTTAGTGTGTGTGAGGTGTGTGTGTTAGTGAGTGTGAGGGTGTGTGAGGTGTGTGTGAGTTACGTGGTGTGAGGTGTGTGTGAGTTACGTGTGTGTGAGGTGTGTGTGGTTACGTGTGTGTGAGGTGTGTGTGAGTTACGTGGTGTGGGTGTGTGTGAGTTACGTGAGTGTGAGGTGTGTGTGAGTTACGTGTGTGTGAGTTACGTGTGTGTGAGGTGTGTGTGAGTTACGTGTGTGTGAGGTGTGTGTGTTTTAGTGTGTGTGAGGTGTGTGTGAGTACGTGAGTGTGAGGTTTGTGTGGTTACGTGTGTGTGAGGTGTGTGTGAGTTACGTGTGTGTGAGGTGTGTGTGGTTACGTGTGTGTGAGGTGTGTGTGAGTTACGTGTGTGTGAGGTGTGTGTGAGTTACTGTGTTTGGTGTGTGTGTGAGTTACGTTGTGTGTGAGTTACGTGAGTGTGAGGTGTGTGTGAGTTACGTGAGTGTGAGGTGTGTGTGAGTTACGTGTGTGTGAGGTGTGTGTGAGTACGTGTGTGTGAGTTACGTGTGTGTGAGGTGTGTGTGAGTTACGTGAGTGTGGGTGTGTGTGAGTTCGTGTGTGTGAGGTGTGTGTGAGTTACGTGAGTGTGAGGTGTGTGTGAGTTACGTGTGTGTGAGGTGTTGTGTGAGTTACGTGTGTGTGAGGGTGTGTGAGTTACGTGTGTGTGAGGTGTGTGTGAGTTACGTGAGTGTGAGGTGTGGTGAGTTACGTGTGTGTGAGGTGTGTGTGAGTTACGTGAGTGTGAGGTGTGTGTGAGTTCGTGAGTGTGAGGTGTGTGTGAGTTACGTGTGTGTGAGGTGTGTGTTTGAGTTCGTGAGTGTGAGGTGTGTGTGAGTACGTGTGTGTGAGGTGTGTGTGAGTTACGTGTGTGTGAGGTGTGTGTGATTTACGTGAGTGTGGGTGTGTGTGAGTTACGTGTGTGTGAGGTGTGTGTGAGTTACGTGAGTGTGAGGTGTGTGTGAGTTAGTGTGTGTGAGGTGTGTGTGAGTTAGTGTGTGTGAGTGTGTGTGAGTTACGTGAGTGTGAGGTGGTGTGAGTTACGTGTGTGTGAGGTGTGTGTGAGTTACTTGTGTGTGGGTGTGTGTGAGTTCGTGTGTGTGAGGTGTGTTTGAGTTACGTGGTGTGAGGTGTGTGTGAGTTACGTGAGTGTGGGTGTGTGTGAGTTACGTGTGTGTGAGGTGTGTGTGAGTTACGTGTGTGTGAGGTGTGTGTGAGTTACGTGTGTGTGAGGTGTGTGTGAGTTACGTGTGTGTGAGGTGTGTGTGGTTACGTGAGTGTGAGGGTGTGTGTGGTTACGTGAGTGTGAGGTGTGGTGAGTTACGTGAGTGTGAGGTGTGTGTGAGTTACGTGTGTGTTAGGTGTGTGTGAGTTACGTATGTGTGAGGTGTGTGTGAGTTACGTGTGTGTGAGGTGTGTGTGAGTTACGTTGTGTGGGTGTGTGTGAGTTACGTGTGTGTGAGGTGTGTGTGAGTTACGTTGTGTGTGAGGTGTGTGTGAGTTACGTGAGTGTGAGGTGTGGTGAGTTAGTGAGTGTGAGGTGTGTGTGAGTTACGTGGTGTGAGGTGTGTGTGAGTTACGTGTGTGTGAGGTGTGTGTGAGTTACGTTGTGTGAGGTGTGTGTGAGTTACGTGTGTGTGAGGTGTGTGTGAGTTACGTATGTGTGAGGTGTGTGTGAGTTACGTGAGTGTGAGGTGTGTGTGAGTTACGTGTGTGTGAGGTGTGTGTGAGTTACGTGGTGTGAGGTGTGTGTGAGTTACGTGAGTGTGAGGTGGTGGTGAGTTCGTGTGTGTGAGGTGTGTGTGAGTTAGTGTGTGTGTGAGGTGTGTGTGAGTTACGTGTGTGTGAGGTGTGTTGAGTTACGTGTGTGTGAGGTGGTGTGAGTTAGTGTGTGAGGTGGTGTGTTCGTGTGTGGTGAGGTGTGTGTGAGTTCGTGTGTGGGGTGGTGTATCTTACAATGCCATGAGTTCACAAACTCAATAAGGCAACATGGTTTGCTACAGCCATGACTCACCAAATCTTAATAACACAGACTGCAAACAAACACGGAAACGGTTGGGAATTGAACATCAAGAATGAATCTTGTTAGAGCCAACTGGCCGACGTGGTTAACGCACTGGCCTGATGAGTTTTCAGGACTTACAATAAAGTGAATCACAACCAGTTCCCTGAGTCACTGCAACATTGTTGTGTGTCCAAGGGATAGTCAGCTCAGATCACGGACGCCGATGGGAAGGCCATAAAAACCAATTGACGCACTCACGGACCATCATACTAGCTTCTTCTTTTTCACAGGAGCATTTTTCTAACATTAATTGGTCCCACTGGTTTGCTACCTCATAACAAACTCATAAGGAGTTTATACATATCGTTTGAAGAGCATGCTGCTCTTACCTGTATTTTTCGTACCTCTGTTTGTATGCTTAAATTACTAATAAATGGAGAATAAATGGAGTAAGAAGACCAATCACTGTAAGAAATCTCTTATTTATACAAGGTTCTACCCACTGGTTGTTTATCAGAATGGCATGTTAAAGGTTTCAGTTGGGTTATGCCTTTTATAATTGTTCTTCCTTGATCCACATTTCTTCCTTACTGGTCTGCACTCAGTGTCTGATGGGTACGACGCATGCCTGCACTTCAGTGTATGATGGGCTACGACGCATACCTGCACTTCAGTGTCTGATGGGGCTACGTCGATGCCTGCACTTCAGTGTCTGATGGGGCTTGAGAAGCATGCCTGCATTTCTGTGTCTGATGGGCTACGATGCATGCCTGCCTTCAGTGTCTTGATGGAATACGACGCATGTCTGCACTTCAGTGTCTGATGGGCTACGAAGTATGTCTGCAAATTAGTGTATGAGGGCTACGACCGCATGTCTGCACATTAGTGTATGAGTGGGCTAACGACGCACTGTCTGACTAGTGTCTGATGGGCTACGACGCATGCCTGCACTTCAGATTGTATGATGGGCTACGACGCATGCCTGCACTTAAGTGTCTGATGGGCTTGCGGACGTTGCCTGACACTTCAGTGTCGTCTGTTGGGCTACGTAGCATGCCTGCACTTCAGTGTCTGATGGAATACGACGCATAGTCTGCCACTTCAGTGTTGATGGGCTGACGACGGACGTGTGTCTGAACATTAGTGTCTGATGGGCTACGACGCATTGTCTGCACATTAAGTGTTCGATGGGCTACGACGCATGTATGCAATTAGTGTCTGTCCCTGTTGGGCTAGGACGCATGTCTGCACTTAGTGTTGATGGGCTACGGACGCATGTCTGCACATTAGTGTCTGATGGGCTGCCGACGAATGTTCTGAAATTTAGTATCTGATGGGCTACGAACGACATGTCTGCACATTAGTGTCTGAGTATCGTAAAGGGTTCTTTTAAATGGATGTATCGTAGGATAAGGTGACACATTGTAGGATGGTAAATGTATTGTCAGACTGTGATGAGAGAAGGAGCCACAGTTGCCCTTGCCTGTTATACGCCTTGTTGGGCTGCCGCCGAGTGAGGACGGGACAGGGGGAATCACTGCCCATGTGTTATCCATGACGTCACACAAAGCCAAAGGGCATACGTGGGATTCGTGTCTAAAGCACAGGGATGATAATAATATGCTATGCTTTATAATACTGGGAATACTGGGATCAGCAACTATGCTGACATGATGAGCTCATACGACGTGTCTGCACATTAGTGCCTGTGGGTACGAAGCATGTCTGCACATTAGTGTTTTTGAATGGGGGCTACGACGCTTGTCTGCACACTAGTGTCTGATTGGGCTTCGACGCATGTCTGCACATTAGTGTTAATGGGCTACGTCGAATGCCTGGCACATTAGTGTCTGATGGGCTACGATCGCATGTCTGCACATTAGTGTCTGATGGGTACGAGCTTGTTTCTGCCACTTAGTGTCTGATGGGCTACGACGCATGCACACTCTGGTGTTAGTTAATTCATGTAGGGGGTGTCTCCCTCGTCTAGTGGCTCTCTCTTCCCACTCTATCCTCACCAGCTCGCTTGCTTCACATACCTATCAAGTCCCTCCCAAGAAGTCCATTGCTAGGTATTCCTTCCTTAAATTCTTGTTAGTGAACTGCTCAAGAAGTAATTCTCTCAACGAGCTGGTAGTATATAAGTTATCACTAGTTTTATCACACTGATGGATCATATACAGGAGTTTCTGGCAGGGTTTTGGACTTCCTGCTCTTGTTGCCACCTACCTAGTTATTTAAGAACGTTAATAAATTTGTTGAGTTAGAGACATAAGAATTAACCAATGGGCGTCTTCAATGCAAACAGAATTGTTTTCAATCTAATGGCGCTAATGCCTAACCTTTGATCCTCTGAGCTTGACTCTGTCATCATTACTGATTACTGTGTCATCATTGAAGGCTCTTGCGCTTCATATAATGACTCAAACTACATGCTCTTTGGAGAAGATCTGGTATAGATTACTCAATAATTAGGGGGACAAAGGAATTAATGTTCAATTGCTTTCGTTCCCATCACATTTGGATTACTCCTTCATGTTAAAGTTGTTATTGTTTAGCCAAGAAGAGTAACCGAAGGAGAAATGTAGAATATAACATGGTATAACTGTGTCTAGCATTTGGAATATATAAGGAGAGAAGTAAATAATGAAAATGATTGTTTTATAGGAATGCACCGTTAGAAGCCTGTGTAGATCTATAACCCACTATGATAAATTGAACGTAGTTGTTATGTTTTTATGGAGCAACTTGCAATGTGAAACAGACTGGACTGAATATTGTTGTTGGCCAGGCTTAGGCTTGGGGGGATTGGTGTCAATGTAATTATGGCAGTTTGGGAGACACAACAGATGATGATCTCAAACTATATGTAAATTATGTGATCACGGCATATGGTCACTCTCTTGAACACTATAGTGGCTTAATTGTACACTTTATTGAGGAATACAGAGACAGACAGGTATTAATATACCTATGTTGGGACATGTCAGGATTCTTATTAATGAAATAAGTACCAGAGATGATGATGATAGATGATCGTTAATGATAAAGGATGATGATGATGAATAATGCTAATAATGATGATGAATGATACTGATGGATGATTGGTCGATGATGCTGGATTGATGACTGATGATGATGATGATGATGATGATGATGATAATTGTGATGATGCATGCATGATGATGATGATGATATTGATGTTGAGATGATGATGACTGGATAATGATGATGATGATAATGATGATGATCGGATTGAACAATGATGGATGTTATGATGATGATTAATGATGATGATGATGATGATAATGAATGATGATGATAATAATGATGATGATGATGATGAGGATGATGATGATGATGATGATAATGAATGATGATGATACTGATGATGATGATTGATGATGATGATATTGATGATGATGAATGATGATGATGATGATGATACTGATGATGATGATAATGAATGGTGATGATGATGATGATACTGATGATAATGACTGATGATCAATGATGATGATGATGATGATCTGATGATGATGATGATGATAATAATGATGATGATGATGATGATAATGATGATGATAATGATGATGAGGATGATGAAAAATGATGATGATGATAATCAATGATGATGATGATGATGATGGATGATGATGATGACTGATGATGAATGATTTCTAATGATGATGACTGAAATGGACTGATGATAATCAGATGATGATGATAATGACGATTGTGGATGATGATGATGATGATGATGATGATGATGATCGATCTATACTGATGATGATGATAAATGATGATAATGATAATGATGCTGTGAGATGAGGATGATGATGATGATGTTGATGATTATAATGTGATGATGATAATGATGATGATGATAATGATGATGGATGATGATGCTGATGATGATGGATGATGATTTAACTGATGATGGAACTGCTAATTGACTGATAATGCATCTGATGATGATGATGATGATGACTGATGATGATGATGATGAATGATTCTAATGATGATGATGATACTGATGATGTTGATAATGACTCATGATGATGATGATGATGATGTGATGATGATGAATTATAAAAGATGATGATGATAATGATGACTGATGATAGATGATGATGATGATGGAATGATGATGATTCTAATGATGATGATGATAACTGATGACTGATGATAATGATAAGGAGGATGGATGTTGATGATAGATGATGATGATGATTATAATGACTGATGATGATTAATGGATTGAGGGATTCTGATGCATTATAATGCATGATAAATGATGATGATGATGATGATGATGAATGATGGATGATGATGATGATGATAATGATGATGATGATGAGCGATGATATGATGATGATGATGATGAAAATGATGAATACTGATGGTGATAGATGATGATGGATGATGATGATTGATAGATGATGATGATAATGATGATGATGATGATGCTAATGATGTTAATGATAATGATGATGATGATGATACTGCATAATAACTGGATTGATGATGATAATGATGTATTATGAGGATGAATGATGATGACGGATGATGATGACTGATAAGGATGATGATGGATGATGATGTGATTGATGATGATGATATTGATGATGGATGATGATGATGATCATGATGATGATAATGATGATGATGATGATGATGATGATGATGATGATAATGATGATAATGATGATGATGGATGATAGATGATGATGATGATTGATGATGATGATAATGGATGATGATGATAATGATGATGATGTAATGATGAAGATGATGGATGATGTTGATGATGATGATGATGATGAATAATGATGATGATAATGATGATGATGATGATGATAATGATGATGATGATAATACTGATGATGATGATGGATTGATGATGATGATGGAGCATGATGATGGATGAAGTAGTTAATACTAATGATGATGATGGATGATAATGATAAAAATCGATGCATGATGATAATGATGATGATTGTGAATGCTGCTGAAAGATGATGATGATAAGGATGAGAATGACTGATATGATGGGGGGTGGGGGATGATGATGAGGATGATGATATTGATGATGATGATGTTGAATGATGATATGATGAAATGATGATAATGAGATGATGAGATGATAAATGATGATTGCCTGATGATGATTGATATATGATGATGATGATGATTGATGATAATGATGAGATGATGATGAAGATGATGATGATGATGTGATGATGATAAATAATGATGATGATGATGATGGATAATGCTGAAGATCAATGATGAGATGTTGATGATAATGATGATGATGCTAATAATGATGATGTATGATGAATGATGATGATGATTGATGACGATGTTGATACTGACTGGATGATGATAGATGATGATGATGGATGATGATGATATGATGATGATAGCTGATGATGATGATGACTAATTGGATGATGATGAGATACTGATGGTGATGATGTTGATGAATAATGAGAGGAATAATGATGATGATGATGATGATGGATGATAGATGATGAATGATAAAGTGATGTGATGATGATGTAATGATGATGATAAATGATGATGATGAATGATGATATTGATGAGTACTGATAATAATGGAGATGATGATGATGGATGATGCCTGATGATGATGATGATGATGATGATGATGATTATAATGATGATGATGATACTAATGATGATTGATAATGAGGATGATGATAATGATGAAGATGATGATGATGATGAAGATGATGAATGATGATTATAATGATGATGATGATAATGATGATAATGATAATGATGATGATGATGACGATGATGATGATGATGATCGATGATGAGGATGATTCTTAATGATGATAATGATAATGATGATGATGCTAAACTGATGATGATGATGATGATGATGATGCTTGAGATGATTAATAATGATGCTGATGATAATGGATGATAATGATAATGCTTGATGATGATGATGATGATGATGATTGGATGATGATTTTATAATGATGATGAATGATAATTGATGATGATTGATAATGATAATGATGCTGATGATATGATGATGATGATGATGATGATTTATAATCGATGATGTGATAATGCTGATGCTGCATTGATGATATGATGATGCTGATGATGATGCTTATAATGATCGTGCTTAACCGATGCTGCACTCGTACCTTATAATGACTGCTGCAATCATATCATCATCTTCATCATTCTTCAACACCTCCATCATGCATCACCATCATTCATCTTCATCATCAAACACCATCCATCACCATCCTCATCTAATCTCATCATCATCATCTTTCATCATCATCATCTTCACCATCATCATCAATCCCATCATCATCATAACCTTCATCATCTCTTCTTCTCATCTTCTTAATCAACACCATCATCATCATCTCATCAAAACCATCAATCATCATCACCATCATCTCATCACCATCACCTTCATCTCATCATCTCATCATCATCAATCATCATTCTTTCATCAATCATCACACATCATCATCATCACCATCTCATCATATCATATCATAATCATTCATCAATTCTATTTCCTAAACCATTATTTTCGAGTACACACCCATCTTGACTGCTTGCCAGCAATTTTCTAGTTAATTCCTTGGATCAAAGTACCATTCAGGGGGGCAGTTCTGTTGAAGGGGATAAGGTTGTAAGATTTAACTGGTGTTGGGTGGTTGTATGAGAGGGTTGAGGTGGTGTATTGACGATGCTTGAGGTGGTGAATTGTCGGGTATTTGAGGTGGTGAATTGACGGGGGTTGAGGTGGTGAATTGACGAGGGTTGATGATCGGGCTGAGGTGGTGAATTGACGGGGCTGAGGTGGTGAATTGATGGGGCTGAGGTGGTGAATTGATGGGGCTGAGGTGGTGAATTGACGGGGCTGAGGTGGAGAGTCGCCATAGTGGCTGGCTGGTACTTCCTTATACGCACATTGTTGACATAATGCGAGATGCCATCACCAACACTGACTGGGGCACCTTGAAGCTGCCTGGGTACTAGGTACCCTTGTGTAGATGCCTGGGTACTAGGTACCCTTGTGTAGATGCCTGGGTACTAGGTACCCTTGTGTAGCTGCCTGGGTACTAGGTACCCTTGTGAAGATGCCTGGGTACTAGGTACCCTTGTGTAGCTGCCTGGGTTCTAGGTGTACCCTTGTGTAGATGCCTGGGTACTAGTTACCCGTGTATAGCTGCTGGGTACTAGGTACCCTTGTGTAGATTGCCTGGGTCTAGGGACCTTGTGTAGCTGCCTGGGTACTAGGTACCCCTTGTGTAGCTGCCTGGGTAACTAGGTACCCTTGTGTGAATGATGGGTACTAGGTAAACCTTGTGTGCTGCCTGGGTACTAGGTACCTTGTGTCAGCTGCCGGGTATGGTACCTTGTGTAGCTGCCCTGGGTACTAGGTACCCTTGTGTAGGATGCCTGCGGTACTAGGTACCCTTGTGTAGACTGCCTGTGTACTAGGTACCCTTGTGTAGCCGCCTGGGATAGGGGGGCCGTACTCTTGTGTAGCTGACTGGGTATCTAGGTACCTTGTGTGTAGTTTGCCTGGTTACTAGGGTACCCTTGTGTAGTTGATGGGTACTAGGTCCCTTGTGTAGCTGCTGGGTACTAGGTACCCCTTGTGTAGTTGCCTGGGTACTAGGTTCCCTTGTGTAGCTTGCCTGGGTACTAGGGTACACCATCAGGTGTAGATGCGGGGTACTAGGTACCATGGTGTTGCTGCGGGGTGACTAGGGACCCTGTACCCAGCTAAAGATGGTTGGGTCAGCTGCTACCAGGCTCAAGCTGCTGGGTAGCCAAGCGGCCAGCTTCAAGTGGTCTTGGGTAGCAGCTGCCAGTTCAAGTGGCTGGGTAGCAGATACCGGCTCAAGCTGGATTGGGTAGCAGCTTGAGTGACTGCGTTGTAATACTTGACGGTCGTGTTTAGTTAGTGTACATTACACTTTCAACCCAACACTTCAACTACAAACTACCACCTTCTCTCCAACCACAAACTACCAAACTCCTATAACCACAACATACCACCACCTCCAACAACTGCTACCCACACATCCTCCAATCCCCAACTACCCATCACCTCTTCAACTTCGACTAACACTGGCCTCCTTCTACCACAACTTCCACACCCCACTCAACCACATAATACCCCACACGGTGGGTGAAACAGCTTAAATTACATCGGCTGTTGGAGAAGGGAAAAAGTCTTGGTTCCTACCGATGAAAGAACAAGTGAATGCTGAACCGAGCAGGACGAGGACCGGGGTGCTCCTGCAACACTTAACCAACACCTACAACACTAGCTACCACTCTCAACACTGCAACACCTACAACACTAGCTACACTTACAACTCTGCAACACCTACAACACTAGCTACACTCACAACACTGCAACACCTTCAACACTAGCTACAATCACCAACAACTGCACACCTACAACACTAGCTACACTCACAACACTACAAACACCTTCAAACAATTGCTACCACTCCACAACACTGCAACACACCTTACAACACTAGCCGACAACTCACAACACTAAAACAACTACAACACTATGTACACCTTACAACACAACTGCAAACACCTAAACATAGCTACACTCACAACACTACAAACTCCTACAACACTTGACTTCACTCACAAACACTGAAACTCACTACAACACTAGCTACACTCACAACATACAAACACCTACAACATAGCTACCACTCACAACTCTACAACACACTACAACAGAGCTAACACTCACAACACTGCAACACCTACAAACACTAGCTACACTCACCAAACACTACAACAACTACAAACACTAGTACACTCACAACACTTACTACACCAAATCAACCCTAGCTCACTCACAACACTGCAACACCTATAACACTAGCTACTTCACAACACTTACAACAACTACAACAATAGTACACTCACATCACCTACAACACCCTACAACACTAGCTTACAATCAGCAACACTGCAACACTACAACTCTAGGCTCTCAATCATAACACTACAAATCACCATACAAAAACTGAGCTACACTCACAACACTACAACCACACTACAACACTAGCTACAATCACAACACTGCAACACCTTCACACACTAGCTACACTCACAACACTGCAAACACCTACAAATCACTAGCTACACTTACAACACTGCAAAACACCTAACAACACTAGCTATCACTCACAACACAGAGCACACCTCAAACTAGCTTAACCCCCCCCCCCCCCTAACTTACAACACTGCAACAACCTTCAACACTACCTACACTCAACAAACACTGCAAACACTTCAACACTAGCTTACACCTCGCAACAACTGCAACTTTCAAACACTTGTTACACTCGCAACACTGCATCTTCAACACTAGCTACACTCGCTAACAATGCAACTTCAACAACTAGCTACACTCGAACACTGCTACTTCATCACTAGATTACACTCGCAACACTGCAACTTCAACAATAGCTACACTCGCAACACTGCAACTTTACATAGCTACACTCGCAAACTGCAATCTCAAACACTAGCTACAATCACTAAACACTAGCAACACCTTTCAACATAGCTTACACTCGCAACACTGCAACCACAACACTGCTGCAAACACCTTCAACACTAGATTCACTCGCCAAACAATGCAACTTCAACACTAGTACACTCGAAAACACTGCAACTTAACACTAGCTACAATCGCAAACACTGCAACACCTTCAACACTAGCTACAATCGCAAACACTGCTACCCTTCAACACTAGCATACAGCGAGCACTGCAACACCTTCAGAAGCTCAGTAGATTTATAGAAGAGGATTCCCAGAATGTCAGGTCGAATATTTCAGATTCAATTAATGTATTGAATTTCTGTTTCCATGTGGTTATAATGTGAACACTGACATCGTGTTGTGTACACACATCTTACACACAAACACACACACACAACACCACTAACACACACACAACACACACCACACACACACACACACTCACACATGCTCATTAAAAACCAGTAGGGGTTTTGAGGAAAATGAAGGAATGGATGGCACGGGCGAAAAAGGGACTACTAGGAGGAAACAGTCCAGTGCTGAGAGACATAAGGTGACCAATTGCATAATGTACAACCCCCACACAGAACTGCAGGAGTCCAAGAGAAGAATATGATGTGAGCAACAGTGGCAATGGTCGTACACACTAGCCGAGGTGGCTGGGAGAACACATGGGGGGAGAAGTCAAAAGTCTCTAGTTATGGTGTGATTTCATTCACAAGGAGATTGACTGGGGAAAAAAACCCCTGGAATCCTTGGGGGGTCCACGAATACACGGCAGGGCCAAGATGATGGTTGTGTGGTTACTGAGAAAACCTCATGACATCAACATGTTAGAGGCCACTACCAGAGGAGAGAGAAGAGGATGATCCTACTAGACTGGACCTTGTATTCACATGAGTAGATCGGACATCGTGGATTATCATGTTATGAAAGGACCCTTGGGAGCTAGTGTTCATGTGGTTCTGTGCTTAGACTAAATAGTTGAGCTCCAGTGGAGAGAGAGGTAGCAGGAATTAGGTTGGGAAAATACAAATACAAAAGGGGGAACTACTCAGGCATGAGGAACTTCCTTCAAGACATTCAGTGGGGAGAGAGGAACTGACAGGAAAACCAGTACAAGAAATGATACTTGTACTATGTGGCAAACAAAATGCAAGGAGGTAGAGGGAGAGGTTTGTTCCAAGGTAACAGAAATTATGGGACGAACAGAACGAGTCCTTGGTTCTCCACAAAGGTGGTAAGGGAGGCAAAAAACTAGGTGTACTAGAGAATGGATAAGGTTTACAGAAAACAGTGAACTCAGGAAAATAAAAGAGATTAGCCGCGAAGAGCCAGAACGAATTATGCACAGATTAGAAGGGTAAGGCTCAGGGGCAATACGAAAATGACATAGCAACGAAAGTCAAGACTGCACGGAAGCTGTTGTACTGCCAACATCAGGACGGGAAAACAACAAGTCAAGGATCAGGTAATTTGACTGATGGAAGGGTGATGGGGAATTCACAAGAAAACGACCAAGAGGTATTTTGTCTGGAGCTCAACACGAGATTTAATGAAATATTTACAGTGGAAACCTGTTGGACTCCAGGAAAATCAGATAGAGGGGTTACACCAGCAAGTGGGATGAGGTACATTTAACCAAGGAGGAGGTGTGAAGAAGCTGCTATGCGAGATTGACTCCTCAAAGGCGGTGGGACCAGACAAACATCTATCAGTGGGATCCTTAAAGAAGGAAGCAGAGATATTGTGTGTGCCATTAACAAAGATGCTTCAAAATATCATTTGAAAACTGGGCAATCCTGAGTATGGAAAATGGCAAATGTAGTTCTCCAATTTTTAAAAAAGGAAGTAAGACTTGAGGCTCTAAACTTCAGACCTGTATTCACTAACGTGCTTCTATAGTATAGCAAGGTCATGGAGAAGATCATCAGGAGGTGAGATGGTGGAGCACCTGGAAAGAAAACAGGTGTTTTATAATTGACAACAAGCACGGTTTCAGGGAAGGAACCCCCCAAATTCCTGTTGTCACAAAACCTACTAGGAGTTTTATGACAACCGGTGACAGAAGTAAGACAAGACGAGAGAAGGGTTGGATCGACTGCATTTTTTGGACTGCAAGAAGGCCTTCGTCAATAGTTCCTCACAAGTGGTTACTGCCAAATGCTACGAGGGATCCAGGCACACATTAAAGGAAAGGACACTGACAAGGTATCAGAGTATACCTGACTTGGAGGCCAACAACGAGTAATGGACGTGAAGCGGTTGTCAGAGTGGGCGCCTGTGACAAGAGGGGGTTTCTCCACAGGGTTCAGTCTAGGGACCTGTGCTGTTCTTTGGTATATGTGAATGACATACCGGATGGGATAGACTCAGAAGTGTGTCATTGTTTGCGGATGATGTGAAGTTATGAGATGAATCAAATCGGCTATGAGAGATCAGCCCCCGGGGACTACTAAAAGACCTGGACAGGACAAGCCTGTCTGTCCAGCAACTGGCTCCTTGAGTTTACATGTGCCAATGCAAAGTCATGACGATCTTGGGAAGTGCACAAGAACCAGACGCAGGACACAATATAATTTAGATGGCCACATAGCCCCACCCCCCCCTGCAACCCTCCCTCAAGGAAAAAGATCTGGGGCGTGAGTATAACACCGAGCATTATCTCCTGAGGCGCTCGTCAATAGATAACTGATGCAGCATACGGGCGCTGTCAAAACCTTTCGGATAGGACGTTACGATTACCTCATTTGGATTCGTTCAAGACTCTGTAATACCATTTACGTCAGGTCATGCTGGAGTTTCGCAACACCAGTTTGGAATCCAAACCTCAGTCAAGCACGTCAAAGAACATAGTGTAAGTGCAAAGGTTTGCAACAGAGCTACGGGGGTTTGTCCTACGAAGGAAGGTTTGAGGAAATTCGGCCCCTGACTACAATGGGAGGCAGGAGGGTCAGGGGAGACTTGATAAACGCCCCCCCCCTCACCCCCCTACGTATAAAATACGTGAACGGATTAGACATGATGGACCCAAGACGGGATGTTCAGAGATGGGACACAGACACAAGAGGTCACAATTGGAAGTTGAAGACTCTGATGAATCAAAGGGATGATAGGAGTATTTCTTCAGTCATAGAGTAGTCAGGCCGTGCGTGGTTTAGCCTAGAAAGTGACCGTAGCGGAGGCGGATACCATACCATGTTTTAAGGACGAGGTATGATAAGCTGATGGGGGCAGGGAGATTGAGGTCCTAGTAGCATCAGCGATGAGGGGGGCCAGGAGCTATGTAATCGACCCCCCACTGCATCCACAATAGGTGGAGTGCAAATTGGTGAGTACACACACACACACAC
This sequence comes from Cherax quadricarinatus, assembly GCF_026875155.1. Classification (NCBI taxonomy): domain Eukaryota; kingdom Metazoa; phylum Arthropoda; class Malacostraca; order Decapoda; family Parastacidae; genus Cherax; species Cherax quadricarinatus. The sequence goes on along the minus strand of NC_069451.1, from coordinate 16,912,461 downwards.
ACAACAATATTTTTTATATACGTAATAAAGGAACGTTATTTTAATAAAATTTAACGTTGTAGTGTCTGGCCAGTGTGGTAATTAATTGGTTTAGGGTGAATGCAGTACAGCTGTGTGTTGTTCAGTGTGGGTTTATAACATGTGTGATAAGAAGAAGTGCGTGTTTACGGAGCTGGTGCAGCAGTTAGGTGCATTCGATCGGGGCATGACATGAGGGGCAGGGGGTGATTATTGAACGATATATGACGTGCGAACAGTCAGATACTAGAGTTGCAATACACTAGGGAGCCAACGAGTGCGATACTCTATTGTTACTTCAGGTTCCCTGTCAGAGGACAATTGTTTGTATGCCGAGGCGATGTTCCATGCATGACCCATAATCAAGCACGCATGAATGTGCCTTTTTAATCAAACTGACGTTTCCGTTTCGTAATAAAAATGAAATACTCTTTAGGAAAAGGCTCCGAGGTTTCAATGGGTGTATTTTCTGGCGGACCTAGAAACTAACCCTGATGGATTAGACTCTTGTGTGAGCTGCGAGGAATGGCGAAATGGTCATCCTGTAACACGGGAGACAACGTCCGAATGATGCGTATCAGCCACAGTGTTAGGGGAAGGAGCGCGCCGGCCACGTGTGTGGCGAGGAGACTCCAGACGCGACCATCTCGTAGGGGCGCTGAGCTGCGGGAACTCAAGGACACGAAGTCAATGTACTGACAGTACGTCACCCGCAAAGTTGATCCGATAGTGCGTGACGGGATGGGTGGGAGGGAGAAATGTGGGAAAGAGGGTATGCTGGGAGGGTGTGAGAGAAAGGGTGAAGGGTGGGGAGTAAGAAAGGGGAATGAAGGCGAGGGAGTGAGGGAAGGGGGGGCAGGGAGGAGATGTGAGGAAGGGTGGCAGGGAGGGAAGCAGTGAGGGAGGGTGGCAGGGACGGGTTGTGAGGTAAGGGTGCGATGGCTGCGGTGGAGTACTAAAAGCAGGGAGGAGATGGAATTAAATGGTTATAATGACAATACGATGGAAAAGGTTTATGGGAATGTCTGCTCCCAGTGACTCCAATAACACGCATTTCAGAAACACCATTAACGCCTCAGACTTGTAGAACGCCAGGTGTTTTTCAATGAAGCTCCCCAACCATTTAATCAAATACAGTGAAGCAAGACTCATCGCAGGGAGGCAGACACTCAGACGCAGGGATACTGAATTATCACTCTTCATGTATATCCCAGGCAATTTTCATCCCAGAATTTCGTTTTTTGCTACATAGCTGAACCGCTTTCACAGGAAAAATTTCTTCATTGTTATCCTAACATAGCAACAGACTTACTGACCCATGCTGGGGGTTTTTTCTCAGATTTCTCCTCTTCTTAGCAATCAGTTTCAATATTCCTCTCCTGACCTCCACGTCACTGTCCTCTATATAATCATGTACTATTCTGCCTTAGGTAGATTTGTTTGCGACTTGATAAGGCCCACTGTATGTGCGGCGAAACGTTGTCAGTAAAGAATAACATTATTCTGATTTGTGTTTACTTTTCCGGAGAGGGCTAGAGGTAAGGATGGAGGAAGGGAAAAACATAGAAGGAAAGAAGGAATTATTTCTTATGATTATTGTGTCTCCACACAGCACTTCAGCGTGAAAAACCAGTGAGTTTTTTTGGCTTTGGAGATGATGGTGATGCTGGTATCCATGGGCTACGGTACCATAATGGTGATGGTAGGAACCAATGGAAGTCACTTGATAATGGTCCAGGAAGGATCATTATTCAAGTTTCGTCTTCCAAAAATTGCAGGTCATTTGTCACTGTTTCGGCCACTTTACACGGAGAACAGATGGAAAAAACGCAGATGTTTACACTGAAGACTTATTTTAATGGACTGTTCTTATTGCCTTGTAGTCCCTTACTTTTATACTGTCGGTAATCTACAGCTTACATGCAGTGGACGGTACCTTTTACCAGGTGTGGAGAAATTTTCTCCAACCCCGGGGAAGCGTCGTCCTGTGCGGAGCTAAGATTCCTCTCTAATTTTTCTCCACTGAAGGAGTAGACTCTAGATCTACAGAGAAACACGTAAAATCTAACAACATCAATCTGAATTTTTTTTTACTACGTTGCAACACTAAATTCTAAACACAAGAGTGAAATTACCGAGTTACTTCTCTGATCGTCACCTCCCATAAACAAATTTATATCGTAGTCCTTCACAGATCTTCCAGGATTTTGGAAATAGAAATTGCGAGCATGACCAAGCACTCGGTTGTTATGGCCAACGCTTGGATTGTGATATTCGTAATATTAAATGCAAATTACCACTTCCAGGCATCCAAATGTTCTTTGTAGAAAGACTTTGTAAGTTTATGTGTCAGAATAAATTAGTACAAGCACATGAGTACATTGTACCAGCTCATGAGTGCATTATACCAGCATCATGAAGTACATTGTTACAGCTCATGTGTACTTTGTACCAGCTCATGAAGTACATTGTAACAGCACTGAGTGGGAATTATTTACCAGCACTTGAGTACATTTGTACAGCTCTTGATGTCCGAATGAGTGCTTTCTACCATAAATGTAGTACTTTCGTACCAGCACATGAGTGCATTATACAGCACATGTCTGTGAAGTATACCAGCTCTGAGTGCTTTATTACCAGCACATGAGTACTTTGTCACCGCTCATGTGTGCAATTTTACCAGCACATGAGGCATTATACTGCACATGAGTGACATTTACCAAGCACTTGGAGTAACTTCTGTAACAGCTCATGAGTGCATTTTTACCAGCTCATCGAGTGAATTATACCAGCACTTGATGTGCATTATTTATCAGCACATGAGTACATTGTACCTGCACATGAGTACATTTGTACCAGCTCATGAGTACCATTGTACCAGATCATGAGTACATGTACCAGCATGAGTACATTGTTTTATACAAGCACATGGTACATTGTACCAGCACTGGAGTGCATATTATACCAGCACATGTGTACATTGTACAGCATTGAGTACATTGTACCAGCACGTGAGTTATCTGTACCAGCACATGAAGTGCTTTATACCAGCACATGACCGTGCATTGTACCAGCACATGAGGGCTTATACCAGCACATGAGTGCATTTTTAACCAGCACATGAGTACAATTGTACCAGCTCTTGAGTACATTGATGCACAAACACATGAGTACATTGTACTTCGGTGAGAGGAAATTTATGTTTCTGGTGACATTCCGAGATACAGGAAATTCATGGCATTAGCCACAATTCTCACACAGTAGGCAGTAATCAAATAGACAAGTGCGCTATTGGCCTATTGCACTTATCTACCTCATGCAATATGAAACATAATGAAGGAAGCGAGTTTATTTTTTGTCTTACAATGCCATGAGTTCACAAACTCAATAAGGCAACATGGTTTGCTACAGCCATGACTCACCAAATCTTAATAACACAGACTGCAAACAAACACGGAAACGGTTGGGAATTGAACATCAAGAATGAATCTTGTTAGAGCCAACTGGCCGACGTGGTTAACGCACTGGCCTGATGAGTTTTCAGGACTTACAATAAAGTGAATCACAACCAGTTCCCTGAGTCACTGCAACATTGTTGTGTGTCCAAGGGATAGTCAGCTCAGATCACGGACGCCGATGGGAAGGCCATAAAAACCAATTGACGCACTCACGGACCATCATACTAGCTTCTTCTTTTTCACAGGAGCATTTTTCTAACATTAATTGGTCCCACTGGTTTGCTACCTCATAACAAACTCATAAGGAGTTTATACATATCGTTTGAAGAGCATGCTGCTCTTACCTGTATTTTTCGTACCTCTGTTTGTATGCTTAAATTACTAATAAATGGAGAATAAATGGAGTAAGAAGACCAATCACTGTAAGAAATCTCTTATTTATACAAGGTTCTACCCACTGGTTGTTTATCAGAATGGCATGTTAAAGGTTTCAGTTGGGTTATGCCTTTTATAATTGTTCTTCCTTGATCCACATTTCTTCCTTACTGGTCTGCACTCAGTGTCTGATGGGTACGACGCATGCCTGCACTTCAGTGTATGATGGGCTACGACGCATACCTGCACTTCAGTGTCTGATGGGGCTACGTCGATGCCTGCACTTCAGTGTCTGATGGGGCTTGAGAAGCATGCCTGCATTTCTGTGTCTGATGGGCTACGATGCATGCCTGCCTTCAGTGTCTTGATGGAATACGACGCATGTCTGCACTTCAGTGTCTGATGGGCTACGAAGTATGTCTGCAAATTAGTGTATGAGGGCTACGACCGCATGTCTGCACATTAGTGTATGAGTGGGCTAACGACGCACTGTCTGACTAGTGTCTGATGGGCTACGACGCATGCCTGCACTTCAGATTGTATGATGGGCTACGACGCATGCCTGCACTTAAGTGTCTGATGGGCTTGCGGACGTTGCCTGACACTTCAGTGTCGTCTGTTGGGCTACGTAGCATGCCTGCACTTCAGTGTCTGATGGAATACGACGCATAGTCTGCCACTTCAGTGTTGATGGGCTGACGACGGACGTGTGTCTGAACATTAGTGTCTGATGGGCTACGACGCATTGTCTGCACATTAAGTGTTCGATGGGCTACGACGCATGTATGCAATTAGTGTCTGTCCCTGTTGGGCTAGGACGCATGTCTGCACTTAGTGTTGATGGGCTACGGACGCATGTCTGCACATTAGTGTCTGATGGGCTGCCGACGCATGTCTGCACATTAGTATCTGATGGGCTACGACGCATGTCTGCACATTAGTGTCTGAGTATCGTAAAGGGTTCTTAAATGGAGATATCGTAGGATAAGGTAGACACACTTGTAGGATGGTAAATGTATTGTCAGACTGAGATGAGAGAAGGAGCCACAGTTGCCCTTGCCTGTTATACGCCTTGTTGGTCTGCCGCCGAGTGAGGACGGGACAGAGGGATCACTGCCCATGTGTATCCCATGACGTCACACAAAGCCAAAGGCCTACGAGGGATCTCGTGTCTAAAGCACAGGGATGATACTAATATGCTATGCTATATAATACTGGGAATACAGGGATCAGCAACTATGCTGACATGATGAGCTCATACGACGTGTCTGCACATTAGTGCCTGTGGGTACGAAGCATGTCTGCACATTAGTGTTTTTGAATGGGGGCTACGACGCTTGTCTGCACACTAGTGTCTGATTGGGCTTCGACGCATGTCTGCACATTAGTGTTAATGGGCTACGTCGAATGCCTGGCACATTAGTGTCTGATGGGCTACGATCGCATGTCTGCACATTAGTGTCTGATGGGTACGAGCTTGTTTCTGCCACTTAGTGTCTGATGGGCTACGACGCATGCACACTCTGGTGTTAGTTAATTCATGTAGGGGGTGTCTCCCTCGTCTAGTGGCTCTCTCTTCCCACTCTATCCTCACCAGCTCGCTTGCTTCACATACCTATCAAGTCCCTCCCAAGAAGTCCATTGCTAGGTATTCCTTCCTTAAATTCTTGTTAGTGAACTGCTCAAGAAGTAATTCTCTCAACGAGCTGGTAGTATATAAGTTATCACTAGTTTTATCACACTGATGGATCATATACAGGAGTTTCTGGCAGGGTTTTGGACTTCCTGCTCTTGTTGCCACCTACCTAGTTATTTAAGAACGTTAATAAATTTGTTGAGTTAGAGACATAAGAATTAACCAATGGGCGTCTTCAATGCAAACAGAATTGTTTTCAATCTAATGGCGCTAATGCCTAACCTTTGATCCTCTGAGCTTGACTCTGTCATCATTACTGATTACTGTGTCATCATTGAAGGCTCTTGCGCTTCATATAATGACTCAAACTACATGCTCTTTGGAGAAGATCTGGTATAGATTACTCAATAATTAGGGGGACAAAGGAATTAATGTTCAATTGCTTTCGTTCCCATCACATTTGGATTACTCCTTCATGTTAAAGTTGTTATTGTTTAGCCAAGAAGAGTAACCGAAGGAGAAATGTAGAATATAACATGGTATAACTGTGTCTAGCATTTGGAATATATAAGGAGAGAAGTAAATAATGAAAATGATTGTTTTATAGGAATGCACCGTTAGAAGCCTGTGTAGATCTATAACCCACTATGATAAATTGAACGTAGTTGTTATGTTTTTATGGAGCAACTTGCAATGTGAAACAGACTGGACTGAATATTGTTGTTGGCCAGGCTTAGGCTTGGGGGGATTGGTGTCAATGTAATTATGGCAGTTTGGGAGACACAACAGATGATGATCTCAAACTATATGTAAATTATGTGATCACGGCATATGGTCACTCTCTTGAACACTATAGTGGCTTAATTGTACACTTTATTGAGGAATACAGAGACAGACAGGTATTAATATACCTATGTTGGGACATGTCAGGATTCTTATTAATGAAATAAGTACCTAAAAACCCCAAAAAAGCTACCTCACAACCCAACACCTAAACTAGTCATACAAACACTAAAAAAACCTAAAAACACTGTCATCACAACCTAAACCCAAAAACCTAGCTCATCACAACCTGAACCCCTTTAAAACATAGCTCTCACAACACTACAACACCTAAAACATAGTACACTCAAACCCCTACAACACCTACAACACTAGCTACATCACAACACTGCAACACTACAACCAGTTTCATCAAACACTACAACACCTACAACACTAGCTACACTCAAAAACACTACAACACCTACAACACTAGCTACACTCACAACACTGCAACACCTTCAACACTAGCTACACTCACAACACTGCAAACACCTAAAAACACTAGCTACACTTACAACACTGCAACACCTACAACACTAGCTACACTCACAACACTGCACACCTCAAACATAGCTAACACTTACAACACTGCAAAAACCTTCAACACTACCTACACTCACAACACTGCAACACCTTCAACACTAGCTACACCTCCAACACCTGGCCAACTTCAAACACTAGTTACACTCGCAACACTGCAACTTCAACACTAGCTACACTCGCAAAAATGCAACTTCAACACTAGCTACACTCGCAACACTGCAACTTCAACACTAGTACACTCGCAACACTGCAACTTCAACACTAGCTACACTCGCAACACTGCAACTTCACACTAGCTACACTCGAACACTGCAACTTCAACACTAGCTACACTCACAACACTGCAACACCTTCAACACTAGCTACACTCGCAACACTGCAACCACAACACTGCAACACCTTCAACACTAGCTACACTCGCAACACTGCAACTTCAACACTAGTACACTCGCAACACTGCAACTTCAACACTAGCTACAATCGCAAACACTGCAACCTTCAACACTAGCTAAAATCGAAAACACTGCAACACCTTCAACACTAGCTACAATCGCAACACTGCAACACCTTCAGAAGCTCAGTAGATTTATAGAAGAGGATCCCAGAAGGTGGTCGAAATATTAAGATCAATTAATGTATTGAATTTCTGTTTCCATGTGGGTTATAAGTGAACACTGACATGTGTTGTTTACACACACATACACACAAAACACACACACACACACACACACACACACACACACACACAACCACACACCACACACACACACACACTGCTCATTAAAAACCAGTGGGGTTTTGAGAAAATGGAAGGAATGGATGGCACGGGCGAAGGGACTACTTAGTAGGAACAGTCCAGTCTGAGAGACATAAGGTGACAATTGCAGTAATGTACAACCCCCACAGAACTGCAGGGGGCCAAGAGAAGAATATGATGAGAGCAACAGGGCAATGGTCGACACATAGCCGAGGTGGCCAGGAGAGCACACATGGGGGGGGGCAAAGTTACTAGTTATGGGTGATTTCAATCACAAGGAGATTGACTGGGAAAACCTGGAATCCCTTGGGGGTCCCGAAACAGGAGAGCCAAGATGATGGATGTGGTACTGGAAAACCTCATGCATCAACATTTTTGAGACACTACCAGAGAGAGGAGAAGGGGAAATGAACCAGCAAGACTGGACCTTGTATTCCCCTTTGGTAGTTCGGACATCGAGGATTTCATGTATGAAAGGCCCCTGGGAGCTAGTGATTATGTGGTTCTGTGCTTCGACTACATAGTTGAGCTCCAAGTGGAGAGAGGTAGCAGGAATAGGTTGGGAAAAACCAAAAATACAAAAGGGGGAACTACTCAGGCATGAGGAACTTCCTTCAAGACATTCAGTGGGGAGAGGGAACTGACAGGAAAACCAGTACAAGAAATGATGTACTATGTGGCAAAAAAATGCAAGGAGGTAGAGGAGAGGTTTGTTCCAAGGGAAACAGAAATATGGGAAGAACAAAACGAAGTCCTTGGTTCCCCAAGGTGTAGGGAGGCAAAAAATAGGTGTACTAGAGAATGGAAAAGGTACAGAAAACAGAGAACTCAGGAAAATAAAGAGATTAGCCGAAGAGCCAGAACGAATTTTGCACAGATTAAGAAGGGGAGGCTCAGCGGAAATACGAAAATGACATAGCATCGAAAGTCAAGACTGCCCGAAGCTGTTGTACAGCCCCCAAATCAGGGAGAAAAAACAGTCAAGGATCAGGTAATTAGACTGAGGAAAGGGTGATGGGGAATTCACAAGAAACGACCAAGAGGTATGTCAGGAGCTCAACACGAGATTTTAAAAGAAATATTTACAGTGGAAACCAGTAGGACTCCGGGAAATCAGAACAGGGGGATACACCAGCAAGTGTGGATGAGGTCATAAAAACCAAGGAGGAGGTGAAAAGGGCTGCTATGCGAATTGACACCTCAAAGGCGGTGGGACCAGACAACATCTTCCGTGGGTCCTTAAAGAAGGAGCAGAGATATTGTGTGTGCCATTAACAAAGATCTTCAACATATCATTTGAAACTGGGCAACTCCCTGAGGTATGGAAAATGGAAATGTAGTTCCAATTTTTAAAAAAAGGAAGACAGACTTGAGGACTTAAACTACAGACCGTATCACTAACGTTTATAGTATGCAAGGTCATGGAGAAGATCTTCAGGAGGGAGTGGTGGAGCACCGGGAAAAGAAACAAGTGTATAATTGACAACCAGCACGGTTTCAGGGAAGGAAAATCCTGTGTCACAAACCTACTAGAGTTTTATGACAAGGTGACAAAAGTAAGACAAGAGAGAGAAGGGTGGGATCGACTGCATTTTTTGGACTGCAAGAAGGCCTTCGACACAGTTCCTCACAAGTGGTTACTGCAAAAGCTAGAGGATCAGGCACACATAACAGGAAAGGCATGCAATGGATCAGAGATACCTGACGGGAGGCAAAAACGAGTCATGGTACGTGACGAGGTTTGTCAGAGTGGGCGCCTGTGACAAGCGGGGTTTCCACAGGGTTAAAGTCTAGGACCTGTGCTGTTCTTTGGTATATGTGAATGACTAAGGGAAAGGGGATAGACTCAGAAGTGTCCTTGTTTGCGGATGATGTGAAGTTTAATGAAAAGAATCAAATCGGATGAGGATCAGGGGGGACTACAAAAGACCTGGACAGGCTACAACCCTGGTCCAGCAACTGGCTCCTTGAGTTTAACTTGCCAATGCAAAGTCTTGAAGATTGGGGAAGGGCAAAGAAGACCGCAGACACAATAAAATTTAGATGGCCAAAGACTGCAACCTCATCAAGGAAAAAGTTCTGGGGGTGAGTATAACACCGAGCATATCTCCTGAGGCGCACGTCAATCAGATAATGCTGCAGCATACGGGCGCCTGGCAAACCTACGGATAGCGTTCCGATTACCTCAGTAAGGATTCGTTCAAGACTCTGTATACCATTTACGTCAGGCCATGCTGGAGTACGCAACACCAGTTTGGAATCCACCTAGTCAAGCACGTCAAGAAAATTAGAAAAAAGTGCAAAGGTTTGCAACAGAGCTACGGGGATTGTCCTACGAAGAAAGGTTGAGGGAAATCGGCCTGACTACACTGGAGGACAGGAGGGTCAGGGGAGACATGATAACGACATATAAAATACTGAACGGATAGAAAAGATGGACAAAGACGGGATTTTCCCAGAGAGGGGACACAGACACAAGAGGTCACAATTGGAAGTTGAAGACTCAGATGAATAAAAGGGATGATGGGAAAGTATTTCTTCAGTCATAGATTTAGTAAAGGCCGTGATAGCCTAGAAAGTGCCCGTAGCGGAGGCGGGAACCATACATAGTTTTAAGGCGAGGTATGATAAAGCTGATGGGGGCAGGGAGATAGAGGACCTAGTAGCAATCAGCGAAGAGGCGGGGCCAGGAGCTATGAATCGACCCCTGCAACCACAAATAGGTGAGTGCAAATAGGTGAGTACACACACACACACACACACCACATTTTATTTATATATACGTAATAAAGGAACGTTATTTTAATAAACATTTACGTTGTACGTGTCGGGCCCAGTGGTAATTAATGTGGTTTAGGGTGACTGAGTACAGCTGTGTGTTGTTCATTGTGGGTTTCATAACATGTGTGATAATGAAGAACTGCGTGTTTACGGAGCAGGTGCAGCGTTAGTGCAACGCTCGGGCAAGCATGAGGGGAAAGGAGGGTGAATTATGCCCGATATATGAGTGCAAAACAGTCAGATATAGAGTGCAAAACACTCAGGGAGCCAAGCGAGCGACTCTTTTGTTACTTCAGGTTCCCGTCAGGGGACAATTGTTTGTATGCGAGATGTTCCATGCATGACCCATAATAAAGCACGCAAAATTTGACCCTTTTTTAATCAAACTGCGTTTCCGATTTTAATAAAATAAAATACTCTTTAGGAAAACGGCTGAGGTTTCAAGGTGTTTTCCTGGCGACCTAGAAACAACCCTGCTGGATGAGCCTCTTGTGTGAGCTGGAGAATGGCAAAAGATGTTCATCCTTTAACACGGGAGACAACGTCCGAATGAAGCGAATCAGCGCCAGTGTTAGGGGAAGGAGCGCCCGTGTGTGGCGAAGGGCCCCAGACGCGACTCTCGTAGGGCGCTGAGCAGCGGGAACTCAAGGCACGAAGTCAATGTACTGAGTCGTCACGCAAAGTTGATCCGATTGTGCGTGACGGGAGGGAGGGAGGGAGAAATGAAGGGAAAGAGGGATGCAGGGAGGGAGTGAGAAAAGGGATGAAGGGGAGGGAGTAAGAAAGGGGATGAAGGGAGGGAGTGAGGAAGGGTGGCAGGGGGGAGTGAGGAAGGGTGGCAGGGAAGGGAGTGAGGAGGGTGGCGGGAGGGGTGAGGAAGGGTGGCTGGCAGCGGTGGAGTACTAAAGCAGGGAGGGATGGTAATAAATGGTATAAAAGCCAATACGATGGAAAAGGTTTTGGGATGTCTGTCCCAGAGACCCCCAAAACACGCATTTCAGAACACCATTACGCCATCAGACTTGAAGAACGCCTGTGTTTTACAATGAAGCTCCCACAAAACCCTTTAATCAATACAGAGAAGCAAGACTCATCGCCAGGAAGGCAGACACTCAGACGCAGGATCCTGGAATTATCACTCATCTGTATATCCAGCAATTTTCATCCAGAATTTCGGTTTTTTGCAACATAGCTGAACCGCTTTCCAGGAAATTTCTTCATTGTTATCCTAACTAGCAACAGACTTACTGAACCCCCGCTGGGCGGGTTTTTCTCAGATTTCTCCCCTTCTTAGCAATCAGTTTCAATATTCCTCTCCTGACCTCCACGTCACGTCCTCTATATAATCATGTACTATCTGCTTAGGTAGATTTGTTTGCGACTTGATAAAGCCCACTGTTTTGGGCGAAACGTTGTCAGTAAAGAATCAAAATTATTCTGCATTTGTGTTTATTTTCCGGGAGAGGGGCTAGAGGAAGGATGGAGGAAGGGAAACATAGAAGGAAGAAGGAATTATTTCTTATGATTTGTGTCTCCACACAGCACTCAGCGTGAAAACCGTGAGTTTTTTTGGCTTTGGAGATGATGGTGATGCTGGTAACCATGGCTGGTACCATAATGGTGATGGTAGGAACCAACTGAAGTCACTTGATAATGGTCCAGGAAGGATCATTATCAAGTTTCGTCTCCAAAATGCAGGTCATTGTTCGTTTCGGCCACTTACACGAGAACAGATGGAAAAAACGCAGATGATTACACTGAAGACTTATTTAATGGATGTTCTTATTGCCTTGTGTCCCTTCATTATACTGTCGGTATCAACAAGCTCTACTGCAGTGGACGGTACCTTTTACCAGGTGTGGAGAAATTTTCTCCAACCCCGGGGAAGCGTGTCCCTCGAGGGAGCTAAGAACCCTCTCTAATTTTCTCCACAGAAGGTGTAGACTCTAAGAAATACAAAAAAGAAACAAATTAAAATTTTTACAACATCAATCTGAATCTACGTGCAAAACTCCATTCAAACACAAGAGTTGAAATTTCCGAGTTCCCTTTACTGACTCGTCACCTCCCAACAAATTTTATATCGTGTCCTTCACAAATCTTCCAGGGTTTTGGAAATAGAAATTGCGAGCATGACCAAGCACTCGGGTTATGGCCCAACGCTTGGATTGTGATATTCGTAAATTTAAAAGCAAATTACCACTTCCACGGCCACCAAATGTACTTTGTTGAAAGACTTTGTAGTTTATGTGACAGGAATAAATAGTACAAGCACATGAGTACATTGTACCAGCCATGAGTGCATTTATACCAGCACATGAGTACATTGTACAGCACATGAGTACATTGTACCAGCACATGAGTACATTGTACCAGCACATGAGTGATTATACCAGCACATGAGTACATTGTACCAGCATCCAGAGTGGCATTTACCAGCACATGAGTACATTGTACCAGCACATGAGTGCATTATACCAGCACATGAGTTTCAAATTTTACCAGCACATGAGTGCAATTTATTACCAGCAAATGAGTACATTGTACCAGCACATGAGTGAAATTTACCAGCACATGAGTGAAATTTTACCGCACATGAGTGCATTTACCAGCAAATGAGTACTTTGTACCATAGCACCCCATGAGTGATTATTTCCAGCACATGAGTGCATTTATACAGCACATGAGTGCATTTACAGCATTTAGTACATTGTACCAGCATGAGTACATTGTACCAGCACATGAGTACATTGTACCAGCACATGAGTAAAATTGTACCAGCACATGAGTACAGTGTACAGCACATGAGTACATTGTACCAGACATGGTCATTTACCAGCACATGAGTACATTGTACCAGCAATGAGTAAAATTTTACCAGCCAAACCCATGAGTACATTGTACCAGCACATGAGTGGGTTATACCAGCACATGAGGTTTCCAATTTTTTCCAGACTGAGTATTGTACCAGCCATGAGTACAAAATTTTAAGCACAAAATTCCACATGAGTACATTGTACTATCGAGAGAAATTTATTTTGTGACATTCCAGAGATAAGGAAATCCTGATAGCCACAATCTCCCAGTAGGCAGTAACAAAGACAAGTGCGCTATGGCCTATTGCACTATCCCTTTCATATGAACATAATGAAGGGAAACGAGTTATTTTTTGTCTTACAAGCCATGACCTTCACAACTCAATCAACATGGTGCTACAGCCATGACTCACAATCTTAATAACACGACTGCAAACAAACACGAACGGTTTGGGGCTTGACTCAAGAATGAATTCTTGTTAGAGCCCCATGGCCGACGTGGTTAACGCACTGGCCTGTGATTTCAAAGGGCTTACAATAAATGAATCCCAACAGTTCCCTGAGTACTGCAACATGTTGTGTTCCAGGATAGCAGCTTCAGATCACGACGCCCCTGGAAGCCATAACAATGACGCCCTACGCCATCATACTGCTTCTTCTTTACACGGAGCAATTTCTAACATTAATGGTCCACGGTTTGTACCTCATAACAAACTCAAAAGGAGTTTATACATATCGTTGAGAGCCCTGCTGCTCTTACCTGTATTTTTGTAACCTCTGTTTGTATGCTTAATTACTAATAATGGAGAATAAATGGAGAAAAACCATCACAGTAAGAAATCTCTTATTTTACAAGGTTCTCCCACTGGTTGTTTATCAGATGGCTGATTTAAAAGGGTTCAGTGGGTTAAGCCTTTTATAATTGTTCTTCCTTGATCCACATTTCTTCCTTTCTGGTCTGCACTCAGTGTCTGATGGGCTACGAGCATTTCCTGCACTTCAGTGTTGTGGGCTACGAGCTCTGCATTCGTGTCTGATGGTACGAGATGCCTGTACTTCAGGGGTTTATGGGCTTGGAGCATGCCTGCATTCAGTGTTTTGATGGGCTCGATGCATGCCTGCACTTCAGTGGTTGATGGAAAGAGCATGCTGCACTTTTAGTGTTGATGGGCACGAGGTAGTTCTGCACCTATTGTTTGATGGGCTACGACGCTTTTCTGACATTGTTGAGTGGGCTTACGACGCACTGTCTGGAAATGTTGTTCTGATGGCTACGACGCATGCCTTTCACTTCAGTTTTTGATGGGCTCGACGCATGCCTGCACTTCAGTGTCTGAGGGCTGCGGGCGCATGCCTGCACTTCAGTGTCTGATGGGCTACGAGCATGCCTGCACTTCAGTGTCTGATGGTACGACGCATGCTGCACTTCAGTGTCTGATGGGCTACGAGATGCCCGCCATTAGTGTCTGATGGGCTACGACGCATGTCTGCACTTAGTGTTTTGATGGGCTACGACGCATGTCTGCACATTAGTGTTGATGGGGGTACGGGCGCATGTCTGCACTTAGTGTTGATGGGCTACGGGCGCATGTCTGCCCAAATTTGTGTTGATGGGGTGCGACGCATGGCTGACTTAGTTCTGATGGGGCTACGACGCATGCCCGCACTTAGTGTCTGGATTGGGCTTTGCGTAGGCATAGGTGCACATTTAGGTGGGTTGATTGTCCTGGATGGAAGGCCCCTTCCCTGTCTGTGGTTTCGCCGTTGCTGCCCTCAGTGGGGGGGAAGGGTACACCATGGTTCCCCTTAGTTCCCGAAAAAGGGTACGAGGGGTTGTTCTAAGCACAGGTGTCTTAAAAGGCTAAACGGAAAGGTCAGCAACTATGCTGAAAGGGCTACGACGCATGTTGCACTTGTGCCCGATGGGTACGACGCATGTCTGCACTTAGTGTTGATGGGCTCGACGCATGCCTGCACCTTAGTGTCTGATGGGCTCGACGCATGTCTGCACATTAGTGTCTATGGGCTATCGAGGTTTCCCTTCAATTAGTGTCTGATGGGCTAGACGCCAAAGCGCACATTAGTGTCTGATGGGTACGAGCATGTCTGCACTTAGTGTCTGATGGGCTACGACGCTGTCTGGTGTATTATCAAGAGGGGTGTCTCTCGTCTATGGCTCTTCTTCCCATCATCCTCAACCAGCCCCTCTTGTCCTACCACAGTCTCCCAATATGCTATTTATAGGTAATACCTTCACTTAAATTCTTGTTAGGAACTTGCTCAGATGACTACGAGCGGAAAAAGTTCACAGTTTATCCTGATGGGTTCGGAGCTTCTGGGAACTTTCTTTGTTGAATTGTAAGAAAGAAAAATGTTGACATTAGTTCTGTGGGCTACATGGGATACTGAATTGTTTTTCTAATGGGCGCTAAGCAACCTGAATTAGTTTTCTGATCTTACGATCTTGTCTCATTAAGGTCTATGGGTCAATGCTCAAAACTTGGTTTTTGGGGTCGGAAGATCTCAAAATTAGGGGGTTAAGTACAAATTTCTATGTCCCATCCTATTGGTTACTCCTCATCATTTAAAGTTTTGTTGCCCAAAAGTAAACCAAGGAGTCCTAGAATTCTTGTTGGTAACGTGTCTGCATTAGAATTATTAGGAGAGAAGTTAAGAAAAATGTTGTTTATAGGATGGCAGTAGATGCCTGATAGTCTATAACCACTATGATCTGAACAGTAGTGTGTTTGGCAGAAAGGGATGTGCACTGTCTTGTGTTGGGCCCGGCTTAGCTGGGTTCAAGTATTTGGCATTTTGGGAGACACACAGATGATGATCAAACTAAATGTAAATTATGTGATCAGGCATATGGTCACTCTCTTAAACACTATGGGGCAAATTTGTCCACTTATGGGGAATCGAGACAGACAGTTTTAATAACCTATGGACATGTAAAGATTCTTATTAATGAAATAAGTACCAGATTACTAAGCAAATTTCCTAAATTTGCTTGTAACGTAAGTGAACTAATTGTAGAATAATCCCTTGTATTCCCGTTAACCCTTTGGGGCCCAGTTCCTAGGCCTTTTGGGTATCCATATGTCTCGCGCTACCGTCCCCCAGGATGGATATGGGGTTTGCCACAAATAAATAGCCCTTCGGTGGGAAAACAATCTAATCGCTCAGCACTACCCTTTCCCTTATTTTTTCACCCCTACTCTGCCCTCTGTCTTATAGAGATGCCCCCTGTCTTATCACCTACCCCCTCTGTTTACCAGTACAAACCCGCCCTCTGTCTTCTCAGCATACCTGCCTCTGTCTTACTCACCACTACCTACCTCTGCCTTACTCACCATACTCTCCCTTTTTTTATCGCATCCCTGCCCTCTGTCTTATCAGCATGCCCTGCCTCTGCTTACTCGCCTACCCCTTTCACTCTGTCTTACTCATATACTCTGCACTTTATCGCATACCCCGTTTCTGTCTTACTCAGAATACCCTGCTCTCTGTCTTTCTCAGCATACCCCGCCCTCTGTTTACTCGCATGCCTGCCCCCTGTCTTACTCAGCATACCTTGCACTTGTTTACTGTACACTCTGCCTCTTACTCGCATACCCTGTTCCTGTTTTTCTCCCTACCCTGCCATCTGTCTTACAAAACACTACCCTGCTCTCTGTCTTACTCGATACCCTGCCTCTGTCTTACTCAGTACTACTCTGCGCTCTATCTTACTCAGCAGTACCCTGACTCTGTCTTTTCAGCCCCTACTCTGCACTCGTCTTATCAAACTATCCTTTCTCTGTTTACTCAGCGCTACCTGCCCCTGTCTTATCAGCACACTTGCACTGTCTTACCAACCAACTTTTCCCGTTTCT
>NC_069451.1:16870811-16894877 GCF_026875155.1 Cherax quadricarinatus | reverse complement strand
TGGTTAGTGGGGGGGTTAAGGTGACTTCTCCATAATCCCTTGTATAAAGGGGGGCGGGTGAAAGGGCGCCAAAAATGCCCTCTTGTAGTAAAAGGGGTGCGGGTGAAAATGCAAAAATGACCCCCTGTATAACGGTGAAAAATGACATGTGCCATAAGACCCTCGGGTAGTGACTGGTGGTGTACAGGTGGCATGCTGTCATAATGACCCCTCGCGTAGTGACTGGTGGTGTACAGGTGACATGCTGCCATAATGACCCTCGTGTAGTGACTAGTGGTGTACAGGTGACATGCTACCATAATGATCCTCCTGTAATGACCGGTGAACAAGTGACATGCTGCCATAATGACCCTCGTGTAGTGACTGGTGGTGTTCAGGTGACATACTGGCATGATGACTCTCGTGTAGTGACTGGTGGTGTACAGGTGACATGCTGGTATAATGACCCTAGTGTAGAGACTGGTGGTGTACAGATGACATGCTGCTATAATGACCCTCGTGTATTAGACGGGCATAAACCAAATGAGAATAATTTGATTTCTCATCAGTAATTAATCATTCTACCGTTCTGTTCTATTCTAGATTCACCTGTATAATCGCCCGGCCCGGGCCATTTCCAAGAGGTGGCCCGGCCTTGGCTCCCTGTCGAGGGAGTGTCTCAGACCAATGTCTGCCTTGGGAGGAGGTACAAGTACCTTCTTGTGTTCTGGGACTAGCTGTCTCCAGGCTTAGCCCCATTCCCCACCCCGACGACCCTCGGAGGGAGAAGCGAGGCACCTTGGGCTGCCACAAACCCCGCCCACACTGGGCTCGAAGCGTGTGGCAGCTGTATAGCAGCAGGCGATGTCAGGAGGTGCAAAGGCAGCAAGCACCATGGGATCCTTTTCGAGCCACACCCCAGGTTTGGGCCAAGGCCCGAGCGCTGGGGAAGCTCAAGAATGCCTCTTGCTGTATGTGTTGCTGTTGCTACTTCACTTATCCGTTGCACTCCGTCGTTCTACTATACAGCGTGGTAATTATATCAACGTTCCTAGCAATCGGTGAGCGGATGTAAGTGACCAACCAAGACTCCATTTTCCCACCAGTTAGCAAGGTTAATGTCGCCAGAACTTGGCAAATTCTAGCCAGTGTTATGTTGATCAGGCTTAAGTTATTATTATTGCCTTTAGCAAAATACACCTACGCATACACACACACACACACCACACACACACACACACACACACACACACACACCCACACACACACACACACACACACACACACACACACACACATGATCAGGCAGGCCTACAAATAGATCTGGACAAGCTACAAGCCTGGTCCAGCAACTGGCTCCTGTAGTTTAACCCCACCAAGTGCAAAGTCATGAAGATCGGGGAAGGGCAAATAAGACAGCAGAGTACAGGCTAGGGGACCAATGATTGCAAACCTCACTGAAGGAAAAGGATCTTGGAGTGGATATAGTGCCGAGCACATCTCCTGAAGCACACATCAACCAAATAACTGCTGCAGAATATGGGCGCCTGGCAAATCTAAGAACAGCGTTCCGACACCTCAGCAAGGGATCGTTCAAAGACTGTACACGTGTACGTCGTGCCCATATTGCAGTATGCAGCACTGTTGGCAGACCCACATCTGGTCACGACGTTTTAAAAAAATTAAGAAAAAGTGCAAAGGTTTTGTAAATGTATTGTACCGGAACGTAGGCGCGTGTCCTTCGAGGAGATGGTTATGGGAATTGAACACCGACGAACAAACAGGAGGAGGGATTGGAGGACATGATAACGACATATAAACATAATGAAAGAAATTGACAGAGATGGAACCACAGCAACATGGCGGTCATAATTGAAACTGAAGACTCAGCGATTCACAGAGATGTTAGGAAGTTTTTCTTCAGTCTTAGAGATGTCAGGAAGTGGAATAGTGTGGGAATGGGATGTATAGGAGGCGGGATTCAAAACAAGCTGTAAGAAGAGGTTCGATAATGCTCATGGAGAAGGGCGGGAGGAGAGTTGACCTATTAGCGACCAGTGAAGTGTGAGCCATGAGCTTTGAATCACCCTCCCACACTAATTAGTGAGTACACACACACACACCAACACACACTATCAACACACACACCACACATAATGGAGGCGGGGCCAGGCAGATGTGACTCGATCCTGCAACCATAACTAGGGTAAGTACACACACACACTTACAGATATACACTCAAAGTAAGGAGTCATTCATGATGGACACTATCACCGTGTACGTCAGGACCCATACTGGTGTAATGGCGACATCAGTTGGAACCCAATCTAGGTCAGTCGTAACCTGAATGAGAAGTGCAGAGGCTTGCAAACAAGACTAGTTCCCGGAGCTAAGTGGCGGTATTATGGGAGTGGTTAAGGAAACTCACCTGAAGAACACAGGAGGCTTGGGGAGATGTGATAAACAACGTACATAATATCTAAGACGAAACGTTAAAACGTGAAGAGGGTAAGATATGAGATGGGAAACACGAACACGACGAGGCAGCTGGAAGTTGAAAAACTTTAAATTTACTCACAAGGTTTTTGGAAGTCATTTTTTCGCTTTAGTCAGGAGGTTGAACGACCTGGATCACTGTAGTAGAGGCGGGAGCTATACATAAGCTTTTAGAAGAGGGATGTTATAAGGTTCTTAGTAACCAGGGAAAGAGTGATCAGTAATGATCAGCGCAACGAAGAAGCGGGTGCCTGGAGCTGTGTGTCCGCACCCATTGCAACAACAAAAAAGGTGAGTACACACAAAAAAACACTCAGGTTACCAACACACAACCAAATTACCTACCAATACTACACAGTTACCAAACACAAACAGCTACAGGTACCAGCACAATCAACACGGTTACCAATCAAACAACACGGTTACCAACACAAAAACACAGGTACCATTATCACAACACCACAGCTCAACAATACATCAACACCGTTACCATCACAACAACACAGTTACCAACACAACATTACACAGTTACCAACACTACACCATACTGCTTCCACACACCATACATCAATTTACAAACACAAACAATCACACATTTACCAACAGCCCCAGCACAGTTACACCAACACAAAAACACAGTTACAGAACAATCAACACAGTTACCAACACAAACTCACAGTTACCAACACAGCAACACCCGTTACCAACACAAAAACCTAGTTATCATCACAATTACACAGTTACCCAACCTACAGCAATCACAGTTACCAACACAACAACACAGGTTACCAGCACAACAACACGTTACCAACACGCATACACAGTTACCAACACTACAACACAGTTACCAAACAAGCACATACTCAGTTACCATAACACAACTACATAGTTATCAACATAACAATTACACAGGTCCAAACCCAAACACATACACAGTTACACCATCACACAAAACCGTTTCACCTAACAACACACATAGTTATCAACCAATTACACTGTTTCATCACAAAACCTACAGTTACCAACACTCCGCAACACAAGTTAACCAACACAACAACAATAGTTATCAACTCATTTATCTCAGTTACCAACTCAACATTCACAGGTACCCAATCACAACAACACAGTTACCCATACACTCAACAAACACTGTTACCAGCCACAAACAACACAGTTGCCAATCACAGCCTCAACTCCAGCTTTACCTCAATCGCACCAAGCCACACGTTACCAACACTAAAAAAACACAGTTACCAACACAACAACACAGTTACAAACACACCAACACAATTTCACCCAACACAACAATACACAGGTTACCATCACAACAAACACCAGTTACCAATCACCAACAAACACACGTTACCAGCACAACAACACAGTTACCAAACACAGCAAACAGTTACCAACACAACATCACAGTCTACCGCAAACACAATCACACAGTTACCATATCACACCAACATAGTTATTCATACACATTTACACAGGTCACAACAAACAACGCAGTTACCAACACACCAACATAGTTACCAACACAAATCAACACGGTTACCACACGCACCAACACAGTTCCCAACGCACCAACATAGTACCAACACCCATCAACAGTTACCAATACTGTTACCAAGACACCAACGCAGTTACCAACACTGTATCTTCCTCAGATCATTGCCGGCTGGTGTAATTTCCCACCGTAGTTCTTGGTTATTCTCAACCAGGTTTTCTGAAGCTCACTTAACCCATGAGATGGAGATGATTTACAGGGCGGCATATCAGAATTTGGATAACCAAATCCGACTATTACGCAGACAGCAGATGACAGAATTGCGAGCGCGGTAATTTGCTATCGTCGTTAACATTGTTGGCAACGCATATGTATTTATCCCTTTTAACTCTGTTTTCTAAATCAAATCTTACGCGTTAAATTGTTCAAACGGACAGTTTCGGAGAAACTTAGTTTACCTCTCTAAATCGAGCTTAAATCAATGCCCTCAATAAGACAGATGTCGTTCGAGAGAATGGCTTGTTAATAAAGGCTTATTACGAAGTTGAGATTGAGGACGCATGGGTAGGTAAAAAATTCAATTTAGCAAGTGGAACACGCACCCACACTCACACCACGCACAACAACACACAACACACACCACACACACACACACACACACTCCACTCACGCACAGACATGTACATAGCTTTAAGAGAGGTATGATCAAGCTCATTGAGCAGGAAGAAACTGGCCTAGCGCCGGGCAGGAAACCGTGAATCGTTCCTGTAACCACATATATGTGAGTAATCATACATGTAAATATATATAATCATTTTACCAAACTGCGGACTCGACAGGGCTCGACCCCTGGACACATTAGTCCCGCACTCGGAGACAAACCACTACGTACCATGTAACCTTTACACTGAGCAGCGAATCCTACAAGATCACGCACTCCAGCAGAGCTAGATGTTTTCTTCGTGATCCTTGGACACTCGTGGCAGTGGTATCTCGAGGATTAATTTAGCTCCTCCTGTTTGAGTACCCTGCTCAGCAAGCAGTCGTCTACAGCAATAAATCATAAACAATTGATCTTTGAATCAATTTCCAAACTGCCGGGTACGCCAGGATTCGACTCCACGACACATTGATCCCGCCTCCGTTTATATATATTATATATATATTTATATAAATTATTTATATATATACTAGATATATATATATATTAGAATACTATACTATATATATATATATATATATATGTATATATTATATATATTATATATATATATATATATAGATATATTATATATTATATGTGTTTTATATATATACTTGACGTGCTGTTGGAGTGTGAACAAAGTACATTTATGAGGGGGTTCAGGGAAACGGCAGGCCGGACTTGAGTCCTGAGATTGGGAAGTACAGTGCCTCGCAATCTGAAGGAGGGGTGTTAATGTTGCAGTTTAAAAACTGTAGTGTATAATGCACCTTCTAGGCAAGACAGTTGTTGGTGTGAATGATCGGTGAAAGTTTTTCTTTTTCGGGCCACCCTGCCTTGGTGGAATAGGCCAGTGTGTTAATAAATAAAAAAATAAAAATAATATAGTCTTTTCTTTTAAACCAAATCCGGCCGTATCCACCAAGGCAGGGTGGCCCAAAAAGAACAAAAGGAAAGTTTAGCTTTTTAAATTTAGTAATATATCACAGGAGAAGGGGTTACTAGCCCCCTGCGTTCTGGCCTTTTTAGTCGCTCATTACAACACTCATGGCTTACGGGGGAAGAATTCTGTTCCACTTCCATGGAGATAGAGGAAATAAACAGAACAAGAAATAGTAAGATAATAGAAGAAAACCGCCAGGATGGGTGTGTTATATATATGCTTGTACTTGTATGGTGGTAGTGTGACCTAAGTGTTAAGTGTAAGTAGCAAGACTACCTGAAACCTTGCATGTTTATGAGACAGATAAATTGAACACGAGCTAATCCTAACCATTATGTTTAAAACAAATATCAGGCTTTCGTTTTACACTCCACTTGGAGGACGGTAGTACCTCCCTGGGCGCGTTGCCGGTCTACCACCTACTACCATTTATATTACATATATCATACATCTATTATATATAGATTCTATATATATAATATTGTATATATATATATATATATTATATATATACATGATAATAGATATATATATATATATATATATATATATATATATATATTATATATTTATATATATATATATATATATATACTATATTACTACTATATATATAGATATTTTATATAATATATATATATATTAATATACTTCTATCTATATATATATATATATATATATGATATTATATTTATATTATATTTATGTACATATCTATAGGTATATTATATATATAAGACATACATATATTTTATATATATATATATAAATATATATTTTTATATTTATAGATATATATATTATATATATATTTATATATATTTATGTCGCTGCCGAATATGTAAAACTGGTCCATAGCAAGAAAAACTCAATTTTAAAATTAGTGCCCTTTCTGATATTTTCTCTTATTGTTTAAGATTATATTTTTTGTCATTAATTGTTAATGCAAAAAATTTTTTAATTTCTGCCTCACAAAAAGAATCTTAGAAAACTTACCTATCCTTAATTATAACAAGAGCAATTTATTTTAGCAATAACCCAACTAATATATTTTAAATACGTTTACACATAATTTAGTACTACACCAACACAAATCAAAATATATTTTTTTCGTAGGTTCAGAATGATTTTTGGCGAATTTATAGCATACACAAATTTTCATTGACTATATGGCAAGATGAGCGTTTGCTATTTAGTCCAAGATCGCTAAGTTCTGCCCTAGTCTGGCACGTCATATATATATATTATTATATATATACTTTATATCATTATTATATATATTTACTTTATATATAAGTTTATATATATATATATATAATATATATTATATATTACTATATATTATATATATATATATATTGTGTTATACTTCTGCTGTCTTATCTAAAAATCTCAGAGACTGAGCACAGGGAGATAGACAGGGGAGAGAACAGTTTGCTGAAGCTAGGTGTCAGTGAGTGACCTTGACACTATACCTTGGTTTACGGCGTTGCCCCAACCAGCAAGGAGTCAGTGACCTCAGCCCACTGTCTGGAGGAGTAGGCGGGGGAGAGGGGGCGTGGTGACGGGGAGAATGGCAGATAAAAGCCTGAAAGGAGTGGGACGGTTTGTAAAGGAAGAGATGGAGAGGGAGGAGGAAAGGGGGTCGTGTCTTCAGGATGAGAGGAGAAAAAAGGAGAGCTGAGATAGGGTTTGCCACTCATGCAAGAGCGAATTAGAATCAGAGTCAGACATGCTCTGGCCAGGGGACCAGTGTTCTCTGATACTTCCTTCTTCACTTCTTCTTCTTCTTCTTCTTCTTCTTCTTCTTCTTTTCTTCTTCTTCTTCTTCTTCTTCTTCTTCTTTCTTCTTATTCCTTCTTCTTCTTCTTTCTTCTTCTTCGTCTTCTTCTTCTTCTTCTTCTTCTCTTCTTCTTCTTTCCAGTCTTACTCTCCATCCTCACTTCACTGCTTGTCTAGGTCTTCTACACTGTTTTAAACTAATTAAGAATGTGAAAAGTGTGAAATCGAACACTATAGGACAAATGTAAAACTTACGTAAATTTTATCCTCAATACTCTACATTACCCTCGTGAAATGAACGATAAACTGTAAGGGAAAAGACAGGAACTGGAATATTAAAAACAACAGGTGCCGGGAGAGGAGAGAGAGAGAGAGAGAGGAGAGAGGAGATTTGGGGTCAAATCAGAGTATTATGCAATTACTGTGTGAAACTTATCGACACTTTTGATGAATAAGACACATGTGCAACACGTGGGGCAAATGTGTCTCATTTCGGCTATAAAGATACCCAAGTTTTGCATATGTGTCTTATTCCTCATGTTGCCGGTATTGTATACCATTACTGCACTGCTCTTCTGATCTCCATTGATCTGACCACGAAGATTATCACCTGATCTCCTATAGTCTGATCATAAAAGGTATCAACTGACTTCACTGATCTGGCCAGGAAGACATATCACCTGACTTTTTTATGGTAACTGGGAAAAATTTGCACATGACAGATGAACTAAATTAGGTGAGGATGTAGTGCCTTGCTGGTCACCTACTGAGTATGCAAAGTTCACGTCATTCCCCACGAGGATCACTTAGGCTGCATAATAAATAAGTTATACATATCTTTAGTGAGGTGGCGGGTTGAAGTAGCGTACGTCACTACCCATAACAGAATGATTTAAGAGGGTTATTGAAGCAAAACTGTCTTTTTGAATGAGAGGGGTTGAGGAAGACCTGCCTAGCATGGGCCAGTATTTAAATAAGGCACACAGATTGCAGGCATTTTATTGCGAAGAACTTTTATCAGTTCACTGACAAATGCTACCTTGAAACACGGTCAAGAAGTTCTATTTTCTCACTCGTATATTTCTCTTTAAGGTGTCGTTATAAGTGAGCTATTGTAAGAACTGTATCAGTTTGGATCGAAGGGTTCATAGTGGAAAGAGATCGTTCAAGGTTCAGTTATGTTGCCCTTATCCCTTAACAATGGAGGACCTAAAAAAAAAAAAGCACCTCTGAATGTGGCCCACTTGTGAGGTCTTGGTGGTTAAGAGAGAGGTCCCAGCCACCTCTTGGTCCAGAGGGAGGTCTCAGTCACCTCTTGGTTCAGAGGGAGGTCCCAGCCACCTCTTGGTCCAGAGGGAGGTCTCAGTCACCTCTTGGTTCAGAGGGAGGTCCCAGCCACCTAATGGTTCAGAGGGAGGTCTCAGCCACATCTTGGTTCAGAGGGAGGTCTCAGCCACATCTTGGTTCAGAGGGAGGTCTCAGCCACCTCTTGGTTCAGAGGGAGGTCTCAGCCACCTCTTGTAAAGGTCAGTCGTGATCTAACACAAGACTCAACAACAACAACAAAAACCTGCTCTTACTGGAAGGTCAACTTGTGCCTTTCTTTACTGAGTCTACAAGATGATCTGTCACTCAGTGTTGAGGCAGCAGACGTCTGCTGAGATGCTCTAGCAGGTGATGGCAAGACAGCAGACGTCTGCTAAGATGCTCCAGCAGGTGATGGTGAGGCAGCAGAAGCAGTGTACCCTGGAGGTGGGTCATGGTGTTGTCCTCCCTGACCTTCCAGGTCTCCCTATCCTCCCCTCCTACCCACATTTACCCCCTTCCTCCCCACTCCATTCCCTACCCATCCCTACTGTTCTACCCATTCCTCTATCACGTCCTCCTGCCACTCCTACCAATCCTTACATCTCTCAGTTTCTCCTTTCCAGGCCTTAAATAAGCTCGCTTTTCTTCTTTCTGTCTCCAAATACGTTTTTCTTCTTTACCTCGCTGACTTCCTGATCTGTCTTCCGTTCTTTTGCAATCCTTCCCTTCCTAATACATTACAACCCCAGTTTGCATTTTAGATGAGAAAATTAGCATTATCACTGCCAATAGAACATCGGTGCTAGTAGCGGATCTTACATTACTGCCTATTGAACCCATTAGCCAGCACTAGGCCCTATATAAACTGCCCATAGGACCCATTATAGCCAGCGCTGGGTTCTCGATTCCCCCAAATGAACCCTCTCTAGCCAGCCCTTGTTCCTCTAAGCTGCCTGTAGAAGCTTCCGTAGCAAGGGCTGGGTCCCCTACACTTGTGACCAGCACTGGCTGAGACAGTGTGAAAACATGACTTGCGAGTTACTGAAGGTGGCTGAGGCTTTTGTCCAGAATGCAAAGTGATGTGCAGTTATAGTGAGAGACGAGAACAAAACCTATGGTTCTCCCAGAACCTTTTGTGTATACCCTCAATACTAAGTGACCTAGCTGGAGGACGTAACCCTGTCCAGGACACAAGACACAAGAAGAAGAAGAAGAAGGAGGAGAAGATGCAGGATAAGAAGAGGAAGAAGAAGAAGGATGACGAAAAGCAGGAGGGGGAGAGGAAGAAGAAAGAGTAAAATAATAATAATAATAATAATAGGAAAGATGATGAAAAAGAAAAACAAGAGAAGAAAGAGGAGGAAGAGAAGAGGAAGATGAAGAAGATGGAGAAGAAGAGGAGAGGAAGAAGAAGAGGATGGAGAAGAAGAAAGAGGAAGAAGAGTTGAAAAGGGAATTTGAAGATTAGTTGAGACTATTATTACATTTATAGAGAAAGCGCTAAATCCGTAAGTGTCAATTAGCACCTCGGAGTATGGAAGGTAATGACGGAAACCAGGTTCAGTTCCCAGGATCAAGAGCCCCTCGCCAGCATCAAGGAACTTCCCAAAAAGGGAAGATTAATTGAGAGAGTAGTGGCGAATGCTAGGTATGTCTCAGTGTTTAGAGCTTGGGTAGGTTATATATGGAAGGGACGGTAGGTGTGGATGGGAGGGTAGGTGTGAAAAGAAGGGTAGGTGTGGGTAGGAGAATAGGAGTGGATACGAGGGTTGGTGTGGATAAAAGGGTAGGTGTGGATAGAAGGTTTGGTGTGGGTAGAAGGGGAGGAGACCTGAAAGGTCAGGAAGGACAACACCATGACCCACCTTCAGAGTACACTGCTTCTGCTGCCTTGCCATCACCTGCTGGAGCATCTCAGCAGACGTCTGCTGCCTTGACGTCACCCGATGGAGCATCTCAGCAGACGTCTGCTGCCTTGCGATCACGTGCTAGAGCATCTCAACACTGAGCGACAAATCATTTAGCAGATCCAAAGAAAACAAAATGCACAAGTTGACCTTCCAGTAAGAATTGGTTAGGTGTTGTTGAACTTTGTGTTAGACTCGACTGACCATCACAAGAGGTGGCCGGGATTTCCTCTGGTAACCAAGAGGTGGCTGGGAACACCTCTGGACCAAGGGATGGCATCGGACCTCCCTCTGAAAACCAAGAGGTGGGTTGAGATTCTCCTCTCTATGGACCAAGAGAGGGTTGAGATCTCCCTCTGACCAAGCGGTGGGTGATATCTCCTCTGGACCAAGAGATGGCTGAGATCTCCCTATGGACCCAGAGATGGCTCGAGATCTCCCTCTGGACCAAGAGATGGCTGAGATCTCCCTCTGGACCAAGAGATGGCTGAGATCTCCCTCTGGACCAAGAGATGGCTGAGATCTATTGGACCAAAGAGATGGCTGAGATCTCCCTCTGGGACCAAGAGCATGGGCTGAGATCTCCCTCTGTCAAGAGTTGGTGGGACTCTCCTCTGACCAAGAGATGGCTCGGACTCCTCTGAACCAGAGGTGGTTGTGATCTCCCTCTGTACCAAGATGGTGGTGAGTCTCCTCTGAACCAAGAGGTGGCTGGACCTCACTCTGGACCAAAGAGAGGCTCGGACCTCCCTCTGAACCAAGAGGTGGTTTGAGATCTCCCTCTGGAACAAGTGGGGTGGAGATTTTTCTGCCCTCTGAGGCAAGAGGGGCTGTAGAATCCTCTGGGACCATGAGAGGGCTGGGATCTCCCTCTGAGACCTAAAGATGATGGTGGGATCTCACCTGTATGGTCCCATGGATGGCTGGGATCTCCCTCTGGACCAAGAGATGGCTGGGATCTCCCTCTGGACCAAGAGATGGCTGGGATCTCCCTCTGGACCAAGAAATGGCTGGGATCTCCCTCTGGACCAAGAGATGGCTGGGATCTCCCTCTGCGACAAGAATTGGCTGGGTCTCCCTCAGGGACCAAGAGATGGCTGGGATCTCCCTCTGGACCAAGAAATGGCTGGGATCTCCCTCTGGACCAAGAAATGGCTGGGATCTCCCTCTGGACCAAGAGATGGCTGGGATCTCCCTCTGAACCAAGAGATGGCTGGGATCTCCCTCTGGACCAAGAAATGGCTGGGATCTCCCTATGGACTCCAAGAAATGGCTGGGACTCCTCTGTCCAAGAGATGGCTGGGATTCTCCCTCTGGACAAGAGATGGCTGGGCCTCATTGGGATCAGCAAGACCTCGCGTGTTTACAATTTTCAGGGGTGTATATAACCCCCTACTGTCTCAAGGACATGAATCAGGGGTAAGCAACGCACATAAGGCAGAGGAAAAAACTTGTGTTATGGGAGGATTTACTCCCGCAATGGGTGAAACGTAGTGAAAAAACGTTTTAACTAGTTTAAGTTTCAATAAATATTTATAAAAGATGGTTCATCGTCTTGGACTACTGTGGTGGAGGGTGTGATCGGTGACCGCCACAGTGTTGTGGAGGTGTGACGTGACCCGACGTGTTGTAGGAGGTCTGTCGGTGACCCGGACACAGTGTTGTGGAGGTGTGACGGTGACCCGACACAGTGTTGTGGAGGTGTGACGGTGACCCGACACAGTGTTGTGGAGGTGTGACGGTGACCCGACACAGTGTTGTGGAGGTGTGACGGTGACCCGACACTGTGTGATGGTCGGAGTGTGACGGTGACACACACAGTGTTTGTGGAGGTGATGGTCGGTCGACCAACGACTCAGTTGTTGTTAAGGTGGACGGTGACCCGACACAGTGTTGTGGAGGTGTGACGGTGACCCGACACAGTGTTGTGGAGGTGTGACGGTGACCCGACACAGTGTTGTGGAGGTGTGACGGGACCCGACAACAGTGTTGGGGAGGTTGTGACGGTGATCCGATCAGTGTTGTGGAGGTGTGACGGTGACCCGACACAGTGTTGTGGAGGTGTGACGGTGACCCGACACAGTGTTGTGGAGGTGTGACGGTGACCCGACACAGTGTTGTGGAGGTGTGACGGTGACCCGACACAGTGTTGTGGAGGTCTGACGGTGCATCCCGACACATTGTTGTGGAGGTGTGACGCCCCAGTGTCCCGACACAGTGTTGTGAGGTGTGACGGTGACCACACCCAGTGCTTGTGGAGGTGTGGTGTTTGTGACCCGACACTGTGTTTTGGAGATGTGACGGTGACCACACACAGTGTTGTGAAGGTGTGACGGTGACCCGACACAGTGTTGTGGAGGTGTGACGGTGACCACACACAGTGTTGTGAAGGTATGACGGTGACCCGACGCAGTGTTGTGGAGGTGTGACGGTGACCCGACACAGTGTTGTGGAGGTGTGCGGTGACCCGAACAGTGTTCGTGGAGGTGACGGTTACCCGACACGTGGTGTGGAGGTTGTGACGGTGACCCGACACAGGTGGTTGGAGGTCTGACGGTGACCGACACAGTGTTGTGGTCGGTGTGACGGTGACCACACACAGTGTTGTGGAGGTGTGACGGAGACGACACAGTGCTGTGAAGGTCCGGGTCGGCTGACCCGACACAGTGTTGTGGAGGTGTGTTCGGTGACCCGATCACCAGTGCGTTGTGGAGGTTTACGGTGACCCGAAACAGTGTTGTGGAGTCTGACGGTGACCCGACACAGTGTTGTGGAGGTGCTGCGGTGACCCGACCACAGTGTTCGTGGGGTTGTACGGTGACCCAGACCACTGTGTTGTGGAGGTTCCGTGACGTGACCACGACACAGTTGTTGTGGAGTTGGACTCGGTGACCCGACACAGTGTTGTGGAGGTCTGACGGTGACCCGACACAGTGTTGTGGAGGTGTGACGGTGACCCGACACAGTGTTGTGGAGGTGTGACGGTGACCACACACAGTGTTGTGGAGGTGTGACGGTGACCCGACACAGTGTTGTGAAGGTGTGACGGTGACCCGACACAGTGTTGTGGAGGTGTGACGGTGACCACACAGTTTTGTGAAGGTGTGACGGTGACCCGACACAGTGTTGTGGAGGGGTGACGGTGACCACACACAGTGTTGTGAAGGTGTTACGGTAACCCGACACAGTGTTTTGGAGATGTGACGGTGACCACACACAGTGTTGTGAAGGTGTGACGGTGACCCGACACAGCTGTTGTGGAGGTGTGACGGTTAACCAACACACAGTGTTGTGTAGGTTTGACGGTACCACACACAGTGTTGTGAAGTTGTGTCGGTGACCCGACACAGTGGTGTGGCGGTGTGAAGCGTGTACCGACCGTGTTGTGTGAGGTGTCGGTGGTGGTCCGACACTGTGTTTGGTAGAATGTGGACGGTGACCACACACGTTGTTGTAAGTGTGACGGTGACCGACACAGTGTTGTGGAGGTGTGGACGGTGACCACACACAGTGTGTGATGGTATGACGGTGACCCGACCGCAGTGTTGGGAGGTGTGACGGTCGACCGACACAGTGTTGTGGAGGTGTGACGAGTGACCGACACAGTGTTGTGGAGGTGCGAGATGCACCCGACACCAGTGTTGTGTGGGTGTGACGGAGACCCGAACAGGTGGTGGAGGTGTGCGGTGCACCCGAACAGTGTTGTGGAGGTGCGACGTGACCAGACACAGTGTTCCGTGGAGGTGTGCACGTGACCCGTCACAGTGGTGTGGAGTGCGGACGGTGACCCGACCACTGTGTTGTGGAGGTGTGACGGAGACCCGACACAGTGTTGTGGAGGTGTGGTGGTGACCCGACACAGTGTTGTGGAGGTGTGATGGTGACCCGACACAGTGTTGTGGAGGTGTGACGGTGACCACACACAGTGTTGTGGAGGTGCGATGGTGACCCGACACAGTGTTGTAGAGGTGTGATGGTGACCTGACACAGTGTTGTGGAGGTGTGATGGTGACCCGACACAGTGTTGTGGAGGTGTGATGGTTACCCGACACAGTGTTGTGGAGGTGTGATGGTGACCCGACACAGTGTTGTGGAGGTGTGATGGTGGCACCAATACACAGGTGTTGTGGAGGTGTGATGGTGACGACAGAGTGTTGTGGAGGTGTGATGGTGACCCGACACAGTGTTGTGGAGGTGTGACGGTGACCAGACACAGTGTTGTGGAGGTGTGATGGTCACCAGACACAGTATTGTGGAGGTGTGATGGTGACCCGACACAGTGTTGTGGAGGTGTGATGGTGACCCGACACAGTGTTGTGGAGGTGTGATGGTGACCCGACACAGTGTTGTGGAGGTGTGATGGTGACCAACACAGAGTTGGGAGGTCTTGTGTTGGTCCACCAGACACGTGTTGTGGAGGTGTGATGGTGACCCGACACAGTGTTGGGGAGGTGTGATGGTGACCCGACACAGTGTTGTGGAGGTGTGATGGTGACCCGACACAGTGTTGGTGTGATGGTGACCCGACACAGTGTTGTGGAGATGTGATGGTCACCAGACACAGTGTTGTGGAGGTGTGATGGTCACCAGACACAGTGTTGTGGAGGTGTGATGGTCACCAGACACAGTGTTGTGGAGGTGTGATTGTCACCCGACCAGTGTTGTGGAGGCCTTGTGATGGTGTCCCCGACACAGTGTTGTGGAGTTGTTGGTCACCCGAACACAGTGTTGTGGAGGTCGTGATGGTACCAGACACAGTGTTGTGTAGGTGTGATGGTGACCCGACACAGTGTTGTGTAGGTGTGATGGTCACCAGACACGACCTACTTCCACACTGGACAAATGTGACACCACCTACGACTGCTGACCCTCACCTGTCTACAGTTTATAAGCTGCTTCTTTCATGCTATTATGCCGTATTCTATTCAAGATTGGATGGACTGACCACATCGACTCAAGGTTGAGGGACTGATTACCTCATTCTCCTCCTGTTCTTCAAGTTTCTCCTATGTATGGGACTGATGAAGACATGTGTGGCCCCGAAACGTTTCTCAGTAAAAGATACCAAGTGTTGACATGTGTCTCTTATTTATCAAAAATGTCGGATTCTCTGATACTCCATTCATCTACAACAACCTGGTTGAATTGGAACCTAGTGAAGATAACTTTGTCCCAGTTTTCTCTTGAAGACTTGTTACACTTGTCCTACTCAGTTTTCTTATATCTTTGTAAGATGCATTGGGTCAATTGGGGCCACGGGACGTTGAATATGTACTCTTAGGCACCATAATATAATGTAAAATTTCGAGAGGCGATGACAACAAGAATTTACAATGTCTATGATGACGACAACTAAGGTATTTGAGGAGGGTGTATATGGACTTCAGTAAGGCTTTTTACAGGGTCCCACATCAGAGACTATTGAGGAAAATTAAGGCACATGGAATAGGAGGAGAAATTTTTTCCTGGATAGAGGCATGGTTGACAAATAGGCAGCAGAGGGTTTGCATAAATGGGGAGAAATCAGAGTGGGGAAGCGTCATGAGCGGTGTTCCACAGGGGCCAGTGTTGGGTCCTCTGTTGTTCACAATCTACATAAATGACATTGATGAGGGCATAAAGAGCTACATAAGCAAGTTTGCCAATGACACCAAAATAGGCCGTCGAATTCATTCTGACGAGGACATTAGAGCACTCCAGGAAGATTTGAATAGACTGATGCAGTGGTCGGAGATGTGGCAGATGCAGTTTAATATAGACAAAAGCAAAGTTCTAAATGTTGGACAGGAAAATAACCATGCCACATATAAACTAAATAATGTAGATCTTAATATTACGGATTGCGAAAAAGATTTAGGAGTTCTGGTTAGCAGTAATCTGAAACCAAGACAACAGTGCATAAGTGTTCGCAATAAAGCTAACAGAATCCTTGGCTTCATATCAAGAAGCATAATAGGAGTCCTCAGGTTGTTAGGTAACCTAACAACCTGTCGGTATTTTATACCATTTTAATGTTCAGTCCTCAGGTTGTTCTTCAACTCTATATATCTTCGGTTAGACCTCATTTAGATTATGCTGCACAGTTTTGGTCACCGTATTACAGAATGGATATAAATGCTCTGGAAAACATACAGAGGAGGATGACAAAGTTGATCCCATGTATCAGAAATCTTCCCTATGAGGATAGAATCTACACTCTCTAGAAAGGCGTTGAATTAGGGGGGATATGATTGAGGTGTATAAATGGAAGGGAGGAATAAATAAAGGGGATGTAAATAACGTGCTGAAAATATCTAGCCTAGACAGGACTCGTAGCAATGGTTTTAAGTTGGAAAAATTCAGATTCAGGAAGGATATAGGAAAGCACTGGTTTGGTAATAGAGTTGTGGATGAGTGGAACAAACTCCCAAGTCCAGTTATAGAGGCTAAAACGTTGTGTAGTTTTAAAAATAGGTTAGATAAATACATGAGTGGGTGTGGGTGGGTGTAAGTTGGACCCGATTAGAACAATGCTCTCCTCCAGACTGAGGGACTGACCACCTCAAAACTTTAAGGGTGATGGACTGATTACATCGTCTTCAAGTATCTTCTGCTTCTATCAACCTTTCTGTACTCGACTGAAGAAGCCTACTGTGTAGGCGAAACGTTTCGAAATAAAGATACCTAACTGTTGCATATGTGTCTTACCTAACAATCTGTCGGTATTTCATACCATTTTAATGTTCATTCGATTAGCTTGTGCTACTAGGTCAGTTGCTGTGTTCCCTGGGTGAATGTGACCTGACCTGACTAGGTTGGGGCATTGGCTTAAGCCGGTAGGAGACTTAGACCTGGAAATAAATGGTATAAAATACCGACACAATGGAAATATAAACACATATGCAGTATAATGTGATCCTTTATTGACTACGTTTCGCCCACACAGTGGGCTTTTTCAGTTCTGTTTGTGACTTGAAAAAGCCCACTGTGTGGGCGAAACGTAGTCAATAAAGGATCACATTATACTGCATATGTGTTTATATTTCCAGACTTGGACCTGCCTTGTATGGGCCAGTAGGCCTGCTGCAGTGTTCCTTCTTTCTTATGTTCTATGTCTTACCTACCAACCTGTCGGTACTGTATACCATTTTGATATTCACCGAAATATTGATTAAAGTAAACTGTCAGTATATACACTGAGAGATATACTCCTCTCAGTGTATATACACTGAGAGATATACATCTCTCTGTGTATTTACACAGAGAGATGTTGAAGATTGAGACACTTATGCAGCATATGGGAATCTTTATTCAGGAAACGTTTCGCCACACAGTGGCTTCATCAGTCCAATACAAAGAGGAAGGCGTAAGGAGAGGAGGAGTATGAGGTAATCAGTCCCTCAGCCTGGAGTCGATGTGTTCAGTCCATCAGTATATAAGCCACGTCTACGGCCCTATGCTGTACATTCTACAAGATTGATGGACTGAACACATCGACTCCAGGCTGAGGGACTGATTACCTCATACTCCTCCTCTCCTTACGCCTTCCTCTTTGTATTGAACTGATGAAGCCACTGTGTGGCGAAACGTTTCCTGAATAAAGATTCCCATATGCTGCATAAGTGTCTCAATCTTCAACTTGTCGGTTTTTCAAACCATTCATCACACAGAGAGAAATACACCTTTTGGTGTATGCACACTAGAGATATACTCCTCTCGATGTATATACACCTCTCAGTGTATACATCGAGTGTTTATCTTCACAGAGGTGTCGTGAGGTGAAAGTTGGCTAGGAACCCTATCTGTCTCACCTTCCTTTCTTATGCTCTTATGTAATGGACGTGATTTACGTTTTTTTCCTGTACCTTACCTTACCCTATAACCCTCTCCTGTTTCTACTGACTTTCCCTTAACCTCTGACACTTTCTTGATCTCTTCGATTCGTAGACACACACAAAAACTACCTTGACAGCTACCCCTCCATGTCTGCTGGAAGAAGTCTGTGCAAGAAAGGTATAAAATACCGACAATATGAAAGTTAAGACACATGTGCAACATCTGGATATCTTATTGTAGTAGACGTTTCGCCATCCAGTGGCTTTATCAATACAGATTCTAGGACATAATAGGAAGACAGTAGAACTATATACAAAAGATGAGGTAATCAGTCCCTCGGCCTTGGAGTTAGTGTTCACAGCATCGTGGTGGAGGAGAATCTGGAGCAAAGGCAAGAAGACTGGCGTTTATATAGGCGTCAGTGGAAGGGACGGGCAGCAGACAGGGCAGTCACTGGGAGGGCGGGATTCCCCAGTGGAAGTAGGTCCTTCCCAAAGAGATGGGTTAGTTGCAGCAGCCGTGAAGAATCGTATTGATAAAGCCACTGGATGGCGAAACTCTACATAAAAATATCCAATGTTGCACATGTGTCTTAACTTTCATATTGTCGGTAATTTTATACCTTTCTTTCACAACTTGTCAGACACTGCAACATCATGGAATCTTTGGGTTTAGAGGACATCTACAAGACCTTTTTCACGCTGCTGCAAATAACCCATCTCTTTGGGAAGGACCTACTTCCACTGGGAATCCCGCCTACCAGTGACTGCCCTCGTCTGCTGCCCGTCCCTTCCACTGACGCCTATATAAACGCGTCTTCTTGCCTTTGCTCCAGACTCTCCTCCACCACGATGCTGTGAACACTAACTCCAAGGCCGAGGGACTGATTACCTCATCTTTTGTATATAGTTCTACTGTCTTCCTATTATGTCCTAGAATCTGTATTGATAAAGCCACTGGATGGCGAAACGTCTACAATAAAGATATCCAGATGTTGCACATGTGGAAGAAGTCTCTGAAGCTACAGTAGCTGCTGAACCATAGCGGAATGTTTGACGATATCCTCATCACCCTACTTAAGTCTCCCACTTCAGGCTGACACATTTCATTACTTTGATAGAATATAACATTGAACTATAGTTTAGCGGAGCACACCGGGTGTTCCCACTATGTAACAATAGAGCATCACACACTACGTGTGTTGATAAATTAGACACATGTGCAACACTTGGGTATCTTTATTGAGGAAACGTTTCGCCACACAGTGGCTTCATCAGTCCATACAAAGGAGAATCTTGAAGAACAGGAGGATAATGAGGTAATCAGTCCCTCAACCTTGAGTCGATGTGGTCAGTCCATCAATCTTGAACAGAGTACGGCATACGTGCTGAGAAGGAGCTTATAAACCGTTGGCAGGAGAGGTGCAGCAGTCATAGGTCGTGTGTTGTTAGGTAAGACACATATGCAACAGTTAGGTATCTTTATTTCGAAACGTTTCGCCTACACAGTAGGCTTCTTCAGTCGAGTACAGAAAAGTTGATAGAAGCAGAAGAGACTTGAAGACGATGTAATCAGTCCATCACCCTTAAAGTTTTGAGGTGGTCAGTCCCTCAGTCTGGAGAAGAGCATTGTTCCCACTAGGTAGAACTGCTGGTACACTGTGTAAATACTAATAATTAATCACAATTTTAACCAAATTAGCTCTCTAAAAAGCCTCTAGACATGTTTCTAGACATTTCGCAAGATTATCACTTATCGGTAGATAAGACACATAGGCAACATTTAGTTGCACTTGTGTCCTTTTACTTTACATAACATTTAGGCAACTTTATTTCGAAACGTTTCGCCTACACAGTAGGCTTCTTCAGTCGAGTACAGAAATTAGGCAGGAGCAGTAGAGATGTGAAGACGATGTAATCAGTCCATCACCCTTGAAGTCGTAGATTTGAGGTTGTCAGTCCCTCAGCCTGGAGAAGTTCTCTTCCAAAGTCTGGAACTAACTGAAGATCAAGCGACAGTGTTGAGACTTAAATACTGTGGGAAGGAGAGGTGCAGAGTAGTAGTAGTGAGAATGTAGCCACTGAGAGGTCATGTCCCTCTCAGATCAAACAATTCTCACTTGAAAAAGTTGTCCAAGGTGTTTTCTCTTCTGTACCAAGATGCCATTGTGTTGCAGTGTCTGACAGAGTGAATATCAAATGGTATACAATACCGACAGGTTGGTAGATAAGACACATAGGCAGACTGAGGGACTGACAACCTCAAATCTACGACTTCAAGGGTGATGGACTGATTACATCGTCTTCACATCTCTACTGCTCCTGCCTAATTTCTGTACTCGACTGAAGAAGCCTACTGTGTAGGCGAAACGTTTCGAAAAAAAGTTGCCTAACTGTTGCCTATGTGTCTTATCTACCAACCTGTCTGTATTGTATACCATTTGATAATCACATTATCACTTATCCCTCACACTGTGGGCATACCCGCTGTATAAGAACATAAGAAAGAAGGAACACTGCAACAGGACTACTGGCCCATGCGAGGCAGGTCCAGTTCTCCCACCGGCTTAAGCCAGTGCCTTAACCTAGTCAGGTCAGTCAAATTCACTCAAGGGAGAAGCACGTCATCTGACCTAGTAGCACAAACTAGTCAGGTCCAACTCACACCCACTCACACCCACTCACACCCACTCACACCCACTCACACCCACTCACACCCACTGTGGGTATACCCGCTGTATAACAACAGGATACAGCGAATGCCACACACACTACAGGAGTGCCAATCGCATTAAATAATACAAAAAAAAAATCCATACATCCTCTCCTGACGTTTCACGAGACGAAGCTGTGATCAAGTGGCCGTGATGTTAATTATTACCTCCAGACTGTGTGAGGGGATATGGAAGTTACCTGTAATTGAGGGTGATTGATCTGATGCTTAACGAGATGCAGTGGAGCGAGATTCTCAGCATCCAGGAGATTAAATCCTGCTAGTCCACTCCTCCAGGGTTCCAGGCCGGATACAGCAAACCATCACGCTCCTGCCGGATACATTGACTGGGTCTTGGATACAGTTGCCGCAATGGAGTGCAGATTTAGAGTTTAAATTTAATTCGTGTTAAGCTCTAAACCCACGCCGGTCGTTCAGCGCGAGGCGTGGTGGAGGCTCGTTCCTCCGTCTGCTGAGCCCGGAGTAGCAGACGGAGGTGAGGCGTTGGTGAAGGATTGAGGGAGTGGGCGAGTACCGATTGACAGGCGAGGATTGAGTGGGCGTGGTCGAGTCTTGGGTGGGCGTGGTCGAGTCTTGAGTGGGAGTGGCCGAGTCCTGAGTGGGCGTGGCCGAGTCTTGAGTGGGAGTAGTCGGGTCTTGAGTGGGTATGATCAAACTGGCGTGGGCGTGGTCAAAATTCTCAGTGGGCATGGTCGTGTCATGAGTGGGCGTGGGTGAATCTTTAGTGGGAGCGGTCGAGTCTTGAGTGGGCGTGGTCGAGTCTTGAGTTGGCGTGGTCGAGTCTTGAGTGGGCGTGGTCGAGTCTTGAGTGGGCGTGGTCGAGTCGTGAACGGGCGTGGTCACAGCAAACAGCCTTGATGGGATATGTTGCTAAACATTCTCTCAGCTGGAAGGTCTTAAGGCGATTTCTGGCCTTACTGGTATAATAATAATAATAATAATAATAATAATAATAATAATAATAATAATAATAATAATAATAATAATAATAATAATAATAATAATAATAATAATAATAATAATAATAATAATAATAATAATAATGTACTTTATTGCGAAGTCAGCCATGGTACTGTGATTTCTTTTTCTTTACTGCGATAGCTCTTTATTCTTCAGCTACGATACTCGCTACAACTAATCAGATTATTGGCAATTAATCTTGAGAGGCTTCGGTTCGTAGCGAGCCATTATCAGGTAATGAAATAGAGAGAAAAAATGGGAGAAAGCTAGAAGACTGGTCAAGTGAGTAGACAGGCGAGGTCAGGTGAGCAGAAAGGCGAGGTCAAGTGAATAGATAGCCAAGGTCAAGTGAGTAGACAGGAGAGGTCAAGTGGGAGGATTAGAAAGCCACAAAGTCAAGCCAAGCCACAGGTATTCTGAAGGTTTTTCAGTGATCTGCGGGTTAGTTATGACCTTCTGTTATCTGTGGTATTGTGGGTTAACTGTGAATTATTCCAGCTATGGTACTGTGGGTTAGTTTTGTATTGTTCCAGCTATGGTATTGTGGGTTAGTTATGACTTCTTTCAGCAATGGTACTGTGGGTTGTGAATTGTTCCATCTATGGTGTCGAGGCTAAATTCTTCCATACGATCGGTCTGGGCTGGTGAACCATCACTGCGGTACAGAGAGGAGTTACGTCTCCGTCCCAGAGGGTAAATACTGCACTCTCGCGAAGCCACAGCAAAATAGGTAAAAATTCCACTGACAGAGTCAGTGGAAGAGCTATCCCAGCTGTGAAGACCATATTTATACAATCTGTAGACTTATCCAGACCATGAATATAGATTTATCCAAACTCTGTGTGGTATATTTATCCAAGGATTGTAAGGTAGTTGTTGTTGTTAGGTTTAAAGCCTTTCTATTATGCGAGTGCCATTAAGACCACATGTCTCCGGTCACGGGTGTTTTATTTATTAAATAAGAAAGTATTTAAGTCAACTTTCAGTGTATATGCAGTGAAAAGTCTACAACTCTCAGTGTATATTCTCAGTGTAGGGTAAACCCAACCCGTGCATGTAAGACAGACACACACAGGGATGTTAGGAAGTACTTCTTCAGTCATAGAGTGGAACAGTCTCGAGAGTGATGTAGCAGAGGTATGATAAAGCTAATGGAGAAGAAAGATAGTGGACCTAGTAACGACCAGCGAAGAGGAGCTATGAATCAACCACAATTAGGTGAGTA
The DNA here is from genome assembly GCF_026875155.1 of Cherax quadricarinatus. Classification (NCBI taxonomy): domain Eukaryota; kingdom Metazoa; phylum Arthropoda; class Malacostraca; order Decapoda; family Parastacidae; genus Cherax; species Cherax quadricarinatus. The sequence continues at coordinate 16,871,519 of NC_069451.1, read as the reverse complement.
CATACACACACACACACACACACACACATACACACTGTTCCAGAGATGGGACACAGACACAAGAGGTCACAATTGGAAGTTGAAGACTCAGATGAATCAAAGGGATGTTAGGAAGTATTTCTTCAGTCATAGAGTAGTCAAGCCGTGGAATAGCCTAGAAAGTGAGGTAGTGGAGGCGGGAACCATACATACTTTTAAGGCGAGGTATGATAAAGCTCATGGAGCAGGGAGAGAGAGGACCTAGTAGCAATCAGTGAAGAGGCGGGGCCAGGAGCTATGACTCGACCCCTGCAACCACAAATAGGTGAGTACAAACACACCTACCACACCACACACACACAACACACCAACACAACACAACACACACACACACACACACACACACACACACACACACACACACACACACACACACTTCACAAGTATGGTAAAAGAGAGTCTGAGGTATCTTAGGTTAAATTGCTAACAGCAAGTGAAGGGAAGAGAAGGGGACGAGGTAAGTGATCAATATAAGGGGAGAAAGTAACGTGAGGGAGAGAGAGGGAGAGAGAAAGAGGAGAGAGAAGAGAGAGAGAGAGAGAGAGAGAGAGAGAGAGAGAGAGAGAGAGAGAGAGAGAGAGAGAGAGAGAGAGAGAGAGAGAGAGAGAGAGAGAGAGAGAGAGAGAGAGAGAAAGAGAGACAGACAGACAGACAGATAGACAGACAGAT
>NC_069451.1:16853311-16865811 GCF_026875155.1 Cherax quadricarinatus | reverse complement strand
AACTGAGAGATACATACCTCTTTGTGTATATACACTGAGAGATACATACCTCTTTGTGTATATACATTGAGAGATACATACCTCTTTGTGTATATACATTGAGAGATACATACCTCTCTGTGTATATACACTGAGAGATTCATACCTTTCTGTGTATATACACTAGAGATTCATACCTCTCTGTGTATATACACTGAGAGATACACACCTCTCTGTGTATATAAACTGAGAGATACATACCTCTCTGTGTATATACACTGAGAGATTCATACCTTTCTGTGTATATACACTTAGAGATTCATACCTCTCTGTGTATATACACTGAGAGATACACACCTCTCTGTGTATATGCACTGAGAGATACATACCTCTCTGTTTATGTACACTGAGAGATACACACCTCTCTGTGTATATACACTGAGACATACACACCTCTCTGGCCGTATATACAATGAGAGATACACACCTCTCTGTGTATATACACTTAGGTACACACCTCTCTATTTTATATGCACTGAGATACACACCTCTCTGTGTATATACACTGAGATACACACCTCTCTGTGTACATACACTGAGAGATACAAAATACATCCTTTCTGTGTATATAAACTTAGAGATTCATACCTCTCTGTGTATATACACTGAGAGATACATACCTCTCTGTGTATATACACTGAGAGATACATACCTCTCTGTGTATATACACTGAGAGATACACACCTCTCTGTGTATATACACTGAGACATACACACCTCTCTGCGTATATACAATGAGAGATACACACTTCTCTGTGTATATACACTTAGGTACACACCTCTCTATTGTATATACACTGAGATACACACCTCTCTGTATATATACACTGAGATACACACCTCTCTGTGTACATACACTGAGAGATACACACTTCTCGGTACATATACACATATACATACCCCTTGGTGTTTATACACTGATTCCTATCTTCTAGTCTATATTTACTTAGAAATACACACCTCTCGAAGTGTGTATTTTACAGGTGTGTATATCATTATAACAAGAAATATACACCTCTCGAGGTGTGTATTTCTTGGTATAATGATCATACACTGAACAAGTTAGGTGTCTACCTTGAATGTTAACATGACTTAAGAAATCGTAATGACACGATTGCAAATTGTGGCTAGCTGGTCTAGTGGCTAGCGCGACGGGCTGGAGTTTTGAGACTCTATGACCGCGGGTTCAATCCCGGCCGGGGGTATGGTTTGAATGTTAACATCTGTGTATGTTTCAACATCTCTAATACATGCACTTCCTTCAAGCAATGTATAACATTCAGAATTAGCAGAATACACATTGTAATTCGTACCGTACGTTAAGATACAGTGAACCTAAAAAACGTCTCTTTCAAGATCAGTTTTACAGGTCTTGAAGCTTAACATACGTTTTCTTGAAAACTGACAGTAGTTAAGTCAGTACCGCCACTGCTGTGGAATAAACCTTGGTAACAATAACGACAAATTGGTTTAGGACACGTGAACAAACTCTAGGACACATTATAAACATTTCGGTCCCGAGATCTTGATCGCTTCTAACTAAGAACCGAAACGTTTTCTAATTAATATGGCCTAGTATTTGTTCACCTGACTTTCTAAACCCCCCCACTACTGCTCGCCCTGCCACTATTGTTCTTTCAGAAACTCCTACATCATTTCGATTCAGACTCTCTCCTCCGTCTTGTGTTTCTCTCAGCACTGAGACATCAATCATCCTCTCGTTCCTAACATAAACATCCTCTTTCCTAACACTCACACTACATTACAGGGGGGAAATAAAAATCTCACTTGGTGATAAGGGGAAACATAAATGGGGTATAATGCAATCCCCTATTGACGACGTTTCGCCCCTCACAGCGGGCTTCATCAAGTCAGATTTTTCTTCCTCGTTATAACATGCAGAATATCAGTTAGCTAGCCCTTAATAACCCTTTGACTGTTTCGGCCGTATATATACGTCTTACGAAGCCATTGATTTTGACGTATTAATACTTGTTATTTTAGTGGCCCTTGCAACTCACTGGGATCATAGGAACATAATAAGGATGAACACTGTAGTAGTAGTGAAGATACACATGAAATAGTTGGGCATACCTTTGAAGAAGAAAAAGAAGAAGAAGAATTTTGAGAGTATATCTACTCTCTGAGCCCGGCCATGGGCCAGGCTCGTCAGGTATCTGTATTGATGAAATGCTTCGCCTACACAGCAGGCTTCGTCAGTCAAATACAGAGGAAGCAGGTGTAGTAGTGAAATAAAGATGATGTAATCAGTCCATCAACCTTGGAGAAAATGTATTTGAGGTGGTCAGTCCCTCAGCCTGGGAAAGAGTTCAGTTCCATGGTCTGGAATGATGTGAAGCTGAAGCATGAGACCCGGATTGTAAATACTGTGGAAGGTGAGATGGAAGATCTGGAAGGCGTTGCTTGGGATGGAATTCACTAGTGGAAGTAAGAAGGCAGATCCATCTAGTATCCAAACATTCTCTCTTGTAAATAGCAGATACGTGGTGAGGAATGGAAGATGTCCTCTCTACCAAGATATCGTCCCCAGCAACGTCTTCGAGATCTTCCACCTCACCTTCGACAGTATTTAAGACCTGGTTCCAGACCATGGAGCTGAACTCTTCTCCAGACTGAGGGACTGACCACCTCAAATACTTACATCATCTTTATTTCACTACACCTGCTGCCTCTGTATTTGACTGATGAAGCCTAGTGTGTAGGAAAACGTTTCATCAATAAAGATACCCAGTTGTTGCACATGTCTTATTATTCAGGAGTTCAGTAGGCCTACTGGCCCAAACTAGGCAGGTCCTTCTCTAAATCAACCATTACCACCCACACACTTGTCTAAACTTTTTCCTAAGCTTCCCAAGAATAGTTATAATGTTGGTAGAATTACCAACAATATGTTAGATAAAAGGACACTAGTGCAACTAATGTGACATTTCATTGTGGCAACGTTTCGCTCATGCTGTGTCCCTGAATAATGTTCGTAACGGGCTGACAAAGCTCCTGGAGAGCGAAACGTTGCCACAATAATTATAAAATGTGACATTAATTGTATTTGTATCCTTTTCACAAGAATTATCTTCAGTACCTCAGATACTAATCAAACTCAACTCCTCCCATTCATATATTTGCCCACTCTCTTTTTCAAGCTACCCGAGGTTAGCCTCTATTACTCTACTCGGAAGATTGTTCCATGCATCAACACTCTTCACCACTACGGTGCTCTTCACACCAACTCCAAGGCTGAGGGACTGATTACCTCATCTTTTGTATATAGTTCTACTGTCTTCAATTATGTCCTGGAATTTGTATTGATACAGCCACTGGATGGCGAAACGTCTATAATAAAGATACCCGGACGTTGCATGCGCTTCTAATTTTTCACCAACTCTCTTTGAAAACCAGTGTACTTACCCATGTACTTTCTAAATCTAAATTTATCTAAAGAAAGATGCTAACAACATTTGGGAATTCCTCAATAAATTGAGATAATCAGTCCCACAGTCTTGTGGGACCATACACAGGAGGCAGTGTAAGTTGAGGTAATCAGTCCCTCAGTCTTGTTGAACTATACACAGGAGGCAGTGTAAGTTGAGGTAATCAGTCCCTCAGTCTTGTTGAACTATATACAGGAGGCAGTGTAAGTTGGGGTAATCATCTCAGTAGTACCAGTTACCAGTAACCAGTTACCAGTTACCAGTAGTGTCAGTAGTAATGACTCATACACCGACCGTTACTGACCCTCTGCTCCTGCGTGAATCACTGACTGTTATTCACTGTTACAGCTGACCTAGCATGATTTGAAGACGGCTCACCCACTGAGGCACTGGGGAGTCAGTTCAAGTAGAGGCGTTAGACAGGCGGCAGGTCAGGCTTGGTGCTCCCCATATATTCTGTCTAATATACGTTCTTAACAGCCTATGTGAGTGTTTCTCACCCAATCCACGTTACCGAACCCAACGGGACAGTCAGTCCCTCAGTCATTGTTGAACTATACACAGGAGGCAGTGTAAGTTTAGGTAATCAGTCCCTCAGTCTTGTTGAACTATACACAGGAGGCAGTGTAAGTTTAGGTAATCAGTCCCTCAGTCTTGTTGAACTATACACAGGAGGCAGTGTAAGTTTAGGTAATCAGTCCCTCAGTCTTGTTGAACTATACACAGGAGGCAGTGTAAGTTTAGGTAATCAGTCCCTCAGTCTTGTTGAACTATACACAGGAGGCAGTGTAAGTTTAGGTAATCAGTCCCTCAGTCTTCTTGAACTATACACAGGAGGCAGTGTAAGTTTAGGTAATCAGTCCCTCAGTCTTGTTGAACTATACACAGGAGGCAGTGTAAGTTTAGGTAATCAGTCCCTCAGTCTTGTTGAACTATACACAGGAGGCAGTGTAAGTTTAGGTAATCAGTCCCTCAGTCTTGTTGAACTATACACAGGAGGCAGTGTAAGTTTAGGTAATCAGTCCCTCAGTCTTGTTGAACTATACACAGGAGGCAGTGTAAGTTGGGGTTGCATATCAACTTACTACTAGAGTGCCAAACTTTTAACAGGCTTTTGTCAATACCAAATTGGTCGGCTGCTCCCTATAAACCTATTGCTTGCCATAGGGCAAAACGTTTAACACACCACTGTTTCGCTTTCAATGACAGGACGACAGTATCTACCAGGTTCTTTGTTGTTAACCCGCATAAGAGGAACGACAGCACCTCCCTGGCTGTTTGCTGTCTACAGTGGTATGGTGACCTAGTCTATTCCTGACTTTTATTTTCATATCTAGATCTGGCAGTCACCTCCCCTCTACACCTGTCTCCACCTATACACCCACTCCCACTGCCACACCCGCACCAGTCACCCACACCCACCGCCCACACACCTCCACCACCTACCCACACATGCACACTAGCCACCCACACACCCATACATGCTGTCCGAACGTTTACATCTACCAACGCAAACATCCACATTAATCGGGCACACATACCCACACCCACCGCCCACACGCCCACAACAACCGCGCATACACACACCCACCGCCCACACACACACACCCACCGCTCACACACCCACCGCCCACACACCACACCCACCGCCCACACACCCACACCACCGCCCACACGCCCCCCCCCGCCCACACCCACACCCACCGCCCACACACCACACCACCGCCCACACACCCACACCACTGCCCACACACCCACACCCACCGCCCACACCCACCGCTTACACACCCACACACCCACACCCACCGCCCACACACCCACCGCATCACACACACACCGACCGCTCACACACCGCTCACACACCCACACCCACCGCCCGCACCAACCGCTCACACACACAGCCGACCGCCCACACACCCACACACATACACACACACACACACACACACCACACCGACCGCCCACACACCCACACACATACACACACACATACACACCCCACAACACACACACACACACACACACACACACACACACACCCCCACAACAGGCCTAGTGTCTAATCGACATGTGCCTAGGACAAAATGGTAACTAACACACACACACACACACAATCTTCAACACATCCCTTGAAACTGGGCAACTACCTGAGAAATGGAAGACAGCTAATGTAGTCCCCATATTTAAGAAAGGAAACAGAAACGAGGCACTAAACTACAGACCTGTCTCTCTGACATGTATTGTGTGCAAGGTCATGGAGAAGATTATCAGGAGGAGAGTGGTCGAACACCTGGAAAGGAACAAGATTATAAATGAAAACCAGCATGGGTTCATGGAAGGCAAATCTTGTATCACAAACCTCCTGGAGTTTTATGACAAGGTAACAGAAGTAAGACACGAGAGAGAGGGGTGGGTAGATTGCGTTTTCCTAGACTGCAGGAAGGCCTTTGACACAGTTTCCCACAAGAGATTAGTGCAGAAGCTGGAGGATCAGGCGCACGTAAAAGGGAGGACACTGCAATGGATAAGGGAATACCTGACAGGGAGGCAGCAACGAGTCATGGTACGTGAAGAGGTATCACAGTGGGCGCCTGTTACGAGCGGGGTCCCACAGGGGTCAGTTCTAGGACCAGTGCTAGTTTTGATATATGTGAACGACATGATGGAAGGAATAGACTCTGAAGTGTCCCTGTTCGCAGATGACGTGAAGTTGATGAGAAGAATTAAATCGGACGAGGATGAGGCAGGACTGCAAAGAGACCTGGACAGGCTGGACATGTGGTCCAGCAACTGGCTTCTAGAATTCAATCCAGCCAAATGCAAAGTCATGAAGATTGGGAGGGGCAAAGAAGACCGCAGACAGAGTATAGGCTAGGTGGACAAAGACTACAGACCTCACTCAGGGAGAAAGACCTTGGGGTGACCATAACACCGAGCACATCACCGGAGGCACACATCAACCAAACAACCGCTGCAGCATACGGGCGCCTTGCAAACCTGAGAATAGCGTTCCGATACCTTAATAAGGAATCGTTCAAGACACTGTACACTGTGTAAAGTTAGGCCCATACTGGAGTATGCAGCACCAGTCTGGAACCCACACCTGGTCAAGCACGTCAAGAAGTTAGAGAAAGTACAAAGGTTTGCAACAAGGCTAGTCCCAGAGCTCAAGGGAATGTCGTACGAGGAAAGGTTAAGGGAAATCGGACTGACGACACTGGAGGACAGAAGGGGTAGGGAGACATGAAAACGACATACAAGAATCGGGGAATGACAAGGTGGACGAGATAGGATGTTCCCAAAAGGGGGGCACAGGGGCAAGGGGGCCAATGGAAGCTGAAGACTCAGACATCACAGGGACGTAGGAAATATTTCTTCAGTCATAGAGTTTTCAGCAAGTGGAAATAGCCTAGCAAGTGAAGTAGTGGAGGCAAGAACCATACATAGTTTTTAACATAAGAGTATGACAAAGCTCAGGAAGCAGAGAGAGAGAGGATCCAGAGTGATCAGAGAAGAGGCGGGGCAGGAGCAGAGTCTCGACCACCTGCGAAACCACAATTAGGTGAGTACACACACACACACCACCCACACACACTACAAGACCTCCACACCCACACACACACACACACACACACACAAACACACACACACACACACACACACACACACACACACACACACACACACACACACAACACACCTCCCCACACACACACCCACCGCCCACAACACCCACCGCCCCACACATCCACCGCCCACACACCCACCGCGCAAACACCCACCAAATACATACCCACGCCCACACACCCACCGCCCACACACCCACCGCCCACACACCCACCTGAGCCCACACACCCACCGCCCACACACCCACCGCCCACACACCCACCGCCCACACACCCACCGCCCAAACACGCACCAAATACATACCCACCGCCCACACACCCCCGCCCACACACCCACCGTCCCACACCCCACCCGCGCACAACACCCACCGACCACAGCACCCACCGCCCCACAACCCACTCGCCCACACACCCACCGCCCACACACCCACCGCCCACACACCCTCCGCCCACACAACACAACCCGCCCACACACCCACCGCCCAAACACCCACCAAATACAACCCAACCGCCACACACCCACCGCCCACACCCCCCAACCGCCCACACACCCACCGCCCACACACCCACCGCCCACACACCCACCGCCCACACACCCACCGCCCACACACCCACCGCCCACACACCCACCGCCCACACACGCACCACGCCCACACACCAACCGGCCACACACCCACTCGCCCACTCCCCCACCGCTCACACACCCACCGCCCACACTCCCATCCACCCACACACCCACCGCTCACGACACCCACCGCGCCACACACACCACCGCCGCACAACACCCACCGCCCACACACCCCACCGCCCACACACCCACCGCCCACAACACCGCACCGCCCCACACACCCACCGCCCACACACCCACCGCCGACACACCGCACGACGCCCACACACTCACACGCTCAAACACCCACCGCCTCACGACACCTCACATTCGCCCACACACCCACCGCCCACACACCCACCGCCCCACACCCACCGCCCACAAACACCCACACGCCACACACCACACCAGCCACACACACCCACCGCCCACACACCCACCGCCCACACACCACCGCCCCACATCACCCACCGCCCACACTCCCACCGCCCACACACCCACCGCCCACACACCCGACCGCCCACACACCCACCGCCCACACACCCACCGCCCACACACCCACCGCCCACACACCCACCGCCCACACACCCAACGCCCACACACCCACCGCCCCACCACCCACCGCCGACACACCCACCGCCCACACACCCACCGCTCACACACCCACCGCTCACCACCCACCCCCCACTAACACCCACCGCCCACACCACTCCACCGCCCCACACACCCACCGCCCACACACCCACCGCCCACACACCCACCGCCCACACACCCACCGCCCATCACACCCACCGCCCACTCACCCACCGCACACACCCACCGCCGACACACCCACCGCCCACGACACACCACCGCTCACGACAACCCACCGCTCACACACCCACAGCGCCCACACACCCACCCCCACTACACCCACCGCCCACACACCCACCGCCCACACACCCACCCGCCCACACACCCACCGCCCACACACCCACCGCCCACACACCCACTCGCCCACACACCCACGCCCACACACCCTCCGCCCACACACCCACCGCTTCCACACACCCACCGCCCACACACCACCGCCCACACACCCACCGCCCACACACACCCACCGCCCACACAACCCACCGCCCACACACTAAGACTGGAAAGCAAGTTGTGTTTTTTTTACTTGGTCTTCCTGAAGGTGACTGGTTCACCTCACGGCAAAAACTGGTCACCAGTGTGTGTGTGTGTGTGTGTGTTGTGTGTGTGAGTGTGTGTGTGAGTGTGTGTGTGTGTGTGTTGTGTGTGTGTGTGTGTGTGTGTGTGTGTGGAGTGTGTGTGTGGTGTGTGTGGTGTGTGTGTGTGTGTACTCACCTAGTTTACTCACCTAGTTGAGGTTGTGGGGGGGTCGAGTCCGAGCTCCTGGCCCGCCTCTTCACTGAAATCGCTACTAGGTCACTCACCCTGAGCCGTGAGCTTGTACATACCTCTGCTTTACAGCTATTATGGATCCTGCCTCACTACATCGCTTCCCCAAACTATTCCACTTACAGACAACTCCTGTGGCTAAATAAAATACTTCCTAACATCCCTGTGATTCATCTGTGTCTTTAGCTCCAACGTGTCCCTTGTTACTGATTCCAATCTCTGGAACATCCTGTACTTTGTCCACCTTGTCAATTCCCCACAGTATTTTGTATGTCGTTATCAAGTTCCCCCCCTATCTCTCCCTGTCCTCCAGTGTCGTCAGGGTTTATTTCCCTACCACTCCTCGTAGGACATAGACCTCTTTAGCTCTGGGACTAGTCTTGTTGCAAACCTTTGCACTTTCCCTGTTTCCTTAATGTGCTTGGCTAGGTGTGGGTTCCAAACTGGTGCCGCATACTCCAATATGGGGCCAAACGTAACGTGTAACAGGTCCCTTAAACCGAATTCCCTTATTAAGATGTCCGAATGCTTCTGAGGTTGCTTATGCGCCCATATGCTGCAGCGAGATTTATTTGGTGATGGTGCTTCAGGAGATGTGCCTGGTGTTATACGCACACCCAAGATCTTTTCCTTGCGTGATGTTTGTAGTCTCTGACCCCCTAACTGTACTCCGTCTGCGGCCTTGCTTGCCCTTCCCAATCTCATGACTTTGCAACTTGTGGGATTGAAACTCCAGGAGCCAATTGCTGGACCAGGTCTGCAGCCTGTCCAGATCCCTTTTGTAGTTCCTGCCTGGTACTTCGATCGAGTGTATTCTTCCCTCATCAAACTTCACGTCATCTGCAAACAGGGACACCTCCAGAGTCCTAATCCTTCCGTCAAGTCGTTCACAAAATACCAGAAACAGCACTGGTCCTAGGACTGACCCCTGCGGGACCCCGCTGGTCACAGGTGCCCACTTCTGACACCTCGCCACGTATCCATGACTCGCTGCTGTCTTAGTGACAAGTATCCCAGAACCATTGTAGTGCCTTCCCTGTATCCCTGCTTGGTCCCTCCAGTTTTTTGCAACCAATCTCTGTGTGGGAAACTGTGTCAAACAAACGCCTCATAGCAGTCCAAGAAAATGCAATCCACACCCCTCTCTCTCTCTTGTCTTACTGCTGTCACCCATGTCATAGAACTCCGTAGGTTTGACACAGGGATTTCCCGTCCCTGAAACAAAACATGCTGGCTGCTGTTGATGAGATCATTCCTTTCTAGGTGCTTCCACCACTCTTCTCCTGATAATCTTCTCCATTATTTGCATACTATACATGTCAGTGACCTGGTCTGTAGTTATTCTTCATGTCTGTCTCCCTTTATTTAAAGATTGGGACTAACATTTGCTGTCTTCCATGCCTGAGCAATCTCCCTGATCGATAGATTAATGAATATTTTGTTGGGGGTAACTAGCCCCCTCTGCCCCTCTCTCAATACCAGGGGGAGTGTTTTTTGGGCCCCATTGTTTTTGAGGTATTGCTCATCAGAACCCCTTTCACTTTTTCCCTCGGTTGTGTGCACTGTGCCCAGCATTTGGGTGGGTGCCCCCCTCCCCGTCTTTCGGAGCCCCTTTGTTCCTCTGTGAAATTTTTGAATCTCTTGTTGAGTTCTTCACATACTTCACGTCTTTTTCCTGGGTTCCCCCCCTTTTCCTTCCTTGCCTGATTACTGGTCCTTGACTGTTGTTTCCCCCTGATGTGGTGTAAACATTTTGGGTCAGTTTTGGGCTTCCTGCTATGTTTTTTCAATTGTCTTTGGGCCTCCCTTTTTATCTGTGAAATTTCTTTCCCGGGTCTACGACTGTTTCTTATTCTCTGGGCCCTTTGCCTTCATTTTTCTTCCATTCCCCTAGCACACTGGTTTTTTTGCCTCCCGCCCTTTGGGAAAACCAGGGCTATCCGGCTTTTCATTACTCCTTTACCTTTGGGGTAAACCCCCCTCAGCCCTTGCATTTTGTTGTCATATTCCATCATTCATTAAGGCTTCCCCCCAGTTTCTGTTCCCACAAACCCCTTTCGGTATTTCCCTCATTCCTGTGTCCCCCTTTCTTGTATTTTTGGCTTCTTTTCGCCCGGGCCCTTCCCCTTCCCCCTCCACTTGTAGTCTCTGTGTATTCGAAGCTTAAAACCCATGGTCACGGGCCCCCAAGGGGTCTTTATATGCGATGCCCTCGATTCTGACTACTGAAGGAGAATCTAGCCCCCCTTTGGTTCACCTCCCCTCTCTCTCTTGTAGGCCCCTTAGTGTTGGACATAAGTTTCCCAGTACACCTCCATCATTTGCCCCCCATGTATCTTGGCCCCCTGGGGTCAATTTTCCCCCAATCGATTTTGTGGTTAAAGTACCTGTCAGGAGCTTGCCTGTGATGAGCTCTTCTGGACCTAGCCATGTGTCAACCATCGCTCTATTGCTCCGTGTACCTTGCCTTGGCCCCCTGTTTTCGGGGTGGGTTAACATCATGCTATTACACCTGGGACCCCCAGAGTGAAGTTTTCCCCATATGTAATCACTTTTTCTCCGCTATTTCCTCTCTCCAGCTCATAAAAATTTCCGCGATTTTTGATAGAACGCCACTCTCCACCCCCCTGTTCCCTCTGTCTTTCCTCGGATTGGGGTTCCCTTTGGAAGAGGTTGTTATCATACCTGTAAGCTTGGTTTCTGTAAGAGCTATGATGTCCGGGATGCTTCTTTGCCCCTTTGTCCCCTCCCCCACTTATTTGTTTTTCCATCAGGTTTGTGTACCATCCCTTTCAGTTTTTTTCCAAACGGGGGGGGGGGGGGGGGGGGAGACCTGGTGGATATGGGGGGTTTCTATAGTCGATTTTGGGGTGGGGGTGGGTATGGATTGTTGTGTGTGGGATGGGTGAAGGTTGTGGGGGTTGGGTGGGGGTGTGTGCTTGCCCTTGTGTTTTTCGTCTGCTGACCTCTGGTTTCCCCTCCTTGTCTCTTTCCTAGCCCTTTTTTTTTTTGTCCTCTCCCCAGTGCTGTCGTTCTGATTTTTTTCTGTCTCTGTCTAGGAGCCCCTCTTGTACTTCCGAGTATTTCAATCGTGGTTTCTTTGGGACCTGTTCCCCACGGTTCCGTCCCGAGAATCAGTTTATTGGTCGGTTTTCCCTTCGAGTACCCCCTATTCCTTTAAATTTACAATCTCGTCCATCTTTCCCATTTCGTGATGATTTTTTTAAACCTTTTTCCTTCTTCCCGCTTCCTTTCAGTGTGTGTCCCTTTTCCCTCTCTCCTGAAGCCCTGGATAAAACATGATTTTGCCCCTTTTTTCCTCCCCTTTTGCCTTCACCCCCTGGATTGGATCCTCCTGTATGTGGTCAGTTTTTTCCTT
>NC_069451.1:16840811-16850811 GCF_026875155.1 Cherax quadricarinatus | reverse complement strand
GGTACAGTGGTGGTGTGAAGTGTGTGTGTGCAGTGGTACAGTGGTGGTGTGAAGTGTGTGTGTGCAGTGGTACAGTGGTGGTGTGAAGTGTGCCTGTGTGCAGTGGTACAGTGGTGGTGTGAAGTGTGTGTGTGCAGTGGTACAGTGGTGGTGTGAAGTGTGTGTGTGCAGTGGTACAGTGGTGGTGTGAAGTGTGCCTGTGTGCAGTGGTACAGTGGTGGTGTGAAGTGTGTGTGTGCAGTGGTACAGTGGTGGTGTGAAGTGTGTGTGTGCAGTGGTACAGTGGTGGTGTGAAGTAGTGTGTGTATAGTGGTACATGTTACACTGTGTGGTCCATCCTGACATCCGGTACTGAAGTTGGGGAACCCACTCGACCTGTGTGCTGGTACCTCTCCCTCTCTCTCCTCTCTTCTCTCTCTCTGTCTCTGTCTCTCTCTCTCTCTCTCTCTCTCTCTCTCTCTCTCTCTCTCTCTCTCTCTCTCTCTCTCTCTCTCTCTCTACTTGTGGCAGAAATATATACACTGCGAGTGCTCACCTAATTGTACTCATCTAATTGTGGTTGCAGGGGTCGAGACTCAGCTCCTGGCCCCCGCCTCTTCATTGATCGCTACTAGGTCCTCTCTCTCTCTGCTTCCTGAGCTATGTAATACCTAGTCTTAAAGCTTTGTATGGTTCCTGCCTTCACTACATCACTTGCTAGGCTATTCCACTTCATGACTACTCTATTGCTGAAGAAATACTTCCTAACATCCCTGTGACTCGTCTGAGTCTTCAGCTTCTAATTGTGACCTCTTTTTTCTGTGTCCCCTCTCTGGAACATCCTGTCTCTATGCACCTTATCTATTCCACGCACTTTTTTGTATGTCGTTATCGTGTCTCCCCTGACCCTTCTGATCTCCAGTGTCGTCAGTCCGATTTCCCTAAACCTTTCTTCGTAAGACATTCCCCTGCGCTCCGGAACTAGCCTTGTTGCAAACCTTTGTACTTTCTCTAACTTCTTGAAGTGCTTGACCAGGAGTGGGTTCCAAACTGGTGCTGCATACTCGTGTTGTGTATATCCCTGTGTATATACACTAAGATGTATGTTTCTCTCTCTGAGTATACACTGAGAGGAATCTGTTTTTTAGCTAATTGCACTGAGACGTGTTATTATATTAATGGTTCAGAAAACTCAGAATGTTGATGAAAAAGGCATTTTGCAACACCTGTGCAACACCTGTGCAACACCTGTGCAACACCTGTGCAACACCTGTGCAACACCTGTGCAACATACCCAGTGGCTTCGTCAGTCCAATACAGAGAAGAACGGTGGAAGATGAGAAGGAGTTTGAGGTAATTAGTCTGAAGCAGGTCCTGGAGGTCAAGCTTCACTACCCTCACAGCAGGTCCTAGAGGTCAAGCTTCACTACCCTCACAGCAGGTCCTGGAGGTCAAGCTTCACTACTCTCACAGCAGGTCCTGGAGGTCAAGCTTCACTACTCTCACAGCAGGTCCTGGAGGTCAAGCTTCACTACCCTCACAGGAGGTCCTGGAGGTCAAGCTTCACTACCCTCACAGGAGGTCCTGGAGGTCAAGCTTCACTACCCTCACAGGAGGTCCTGGAGGTCAAGCTTCACTACCCTCACAGGAGGTCCTGGAGGTCAAGCTTCACTACCTTCACAGGAGGTCCTGAAGGTCAAGCTTTACTACCCTCACAGGAGGTCCTGGAGGTCAAGATTCACTACCCTCACAGGAGGTCCTGGAGGTCAACCTTCACTACCCTCACAGGAGGTCCTGGAGGTCAAGCTTCACTACCCTCACAGGAGGTCCTGGAGGTCAACCTTCACTACCCTCACAAAAGGTCCTGGAGGTCAAGCTTCACTACCCTCACAGGAGGTCC
Organism: Cherax quadricarinatus; assembly: GCF_026875155.1. Classification (NCBI taxonomy): domain Eukaryota; kingdom Metazoa; phylum Arthropoda; class Malacostraca; order Decapoda; family Parastacidae; genus Cherax; species Cherax quadricarinatus. The sequence continues at coordinate 16,848,932 of NC_069451.1, read as the reverse complement.
TGGAGGTCAAGCTTCAATACCCTCACAGGAGGTCCTGGAGGTCAAGCTTCACTACCCTCACAGGAGGTCTGAGGTCAAGCTTCACTACCCTCACAGGAGGTCCTGGAGGTCAAGCTTCACTACCCTCACAGAAGGTCCTGGAGGTCAAGCTTCACTACCCTCACAGGAGGTCCTGGAGGTCAAGCTTCACTACCCTCACAAGAGGTCCTGGAGGTCAAGCTTCACTACCCTCACAGGAGGTCCTGGAGGTCAACCTTCACTACCCTCACAGGAGGTCCTGGAGATCAAGCTTCACTACCCTCACAGCAGGTCCTGGAGATCAAGCTTCACTACCCTCACAGGAGGTCCTGGAGGTCAAGCTTCACTACCCTCACAGGAGGTATTGGAGATCAAGCTTCACTACCCTCACAGGAGGTCCTGGAGATCAAGCTTCACTACTCTCACAGGAGGTCCTGGAGATCAAGCTTCACTACCCTCACAGGAGGTCCTGGAGGTCAAGCTTCACTACCCTCACAGGATTCCTGGAGATAAAGCTTCACTACCCTCACAGGCAGTCCTGGAGATCAAGCTTCACTACCCTCACAGGAGGTCTTGGAGGTCAAGCTTCACTACCCTCACAGGAGGTCCTGGAGATCAAGCTTCACTACCCTCACAGGAGGTCCTGGAGGTCAAGCTTCACTACCCTCACAGGAGGTCCTGGAGATCAAGCAGCACTACACTCACAGGAGGTCCTGGAGGTCAAGCTTCACTACCCTCACAGGAGGTCCTGGGGATCAAGCTTCACTACCCTCACAGGAGGTCCTGGAGATCAAGCTTCACTACCCTCACAGGAGGTCCTGAAGGTCAAGCTTCACTACCCTCTCAGGAGGTCCTGGAGGTCAAGCTTCACTACCCTTGCAGAAGGTCCTGGAGGTCAAGCTTCACTACCCTCACAGGAGGTTGTGGAGATCAAGCTTCACTACCCTCGCAGGAGGTCCTGGAGGTCAAGCTTCACTACCCTCACAGGAGGTCCTGGAGATCAAGCTTCACTACCCTCACAGGAGGTCCTGGAGGTCAAGCTTCACTAACCTCACAGGAGGTCCTGGAGATCAAGCTTCACTACCCTCACAGGAGGTCCTGGAGGTCAAGCTTCACTACCCTCACAGGAGGTCCTATAGATCAAGCTTCACTACCCTCACAGGAGGTCCTGGAGATCAAGCTTCACTACCCTCACAGCAGGTCCTGGAGGTCAAGCTTCACTACCCTCGCAGGAGGTCCTGGAGATCAAGCTTCACTACCCTCACAGGAGGTCCTGGACGTGAAGCTTCACTACCCTCACAGGAGGTCCTGGAGATCAAGCTTCACTACCCTCACAGGAGGTCCTGGAGATCAAGCTTCACTACCCTCACAGGAGGTCCTGGAGGTCAAGCTCCACTACCCTCACAGGAGGTCCTGGAGATCAAGCTTCATTACCCTCACAGGAGGTCCTGGAGGTCAAGCTTCACTACCCTCACAGGAGGTCCTGGAGGTCAAGCTTCACTACCCTCACAGGAGGTCCTGGAGATCAAGCTTCACTACCCTCACAGGAGGTCCTGGAGGACAAGCTTCACTACCCTCACAGGAGGTCCTGGAGATCAAGCTTCACTACCCTCACAGGAGGTCCTGGAGATCAAGCTTCACTACCCTCACAGGAGGTCCTGGAGATCAAGCTTCACTACCCTCACAGGAGGTCTGGAGGTCAAGCTTCACTACCCTCACAGGAGGTCCTGGAGATCAAGCTTCACTACCCTCACAGGAGGTCCTGGAGATCAAGCTTCACTACCATCACAGGAGGTCCTGGAGGTCAAGCTTCACTACCCTCACAGGAGGTCCTGGAGGTCAAGCTTCACTACCCTCACAGGAGGTCCTGGAAGTCAACCTTCACTACCCTCACAGGAGGTCCTGGAGGTCAAGCTTCACTACCCTAACAGGAGGTCCTGGAGGTCAACCTTCACTACCCTCACAGGAGGTCCTGGAGGTCAAGCTTCACTACCCTCACAGGAGGTCCTGGAGGTCAAGCTTCACTACCCTCACAGGAGGTCCTGGAGGTCAAGCTTCACTACCCTCACAGGAGGTCCTGGAGGTCAAGCTTCACTAACCTCACAGGAGGTCCTGAAGATCAAGCTTCACTACCCTCACAGGAGGTCCTGGAGGTCAAGCTTCACTACCCTCACAGGAGGTCCTATAGATCAAGCTTCACTACCCTCACAGGAGGTCCTGGAGAACAAGCTTCACTACCCTCACAGCAGGTCCTGGAGGTCAAGCTTCACTACCCTCGCAGGAGGTCCTGGAGATCAAGCTTCACTACCCTCACAGGAGGTCCTGGAGGTCAAGCTTCACTACCCTCACAGGAGGTCCTGGAGATCAAGCTTCACTACCCTCACAGGAGGTCCTGGAGATCAAGCTTCACTACCCTCACAGGAGGTCCTGGAGGTAAAGCTTCACTACCCTCACAGGAGGTCCTGGAGGTCAAGCTTCACTACCCTTACAGAAGGTCCTGGAGGTCAAGCTTCACTACCCTCACAGGAGGTCCTGGAGGTCAAGCTTCACTACCCTCACAGGAGGTCCTGGAGATCAAGCTTCACGACCCTCACAGGAGGTCCTGGAGGTCAAGCTTCACTACCCTCACAGAAGGTCCTGGAGATCAAGATTCACTACCTCACAGGAGGTCCTGGAGGTCAAGCTTCACTACCCTCACAGGAGGTCCTGAGATCAAGCTTCACTACCCTCACAGGAGGTCCTGGAGGTCAAGCTTCACTACCCTCACAGGAGGTCCTGGAGATCAAGCTTCACTACCCTCACAGGAGGTCCTGGAGATCAAGCTTCACTACCCTCACAGGAGGTCCTGGAGGTCAAGCTTCACAACCCTCACAGGAGGTCCTGGAGGTCAAGCTTCACTACCCTTACAGAAGGTCCTGGAGGTCAAGTTTCACTACCCTCACAGGAGGTCCTGGAGGTCAAGCTTCACTACCCTCAAAGGAGGTCCTGGAGGTCAAGCTTCACTACCCTCACAGGAGGTCTTGGAGATCAAGCTTCACTTCCCTCACAGGAGGTCCTGGAGGTCAAGCTTCAATACCCTCACAGGAGGTCCTGGAGATCAAGCTTCACTACCCTCACAGGAGGTCCTGGAGATCAAGCTTCACTACCCTCACAGGAGTTCCTGGAGGTGAAGCTTCACTACCCTCACAGAAGGTCCTGGAGATCAAGCTTCACTACTCTCACAGGAGGTCCTGGAGATCAAGCTTCACTACCCTCACAGGAGGTCTTGGAGGTCAAGCTCCACTACCCTCACAGGAGGTCCTGGAGATCAAGCTTCATTACCCTCACAGGAGGTCCTGGAGGTCAAGCTTCACTACCCTCACAGGAGGTCCTGGAGGTCAAGCTTCACTACCCTCACAGGAGGTCCTGGAGATCAAGCTTCACTACCCTCACAGGAGGTCCTGGAGGACAAGCTTCACTACCCTCTCAGGAGGTTTTGGAGATCAAGCTTCACTACCCTCACAGGAGGTCCTGGAGATCAAGCTTCACTACCCTCACAGGAGATCCTGGAGATCAAGCTTCACTACCCTCACAGGAGGTCCTGGAGGTCAAGCTTCACTAACCTCACAGGAGGTCCTGGAGATCAAGCTTCACTACCCTCACAGGAGGTCCTGGAAGTCCAGCTTCACTACCCTCACAGGAGGTCCTATAGATCAAGCTTCACTACCCTCACAGGAGGTCCTGGAGATCAAGCTTCACTACCCTCACAGCAGGTCCTGGAGGTCAAGCTTCACTACCCTCGCAGGAGGTCCTGGAGATCAAGCTTCACTACCCTCACAGGAGGTCCTGGAGGTCAAGCTTCACTACCCTCACAGGAGGTCCTGGAGATCAAGCTTCACACCCTCACAGGAGGTCCTGGAGATCAAGCTTCACTACCCTCACAGGAGGTCCTGGAGGTAAAGCTTCACTACCCTCACAGGAGGTCCTGGAGGTCAAGCTTCACTACCCTTACAGAAGGTCCTGGAGGTCAAGCTTCACTACCCTCACAGGAGGTCCTGGAGGTCAAGCTTCACTACCCTCACAGGAGGTCCTGGAGGTCAAGCTTCACTACCCTCACAGGAGGTCCTGGAGATCAAGCTTCACTACCCTCACAGGAGGTCCTGGAGGTCAAGCTTCACTACCCTCACAGAAGGTCCTGGAGATCAAGATTCACTACCCTCACAGGAGGTCCTGGAGGTCAAGCTTCACTACCCTCACAGGAGATCCTGGAGATCAAGCTTCACTACCCTCACAGGAGGTCCTGGAGGTCAAGCTCACTACCCTCACAGGAGGTCTGGAGATCAAGCTTCACTACCCTCACAGGAGGTCCTGGAGATCAAGCTTCACTACCCTCACAGGAGGTCCTGGAGGTCAAGCTTCACAACCCTCACAGGAGGTCCTGGAGGTCAAGCTTCACTACCCTTACAGAAGGTCCTGGAGGTCAAGTTTCACTACCCTCACAGGAGGTCCTGGAGATCAAGCTTCACTACCCTCAAAGGAGGTCCTGGAGGTCAAGCTTCACTACCCTCACAGGAGGTCCTGGAGATCAAGCTTCACTACCCTCACAGGAGGTCCTGGAGGTCAAGCTTCAATACCCTCACAGAAGGTCCTGGAGATCAAGCTTCACTACCCTCACAGGAGGTTTTGGAGATCAAGCTTCACTACCCTCACAGGAGGTCCTGGAGGTAAAGCTTCACTACCCTCACAGGAGGTCCTGGAGATCAAGCTTCACTACCCTCACAGGAGGTCCTGGAGATCAAGCTTCACTACCCTCACAGGAGGTCCTGGAGGTCAAGCTCCACTACCCTCACAGGAGGTCCTGGAGATCAAGCTTCATTACCCTCACAGGAGGTCCTGGAGGTCAAGCTTCACTACCCTCACAGGAGGTCCTGGAGGTCAAGCTTCACTACCCTCACTAGGAGTCCTGGAGATCAAGCTTCACTACCCTCACAGGAGGTCCTGGAGGACAAGCTTCACTACCCTCACAGGAGGTCCTGGAGATCAAGCTTCACTACCCTCACAGGAGGTCCTGGAGATCAAGCTTCACATACCCTCACAGGAGGTCCTGGAGATCAAGCTTCACTACCCTCACAGGAGGTCCTGGAGGTCAAGCTTCACTACCCTCACAGGAGGTCCTGGCGATCAAGCTTCACTACCCTCATAGGAGGTCCTGGAGATCAAGCTTCACTACCCTCACAGGAGGTCCTGGAGGTCAAGCTTCACTACCCTCACAGGAGGTCCTGGAGGTCAAGCTTCACTACCCTCACAGGAGGTCCTGGAGGTCAAGCTTCACTACCCTCACAGGAGGTCCTGGAGGTCAAGCTTCACTACCTCACAGGAGTCCTGTAGGTCAACCTTCACTACCCTCACAGGAGGTCCTGGAGGTCAAGCTTCACTACCCTCACAGGAGGTCCTGGAGGTCAAGCTTCACTACCCTCACAGGAGGTCCTGGAGGTCAAGCTTCACTACTTTCACAGGAGGTCCTGGAGGTCAAGCTTCACTACCCTCACGGGAGGCTCTGGAGGTCAAGCTTCACTACCCTCACAGGAGGTCCTGGAGGTCAAGCTTCACTACCCTCACAGGAGGTCCTGGAGGTCAAGCTTCACTACCCTCACAGGAGGTCCTGGAGGTCAAGCTTCACTACCCTCACAGGAGGTCCTGGAGATCAAGCTTCACTACCCTCACAGGAGGTCCTGGAGGTCAAGCTTCACTACCCTCACAGGAGGTCCTGGAGATCAAGCTTCACTACCCTCACAGGAGGTCCTGGAGGTCAAGCTTCACTACCCTCACAGGAGGTCCTGGAGGTCAACCTTCACTACCCTCACAGGAGGTCCTGGAGGTCAACCTTCACTACCCTCACAGCAGGGTCCTGGAGGTCAAGCTTCACTACCCTCACAGGAGGTCCTGGAGATCAAGCTTCACTACCCTCACAGGAGGTCCTGGAGATCAAGCTTCACTACCCTCACAGGAGGTCCTTGAGGTCAAGCTTCACTACCCTCACAGGAGGTCCTGGAGGTCAAGCTTCACTACCCTCACAGGAGTCCTGGAGATCAAGCTTCACTACCCTCACAGGAGGTCCTGGAGGTCAAGCTTCACTACCCTCACAGGAGGTCCTGGAGATCAAGCTTCACTACCCTCACAGGAGGTCCTGGAGGTCAAGCTTCATCACTACCCTCACAAGAGGTCCTGGAGGTCAAGCTTCACTACCCTCACAGGATCTCCTGGTGGTCAAGCTTCACTACCCTCACAGGAGGTCCTGGAGGTCAAGCTTCACTACCCTCACAGGAGTCCTGGAGATCAAGCTTCACTACCCTCACAGGAGTCCTGGAGGTCAAGCTTCACTACCCTCACAGGAGGTCCTGGAGGTCAAGTTCACTACCCTCACAGGAGGTCCTGGAAATCAAGCTTCACTACCCTCACAGGAGGTCCTGGAGGTCAAGCTTCACTACCCTCACAGGAGGTCCTGGAGATCAGCTTCACTACCCTCACAGGAGGTCCTGGAGGTCAAGCTTCACTACCCTCACAGGAGGTCCTGGAGATCAAGCTTCACTACCCTCACAGGAGGTCCTGGAGGTCAAGCTTCACTACCCTCACAGGAGGTCCTGGAGGTCAAGCTTCACTACCCTCACAGGAGGTCCTGGAGATCAAGCTTCACTACCCTCACAGGAGGTCCTGGAGGTCAAGCTTCACTACCCTCACAGGAGGTCCTGTAGGTCAACCTTCACTACCCCACAGGAGGTCCTGGAGGTCAAGCTCACTAACCCTCACAGGAGGTCCTGGAGGTCAAGCTTCACTACCCTCACAGGAGTCCTGGAGGTCAAGCTTCACTACTTTCACAGGAGGTCCTGGAGGTCAAGCTTCACTACCCTCACGGGAGGCTCTGGAGGTCAAGCTTCACTACCCTCACAGGAGGTCCTGGAGGTCAAGCTTCACTATCCCTCACAAGGAGGTCCTGGAGGTCAAGCTTCACTACCCTCACAGGAGGTCCTGGAGGTCAAGCTTCACTACCCTCACAGGAGGTCCTGGAGATCAAGCTTCACTACCCTCACAGGAGGTCCTGGAGGTCAAGCTTCACTACCCTCACAGGAGGTCCTGGAGATCAAGCTTCACTACCCTCACAGGAGGTCCTGGAGGTCAAGCTTCACTACCCTCACAGGAGGTCCTGGAGGTCAACCTTCACTACCCTCACAGGAGGTCCTGGAGGTCAACCTTCACTACCCTCACAGCAGGTCCTGGAGGTCAAGCTTCACTACCCTCACAGGAGGTCCTGGAGATCAAGCTTCACTACCCTCACAGGAGGTCCTGGAGATCAAGCTTCACTACCCTCACAGGAGGTCCTTGAGGTCAAGCTTCACTACCCTCACAGGAGGTCCTGGAGGTCAAGCTTCACTACCCTCACAGGAGGTCCTGGAGATCAAGCTTCACTACCCTCACAGGAGGTCCTGGAGGTCAAGCTTCACTACCCTCACAGGAGGTCCTGGAGATCAAGCTTCACTACCCTCACAGGAGGTCCTGGAGGTCAAGCTTCACTACCCTCACAAGAGGTCCTGGAGGTCAAGCTTCACTACCCTCACAGGAGGTCCTGGTGGTCAAGCTTCACTACTCCTCACAGGAGTCCTGAGGTCAAGCTTCACTACCCTCACAGGAGGTCCTGGAGATCAAGCTTCACTACCCTCACAGGAGGTCCTGGAGGTCAAGCTTCACTACCCTCACAGGAGGTCCTGGAGGTCAAGCTTCACTACCCTCACAGGAGGTCCTGGAAATCAAGCTTCACTACCCTCACAGGAGGTCCTGGAGGTCAAGCTTCACTACCCTCACAGGAGGTCCTGGAGATCAAGCTTCACTACCCTCACAGAGGGTCCTGGAGGTCAAGCTTCACTACCCTCACAGGAGGTCCTGGAGATCAAGCTTCACTACCCTCACAGGAGGTCCTGGAGGTCAAGCTTCACTAACCCTCACAGGAGGTCCTGGAGGTCAGCTTCACTACCCTCACAGGAGGTCCGGAGATCAAGCTTCACTACTCTCACAGGAGGTCCTGGAGATCAAGCTTCACTACCCTCACAGGAGGTCCTGGAGATCAAGCTT
>NC_069451.1:16768311-16835811 GCF_026875155.1 Cherax quadricarinatus | reverse complement strand
TTAAGTATGGAAGCCTGATACTAATGAATTTTAAATCTGGGAGCCTGATATTCGTGATTTTTTAAATCTGGAAACCTGATACTGGTGATTTTTTAAATCATTTGGCCTGATACTCGTGAGTTATTAAATCTGGGATCCTAATACTTATGAATCATTAAATCTGGGATCCTGATACTTATGAATCATTAAATCTGGGATCCTGATACTTATGAATCATTAAATCTGGGATCCTAATACTTATGAATCATTAAATCTGGGATCCTAATACTTATGAATCATTAAATCTGGGATCCTGATACTCGTATAAACTGACGAAGTTCATACAGAACATAAGAACATAAGAAAGGAGGAACACTGCAGGAGGCCTGTTGGCCCATACTAGGCAGGTCCTTTACAATTCATCCCACTAACAAACATTTGCCCAACAAAATTTTCAATGCCACCCAAGAAACAAGCTCCGATGTGCAAGTCCCACTCAAATCCAACTCCTCCCACTCATGTACTTATCCAACCTAAATTTGAAACTACTCAAAGTCCCAGCTTCAATAACCCAACTAGGTAGACTGTTCCACTCATCAACTACCCTATTTCCAAACCAATACTTTCCTATGTCCTTTCTAAATCTAAACTTATCTAATTTAAATACATTACTGCGGGTTCTCTCTTGGATAGACATCCTCAAGACCTTATTAATATCCCCTTTATTAATACCTATCTTCCACTTATACACTTCGATCAGGTCTCCCCTCATTCTTCGTCTAACAAGTGAATGTAACTTAAGAGTCTTCAATCTTTCTTCATAAGGAAGATTTCTAATGCTATGTATTAATTTAGTCATCCTACGCTGAATGTTTTGGAACATAAGAACATAAGAAAGGAGGAACACTGCAGCAGGCCTGTTGGCCCATACTAGGCAGGTCCTTTACAATTCATCCCACTAACAAACATTTGACCTACCCAATTTTCAATGCTACCCAAGAAATAAGCTCTGATGTGCAAGTCCCACTCAAATCCAACCCATCCCACTCATGTATTTATCCAACCTAAATTTGAAACTACCCAAAGTCCTAGCCTCAATAACCCAACTAGGTAGACTGTTCCACTCATCCACTACCCTATTTCCAAACCAATACTTTCCTATGTCCTTTCTAAATCTAAACTTATCCAATTTAAATCCATTACTGCGGGTTCTCTCTTGGAGAGATATTCTCAAGACCTTGTTAATATCCCCCCTGTTAATACCTATCTTCCACTTATACACTTCGATCAGGTCTCCCCTCATTCTTCGTCTAACAAGTGAATGTAACTTAAGAGTCTTCAATCTTTCTTCATAAGGAAGATTTCAAAATGCAAATGTATTAATTTAGTCATCCTACGCTGAATGTTTTCTAACGAATTTATGTCCATTCTGTAATATGGAGACCAGAATTGAACTGCATAATCTAGGTGAGGCCTTACTAATGATGTATAAAGCTGCAGTATGACCTCTGGACTTCTGTTGCTTACACTTCCTGATATAAATCCCAGTAATCTATTTGCCTTATTACGTACGCTTAGGCATTGCTGTCTTGGTTTAAGGTTGCTGCTTACCATAACCCCCAAGTCCTTTTCGCAATCTGTATGGTTAAGTTCTACATTATCCAACTTATAAGTGCTAGGGTTATGGACACTCCCGAGCTTCAGAACCTTGCCCTTTATCTACATTGAACTGCATCTGCCACTTTTCTGACCAGAGTAGAGTTTGTCTAAAATCCTCCTGAAGTTCCCTAACATCTACGTTTGAATCAATTATCCTACCTACTTCGTGTCATCGGCGAATTTGCTCATATCACTAGTAATTCCTTCATCAAGATCATTGATATATATTATAAACAACAACGGGCCCAAGACTGATCCCTGTGGAACGCCACTTGTTACTGATCCCCACTCGGATTTAACCCCATTTATGGACACTCTCCTGCATTCCTGTCTGTGAGCCATGATTCGATCCATGAGAGCACTCTTCCCCCAATGCCATGAGCTGCTACTTTCTTCAACAGTCTTTGGTGAGGAACTCTATCAAATGCCTTACTAAAATCTAAGTAAATAATATCAAATTCTTTATCGTGGTCAACAGCCTCAAAAGCTTTACTGAAGAAAGTTAATAAATTAGTTAGACAAGACCGGCCTCTTGTGAATCCATGCTGAGTATCATTAATCAAGCTATGCTTATCGAGATGGCTTCTTATAATTTGAGCTATAATTGACTCTAGTAATTTGCCTACAATTGAGGTCAGGCTTATTGGGCGGTAGTGATGAATGGTTTGAAAAACCGACATGTTGAAGATTGAGACACTTATGCAGCATATGGGAATCTTTATTCAGGAAACGTTTCGCCACACAGTGGCTTCATCAGTCCAATACAAAGAGGAAGTTGAACATCAAAATGGTAGGCGTAAGGAGAGGAGGAGAATGAGGTAATCAGTCCCTCAACCTGGAGTCGATGTGTTCAGTCCATCAATCTTGTAGAATGTACAGCATAGGGCCGTAGACGTGGCTTATATACTGTAGTGAGGTGACGTGAAGCAGGTGGAGGCGGGGTCATAGTGGTACCATCCACTAGTCGAAGTAGGTCTTCGTCCAAAGGTTGAACAAGTGTTGAAGAATTCTTTGTAACAAGATCCCATGATGCTGCAGTGTCTGACAGTTGTGATGAATGGTTTGAAAAACCGACATGTTGAAGATTGAGACACTTATGCAGCATATGGGAATCTTTATTCAGGAAACGTTTCGCCACACAGTGGCTTCATCAGTCCAATACAAAGAGGAAGGCGTAAGGAGAGGAGGAGAATGAGGTAATCAGTCCCTCAACCTGGAGTCGATGTGTTCAGTCCATCAATCTTGTAGAATGTACAGCATAGGGCCGTAGACGTGGCTTATATACTGTAATTTGACGGTAACGACTTGTCCCCTGTTTTAAAAATAGGAATTACATTAGCCATCTTCCACATATCAGACACTACACCTGTTTGAAGAGATAAATTAAAAATATTAGTTAATGGTTCATAGCCCTTCCATTTTGCATTCCTTCAGAACCCTTGAAAAAACCTCATCAGGACCCGGTGACTTATTTTGCTTCAGTTGGTCTATCTGCTTCACAATCATTTCACTAGTGACTGTGATGTTACATAATTTATCTTCTTCTGGCCCACTATAAAAATTAATTACCGGAATATTATTAGTGTCTTCCTGTGTAAAAACCGAGAGAAAATAATTATTTAAAATCGAGCACATTTCATTCTCTTTGTCAGTAAGATGCCCATAGTTATTTTTAAGGGGACCTATCTTATCTCTGACTTTTGTTCTATATACCTGGAAAAAACTTTTTGGGTTAGTTTTAGAATCCCTAGCAACTTTAATTTCATAGTCCCATTTAGCTTTTCTTATCCCCTTTTTAATGTCCCTCTTAATGTCAATATACTGATTCATAAGATGACCCTCGCCTCTTTTGATACGCCTATAAATTCCTTTCTTATGCCCTAGTAGATATTTCAGCCTGGCAATATAAACACAAATGCAGTATAATGTGATCCTTTATTGACTACGTTTCGCCCACACAGTGGGCTTTTTCAAGTCACAAACAGATATTTCAGCCTATTATTCATCCATTTTGGGTCATTTCAATTTGATCTAATTTCTTTATAAGGGATAAACGTTCTTTGAGCAGCATGTATTGTGTTCAGAAAACTGTCATATTGATAGCTCTCTTCGTTACCCCAGTCAACAGATGATAAGTGTTCTCTAAGCCCATCGTAATCTGCTAAGCGAAAATCTGGGACTGTTACTGAGTTATCCCTACTATCATACTTCCATTCAATTCTAAATGTAATTGATTTGTGGTCGCTAGCACCCAGTTCCTCTGAAACTTCTAAATTATTAACAAGGGATTCATTGTTTGCAAGAACTAAGTCAACAGGTTATTACCCCTTGTAGGTTCCGGGAGTTTCCCTGGAGAGAGTTTGGGGGGTAAAACGCCCCCCGGGGCGGCCCGGTCTGTGACCGGGCCTCCTGCACAAACTGCTTAAAAAACAATCCGAACTACTTCTAAGAATCGTATGATCAAAATTCCCCGTCAAAAAATTCCCAATCAATATGACAAAGAAAAAGTCTCCTGAATTACTACTTTATCGGCCTTGTGGCCCAACAATTTCCTCCCATAGAATCCCCCTGGTCCCTATCAAATTTGGGGACGGATTTTCACACCTAAATTAATTTTTTTAGCCCCCCGAAAATCTATCCAAAAGAGTGTATGTGTTACTTCAACTTTAAAACCCGTTTTTAGCAACACCAAGCGATCTCGGAATACAATGCCACCCCACCCCCCTTCCCCGATACTTTTATCACTTGGAACAATTTAAAACCCTGAATTGACATTCGCAGGCATGTCCCACTTTCTGAATTAAACCACTCTCAGAATGGCAAAAAACCATGTTACCTCACACAAATATCTCAACTCGTCCTTTTTATTCCACAAATGCGACATTGTGTAATAAATACTTAAAGACCCCCCTCTCCTTTACCCTTCCCGCTCCTTTCTGTTTTTCCACAAACCTATTTCTGTCCTTTTCAAATTTGTGCCACTGGCTTTCCAATACCACCCATTTTGCCATTACAGTTCTCCTAGTTTCCATATTTCTACCCTGAGACTCAACATTTTTCCCCCCCCAAAAAAACCCCAAACCCCTAACTATTCCCAGTTTAAAAAACCCAACAGCTCCCCCAAAATGCGTTGGCCAGTGCTCCCACCCCACCCAATAAGTGAAACCCCCCCCCCGGGGAGACGCATTTTTTTGCCCCCAAAAAAGGTCCCAGTTTTTCAATGAATGTTACCGCATTTTCCTACAGTAATTGTCCAGCCACAATTTACACCCAATTTCTCGGACAAACCCTTCATTTCCCAAATCCCTCCTTGGGAAAATGCCCCATATGACAGGTTCCCCACCCTTCCTCCTAATTATCTCTATTTTCTGACCTATACCTGCTAATCAGGGCCTCATTCCTACGTCTGCCAACATCGTTGCCTCCACACTGAGACAGATAAAAAGGATTGCTCCCATTACCTCTCAGATGCATCCAGACGCTAACAAATCCTTCATCCCAGCCCCAGGAAAACACACTCTCCCTCCTACTCCTGTCCTTCAAGCAGAAGCCCATCCATGTACCTAATCGGGCCCCCCAAACACAAAAATTTTTTTTCCCTTCCGGCGTCCCGTCGTGATGCTCCATAGTCGACTCAATTCCCAGGTAGCATTACACCACTTGTAAATTCGTCAAGACGTTCTCGAGGTCTTCGTTGGGTTTCAGGATGTCTCCTCACGTCTGCCATGCTTCTTGGGGCTCTTTGGCATTCCCAGTAAACACTCACATTCGTCGGGGAGCACGAGAATGGGTTTGGGAAATTTTTCCACGGAAGTCTTCTGGGTTTCTCGTTGTTTTCTGCCTTCCAACCGTTTTTTTCTTATAAATTAACGCATTTTTGGGAATCTTTTGGGATCTTTTTTTGAGGAAACGTTTTGCCACACAGTGGGTCTTCATCCATACAAAAAGGGGAACTTGAAAAACAGGGGGGAATGAGTAATCATCCCTCAACCTTGAGTCGATGTGGGCAGTCCATCAAACTTGAATAGAATACGGCATACGTGCATAGAAGGAGCTTATAAACCGTTGGTAGGAGAGGTGCAGCAGTCATAGGTGGTGTCACATTTGTTCAATGTGGAAATAGGTCGCGCCCAAGAGTTAGGCAAGCGAAGAATTCCCAAGTATTAAGATCCCAAGAAGTTGCAGTGTCTGACAGGTTTGTAGATGAATGGTTCAGAGAACCGACATGTTGATAAATTAGACACATGTGCAACTCTTGGGTATCTTTATTGAGGAAACGTTTCGCCACACAGTGGCTTCATCAGTCCATACAAAGGAGAATCTTGAAGAACAGGAGGAGAATGAGGTAATCAGTCCCTCAACCTTGAGTCGATGTGGTCAGTCCATCAACATGTCGGTTCTCTGAACCATTCATCTACAAACCGTTTTCTTGATCTTCAGCTTGGTTCCATGTTGCCCAGCCACTGACCAAGCTCCCCTCTTAACCTGGGGACTCACAACAGGAGGATTACTACGAATCCTCTTGTTCTCCTCCGTTAATCGCCGTATCTCCATCTTAGCAACTCTGAGCTCTTCTCTCAGCTGCTTGTAAAGCTGCTCAAGAGAGAGCATCCTGGTTCAGATTCACAGAGAGCACACAAATAGGTCTTTACAGAGCTAAGTACACGTCACCACTGAGCTAAGTACACGTCACCACTGAGCTAAGTACACGTCACCACTGAGCTAAGTACACGTCACCACTCTAGCTAAGTACACGTCACCACTGAGCTAAGTACACGTCACCACTTAGCTAAGTACAACGTCACCACTGAGCTAAGTACACGTCACCACTGAGCTAAGTACACGTCACCACTCTAGCTAAGTACACGTCACCACTGAGCTAAGTACACGTCACCACTGAGCTAAGTACACGTCACCACTGAGCTAAGTACACGTCACCACTGAGCTAAGTACACGTCACCACTTAGCTAAGTACACGTCACCACTGAGCTAAGTACACGTCACCACTGAGCTAAGTACACGTCACCACTGTGCTAAGTACACGTCACCACTGAGTATCAGTTGTCAGAGCATCTAATGATTTACGAAAAAAATTATCCCCCCTCCATTTAGGAGAGCAATGTTTCCTGGATTAATATAATCACCTGCCATGTATTTAATAACCTTCCAACGAGGCTGACGAAATGACCATGTCAGAATTACTACTTGTGCTGTCTCCACCGTCATATTCGCCTGTATTCGACTAAGGAAGGCTGTTTGCGCAGACGAAACGTTGCATATGTGATTTATTCACCGAATTACGAGATGGTGGTGTCTTGGTATTGTGTATGTGGTTCTGACTTTTGTAACAGTCACTAACTCAAAGGTGCGAATCATATATTGGTTTTATTATTCTGGTAGCTGATGAGAGATAATGAGGAGAGAGAGGGGAGAGAGAGAGGGGAGAGAGAGAGAGAGAGAGAGAGGGGAAGAGAGGAGAGAGGGGAGAGAGAGAGAGAGAGAGAGAGAGAGAGAGAGAGAGAGAGAAAGAGAGAGAGAGAGATATTCCACTCTTGGTGGGGAGAGAAGAATTTTCTCACTCTACGGGTTCGACAGGAATTGAGCCCGGGCTTCTCACACCCTGGGTAAGGTGTAAATTATGATGTATCTTTCTCGTCTACCTTTCAAGGAGTAGAGTTCAAGGGATTACAACCATTCCCAATAATTCAGGTGCTTGACTGAATTTTTAAGAGCAGTGAAGGCTCTCTACACATTCTCCGGAACTGCGATTTCGCCTGCCTTACAAATGGCTGTTTGACCTGAGTGAGGAAGAAAAGCTGAGTACATAAGAACATAAGAAAGGAGGAACACTGCAGGAGGCCTGTTGGCCCATACTAGGCAGGTCCTTTACAATTCATCCCACTAACAAAACATTTGACCAACCCAATTTTCAATGCCACCCAAGAAATAAGCTCTGATGTGCAAGTCCCACTCAAATCCAACCCCTCCCACTCATGTACTTATCCAACCTAAATTTGAAACTACCCAAAGTCCCAGCATCAATAACCCAACTAGGTAGACTGTTCCACTCATCAACTACCCTATTTCCAAACCAATACTTTCCTATGTCCTTTCTAAATCTAAACTTATCTAATTTAAATCCATTACTGCGGGTTCTCTCTTGGAGTAGAATTTGAGAACTGGTTCTTGGATTTTCCCCCTCAGTATTGCTATCCTTATAGTAATATAATTCCCTATCCTATTATATTATAATTTATAAAAAAAAAATTTGGTAATTAGTAAAGTAATGAGGGTGGCTGGTTGTTTGGTGTGTGTACTACACGAGGGTCATCAAGGCTTCATGTCACTTCTACACCCCCAGTCCAAAATCTTTAATAACTAATGTAGGAATTTAAGTTGGTTTAGAAAGGACATTTAGAAAGGACATAGGTAAGTACTGGTTTTCTAACAGAGTGGTGACGTGTACTTAGCTTGGAGTGGTGACGTGTACTTAGCTCAGTGGTGACGTGTACTTAGCTTGAGTGGTGACGTGTACTTAGCTCAGTGGTGACGTGTACTTAGCTCAGTGGTGACGTGTACTTAGCTCTGTGAAGACCTGTTTGTGTGCTCTCTGTGAATCTGAACCAGGATGCCCTCTCTTGAGCAGCTTTACCAGCAGCTGAGAGAAGAATTCAGAGTTGCTAAACTGGAGATACGGCGATTAACGGAGGAGAACAAGAGGATACGTAGTAATCCTCCTGTTGTGAGTCCCCAGGTTAAGAGGGGAGCTTGGTCAGTGGTCGGGCAGCATGGAACCAAGCTGAAGATTAAGAAAACGGTTGGAGAGGCAGAAACAACGAGAAACCAGAAGACTGCCGTGGAAACTTCAACTCATTCTGGGTGCTACCCGACGAATGTGAGTGTTCTACTGGGAATGCCACAACGAGCCCCAAAGGGAAGCATTGGCAGACGTGAGTGAGACATCCCTAGAAACCCCAACGAAGACCATCGAGAACGTCATGACGAATTCTACAAGTGGTGTAATGCTACCTGGCGAATTTGAGTCGACTACTCGGAGCATCACTACGGACGACGCCAAGGAAGGTAAAAACATTGTTGTTGTTGGGGAAGTCAGATTGGGTACATGGATAGGGCATTCTGTTTGAAGGATAGGAGTAGGAGGCAGAGAGTGGGGTTTTCCTGGGGCTGGGATGAAGGATATTGTTAGCCGTCTGGATGACATCATGAGAGGTAATGGGAGCAATCCTATTATCTGTCTCATGCTGGGGGCAAGGGATGTTGGCAGACGTGGGAGGGGGACCTGATTAGCAGGTATAGGTCAGCAATAGAGAAAATAGGAAGAAGGGGGAAACCTGTCATATGTGGCATTTTGCCAAGGAGAGGAGTTGGAAATGAATGGTTTGTCCGAGCAATTGGTGTCAATTGCTGGCTGGAAAAATTTACTGTAAGGAAAATGCGGTAACATTCATTGAAAACTGGGACCTCTTCTATGGCAGAAATGACATGTATGCCAGGGATGGGGTTCACTTGTCTAGGTGTGGGGTGGGAGCAACTGGATAACGCAGTGGAGGAGTGTTAGGTCTTAAACTAGGAATAGTTAGTGGTATGGGTTTCTGCGGGAAAACTGTGAAGTCTCAGGGAAAGTAATATGAGTACTAGGAGAACTAGTAATAGGCAAAATGAGGTGAAATATCGGAAGGCCAGGGCACAAAATGACAAGGACAGTAATAGGTTTAGTGGAATAACAGAAAGAGCAGGAATGATAAAGAGAAAGGAGGGTCTTTAAGTATAATTACACAAATAGTCGCAGTGCTAGGAATAAGATGGACGAGTTGAGACTAGTTGCTAGTGCAGGTAACATAGATTAATTTGCCATTACTGAGACGTGGTTTAATTCAAAAAGTCGGGACATGCCTGCAGAAATGTCACATTCAGGTTTTAAAATTGTTCCAAGTAGATAAAGTATCGGGAAGGGGGGTGGGGTGGCATTGTATGCCCGAGATCGCTTGAACTGTTGCATTAAAACGGGTATTAAGTCTGAAGTAACACATACGAGTCTGTTTGGATAGAATTTTCAGAGGGGAAATGAAAAATTAACTTTAGGTGTGATATACCGTCCCCCAAATTTAGATAGGACCAGGGAAGACTACTAATGGGAGGAAATTGTTAGGGCCACAAGGCACGATAATGTAGTAATTCTAGGAGACTTTAACTTTAGTCATATTGTTTGGGAATTTCTTGACGGGGAAATTTAGAATCAACGACTTCTTAGAAGTAGTTCAGGATTGTTTCTGAAGCATTTTTGTGACAGAACCTACAAGGGGTAAAAACCCCTGCTTGACTTAGTTCTGGAAAAACAATGAATCCCTTGTTAATAATTTAAAAGTTTCAGAAGAACTGGGTGCTAGCGACCACAAATCAATTACATTTAGATTGAATGGAAGTATGATAGTAGGGATAACCAGTAACAGTCCCCCGATTTTCGCTTAGGCAGATTACGATGGGCTAGAGAACACTTATCATCTGTTTACTGGGGTAACGAAGAGAGCTATCAAAAATGACAGTTTTCTGAACACAATACATGCTGCTCAAAGAACATTTATCCCTTATAAAAGAAATTAGATCAAATAGAAATGAAACCCAAAATGGATAAAAATAGGCTTGAAATATCTACTAGGCAAAGAAAGGAATTTATTAGGCGTATCAAAAGAGGCGAGGGTCATCTTATGAATCAGTATATTGACACTAAGAGGGACATTAAAAAGGGGATAAGAAAAGCTAAAAGGGACTATGAAATTAAAGTTGCTAGGGATTCTAAAACTAACCCAAAAAGTTTTTTCCAGGTATATAGAACAAAAGTCAGAGTAAGATAGGTCCCCTTAAAAAAAAACTATTGGCATCTTACGACAAAGAGAATGAAATGTGCTCGATTTTAAATAATTATTTTCTCTCGGTTTTTACACAGGAAGACACTAGTAGTGTTCCGGTAATTAATTTTTATAGTGGGCCAGAAGAAGATAAATTATGTAACATCACAGTCACTAGTGAAATGGTTGTGAAGCAGATAGACCGCTGAAGCAAAATAAGTCACCGGGTCCTGAATGAGGTTTTTTCAAGGGGTTTTTTAAAGGAATGCAAAAAGGAAGTCTGTGAACCATTAACTAATATTTTTAATTTATCTCTTCAAACAGGTGTAGTGTCTGATATGTGGAAGATGGCTAATGTAATTCCTATTTTTTTAAAAAAGGGGACAAGTCGTTACCGTCAAATTACCGCCCAATAAGCCTGACCTCAATTGTAGGCAAATTACTAGAGTCAATTATAGCTCAAATTATAAGAAGCCATCTCGATAAGCATAGCTTGATTAATGATACTCAGCATGGATTCACAAGAGGCCGGTCTTGTCTAACTAATTTATTAACTTTTTTCAGTAAAGCTTTTTGAGGCGTTGACCACGATAAAGAATTTGATATTATTTACTTAGATTTTTGTAAGGCATTTGATAGAGTTCCGCACCAAAGACTGTTGAAGAAAGTAGCAGCTCATGGCATTGGGGGGAAAAGTGCTCTCGTGGATCGAATCATGGCTCACAGACAGGAAGCAGAGGAGTGTCCATAAATGGGGTTAAATCCGAGTTTGGGGGTCAGTAACAAGTGGCGTTCCACAGGGATCAGTCTTGGGCCCGTTGTTGTTTTATAATATATCAAATGATCTTGATGAAGGAATTACTAGGTATGAGCAAATTCGCCGATGACACGAAGATAGGTAGGATAATTGATTCAAACGTAGATGTTAGGAACTTCAGGAGGATTTAGACAAACTCTACTCTTGGTCAGAAAAGTGGCAGATGCAGTTCAATGTAGATAAATGCAAGGTTCTGAAGCTCGAAGTGTCCATAACCCTAGCACTTAAAAAGTTTGGAATTTGGTTTTGAAAACCGACAAGTTGGGAAAATTGAGACACTTATGCAGCATATGGGAATCTTTATTCAGGAAACGTTTCGCCACACAGTGGCTTCATCAGTCCAATACAAAGAGGAAGGCGTAAGGAGAGGAGGAGAATGAGGTAATCAGTCCCTCAACCTGGAGTCGATGTGTTCAGTCCATCAATCTTGTAGAAGATTGATGGACTGAACACATCGACTCCAGGTTGAGGGACTGATTACCCCATTCTCCTCCTCTCCTTACGCCTTCCCTTTGTATTGGGCTGATGAAGCCACTGTGTGGCGAAACGTTTCCTGAATAAAGATTCCCATATGCTGCATAAGTGTCTCAATCTTCCACTTATAAGTTAAATAATGTAGAACTTAGCCATACAGATTGCGAAAAGGCTTGGGGGTTATGGTAAGCAGCAAAACCCTTAAACCAAGACAGCAATGCCTAAGCGTACGTAATAAGGCAAATAGATTACTGGGATTTATATCAAGAAGTGTAAGCAACAGAAGTCCAGAGGTCAAACTGCAGCTTTATAAAATCATTATAAGGCCTCAAACCCAGAAATTTTGCAGCTCAATTCTGGTCTCCATATTACAGAATGGAAAATAAATTCGTTAGAAAACATTCAGCGTAAAGGGTGACTAAATTAATACATACATTAGAAATCTTCCTTATGAAGAAAGATTGAAGACTCTTAAGTTACATTCACTTGTTAGACGAAGAATGAGGGGAGACCTGATCGAAGTGTATAAGTGGAAGTTAGGTATTAAATAAAGGGGATATTAACAAGGTCTTGAGGATATCTCTCCAAGAGAGAACCCGCAGTAATGGATTTAAATTAGATAAGTTTAGATTTAGAAAGGACATAGGAAAGTATTGGTTTGGAAATAGGGTAGTTGATGAGTGGAACAGTCTACCTAGTTGGGTTATTGAGGCTAGGACTTTGGGTAGTTTCAAATTTAGGTTGGATAAGTACATGAGTGGGAGGGGTTGGATTTGAGTGGGACTTGCACATCAGAGCTTATTTCTTGGGTAGCATTGAAAATTGGGTTGGTCAAATGTTTGTTAGTGGGATGAATTGTAAAGGACCTGCCTAGTATGGGCCAACAGGCCTGCTGCAGTGTTCCTCCTTTCTTATGTTCTTATGCGTGGAACAGTCTTCCCAGTGGGGTGATAGAGGTTAGGACCTTGGGTAGCTTTAAGAAGAGACTGGACAAATATATGAGTGGGAGGGGCTGGGTTTGATTGGTGTCAAGGGGTACGGGAGTTATTTCTTGAGTAGCTTTAGGTAGATGTCGTTTTGAACATTATAATGGTATAAAATACCGACAGGTTGTTAGGTAAGACACATATGCAACAGTTAGGTATCTTTATTATGAAACGTTTCGCCTACACAGTAGGCTTCTTCAGTCAAGTACAGAAAAGTTGATAGAAGCAGAAGATACTTGAAGACGATGTAATCAGTCCATCACCCTTAAAGTTTTGAGGTGGTCAGTCCCTCAGTCTGGAGAAGAGCATTGTTCCAGAGGGTAGGGTAGTGGTGAGTAAGACAGAGGGCAGGGTACTGCTGAGTAAGACAGAGGGCAGAGTAGTGGTGAGTATGATAGAGGAAAGGGTAGTGCTGAGCGGATTAGATTAGATTTTGCCACCGAAGTGGCTAGTTTATTGTGCACCCCATATCCATCCTGTGGACGGTAGCGCGAGAGCATATGGGTACACAAAAGGCCTAGAAACTAGGCCCCAAAGGGTTAACAGGAATACATATGGATTTATATCTACATATCTATAGTTCACTTATCTGTTACAAGCAAATTTAGGAAATTTGCTTAGTATATCTGGTATCTTATTTTCATTAATAAGAGATCTTGACATGTCACATAGGTTATTATACTGTCTGTCTCTGTATTCCTCAATAAGTGGACAATTAAGCACATAGTGTTCAAGAGAGTGACCATATGCCTGATCACATAATTTACATTTAGTTTGATCATCATCTGTGTGTCTCCCAAACTGCCAGAAGTACTTGTAACCAAGCCTAAGCCTGGCCACTACAACATCAGTCAGTCTGTTCACATTGCAAGTTGCTCCATGAACATACTTATCTACGTTCATGTTATCATAGTGGGTTATAGATCTACTCAGGCTTCTAACTGCATTCCTATAACATTCAGTTTCGTTATTTACTTCTCTCCTAATATTATTCCTAATGCTAGACACAGTTATACCAAAGTTATATTCTACATTCTCCTTCTGGGTACTCTTCTTGGCTAACATATCAACTTTATCATAAAGGAGTAATCCAATGTGCGATGGGATCCATAGCAATTGTACATTAATTCCTTTG
Source organism: Cherax quadricarinatus (assembly GCF_026875155.1). Lineage (NCBI taxonomy): Eukaryota > Metazoa > Arthropoda > Malacostraca > Decapoda > Parastacidae > Cherax > Cherax quadricarinatus. The sequence goes on along the minus strand of NC_069451.1, from coordinate 16,821,894 downwards.
TCCCTAATTTTTGAGTATCTATACCTGGCTTCTCCAATGAGAATGTTGTTGGAGTCATTATATGAGTCAAGAGCCTTCAATGATGACATAGAATCAGTAATGATGATAGAGTCAAGCTCAGTGTCATAGGTTAGCTTTAGCGCCATTAGGATTGCAAACAATTCAGTTTGCAGTGTAGACTCCCAGTTGTTAATTCTCATGCCTAACTCAACAAATTTATTATCGTTCTTAACTAGGGAGGTGGCAACAAGAGCAGATGCAGCCCTGCCAGAAGACTCCTGTTTAGATCCATCAGTGTATATAACTTGTGATAACTTATTACTACCAGCTAGGTGAGAAATTTCTTCTTGAGCAGTTGCTCTAACAAGAGATTTAAGGAAGGGATTACTAGCAATGAGCTTCTTGGGAGGGACTTGTAGGTATGTGAGCAAGAGAGCTGGGGAGGAGTGAGTGGGAGAGAGAGAGCCACTAGACAAGGGGAGACACCCCCTACTGTATTAACAAACACCAGAGTGTGGCATGCGTCGTAGCCCATCAGACACTAATGTGCAGACATGCGTCGTAGCCCATCAGACACTAATGTGCAGACATGCGTCGTAGCCCATCAGACACTAATGTGCAGGCATGCGTCGTAGCCCATTAGACACTAAAGTGCAGACATGCGTCGTAGCCCATCAGACACTAGTGTGCAGACATGCGTCGTAGCCCATCAGACACTAATGTGCAGACATGCGTCGTAGCCCATCAGGCACTAATGTGCAGACATGCGTCGTAGCCCATCAGACACTAATGTGCAGACATGCGTCGTAGCCCATCACACACTAATGTGCAGACATGCGTCGTAGCCCATCAGACACTAATGTGCAGACATACGTCGTAGCCCATCAGACACTGAAGTGCAAACATGCGTCGTATTCCGTCAGACACTGAAGTGCAGGCATGCGTCGTAGCCCATCAGATACTGAAGTGCAGGCATGCGTCGTAGCCCATCAAACATTGAAGTGCAGGCATGCGTCGTAGCCCATCAGATACTGAAGTGCAGGCATGCGTCGTAGCCCATCAGACACTGGAGTGCAGGCATGCGTCGCAGCCCATCAGACACTGAAGTGCAGGCATGCATCGTAGCCCATCAGACACTGAAGTGCAGGCATGCGTCGCAGCCCATCAGACACTGAAGTGCAGGCATGCGTCGCAGCCCATCAGACACTGAAGTGCAGGCATGCATCGTAGCCCATCAGACACTGAAGTGCAGGCATGCATCGTAGCCCATCAGACACTGAAGTGCAGGCATGCATCGTAGCCCATCAGACACTGAAGTGCAGGCATGCATCGTAGCCCATCAGACACTGAAGTGCAGGCATGCGTCGCAGCCCATCAGACACTGAAGTGCAGGCATGCATCGTAGCCCATCAGACACTGAAGTGCAGGCATGCGTCACAGCCCATCAGACACTGAAGTGCAGGCATGCATCGTAGCCCATCAGACACTGAAGTGCAGGCATGCGTCGCAGCCCATCAGACACTGAAGTGCAGGCATGCGTCGCAGCCCATCAGACACTGAAGTGCAGGCATGCGTCGCAGCCCATCAGACACTGAAGTGCAGGCATGCGTCGTAGCCCATCAGACAATGAAGTGCAGGCATGCGTCGCAGCCCATCAGACACTGAAGTGCAGGCATGCGTCGCAGCCCATCAGACACTGAAGTGCAGGCATGCGTCGCAGCCCATCAGACACTGAAGTGCAGGCATGTGTCGTAGCCCATCAGACACTGAAGTGCAGGCATGCGTCGCAGCCCATCAGACACTGAAGTGCAGGCATGCGTCGCAGCCCATCAGACACTGAAGTGCAGGCATGTGTCGTAGCCCATCAGACACTGGAGTGCAGGCATGCGTCGCAGCCCATCAGACAATGAAGTGCAGGCATGCGTCGTAGCCCATCAGACACTGGAGTGCAGGCATGCGTCGTAGCCCATCAGACAATGAAGTGCAGGCATGCGTCGTAGCCCATCAGACACTGAAGTGCAGGCATGCATCGTAGCCCATCAGACACTGGAGTGCAGGCATGCGTCGCAGCCCATCAGACACTGAAGTGCAGGCATGCATCGTAGCCCATCAGACACTGAAGTGCAGGCATGCGTCGCAGCCCATCAGACACTGAAGTGCAGGCATGCGTCCCAGCCCATCAGACACTGAAGTGCAGGCATGCGTCGCAGCCCATCAGACACTGAAGTGCAGGCATGCATCGTAGCCCATCAGACACTGAAGTACAGGCATGCATCGTAGCCCATCAGACACTGAAGTGCAGGCATGCATCGTAGCCCATCAGACACTGGAGTGCAGGCATGCGTCGCAGCCCATCAGACACTGAAGTGCAGGCATGCATCGTAGCCCATCAGACACTGAAGTGCAGGCATGCGTCGCAGCCCATCAGACACTGAAGTGCAGGCATGCGTCCCAGCCCATCAGACACTGAAGTGCAGGCATGCGTCGCAGCCCATCAGACACTGAAGTGCAGGCATGCATCGTAGCCCATCAGACACTGAAGTACAGGCATGCATCGTAGCCCATCAGACACTGAAGTGCAGGCATGCATCGTAGCCCATCAGACACTGAAGTGCAGGCATGCGTCGCAGCCCATCAGACACTGAAGTGCAGACCAGTAGGAAGAATGTGGATCAAGGAAGAACAATTTATAAAAGGCTTAACCCACTGAAACCTTTATCAGCCATCTGATAAACAACCAGTGGGAGAACCTTGTATAAATAAGAGATTTCTTACTGTGATGGCTTCTTTCTCCATTTATTCTCCATTTATTTAGTAATTTAAGCATACAAACAGAGGTACAAAAAATACAGGTAAGAGCAGCATGCTCTTCAACGATATGTATAAACTCCTTTTGAGTTTGTTATGAGGTAGCAAACCTGTGGACCAATTAATGTTAGAAATATGCTCCTGTGTAAAGGAAGAAGCAGTATGATGGTCGTAGTGCGTCATTGTTATGGTCTTCCAGCGGCGTCGTGATCTGAAGCTGTCTCTCCCTGGGACACACAACAATGTTGCAGTGACTCAGGGAACTGGTTGGGATTCAATTTATTGTAAGTCCTGAAAACTCACAGGCCAGTGCGTTAACCACTCGGCCAGTTGGCTCTAACAAGATTCATTCTTGAGTTCAAGTCCCAACCGTTCCGTGGTTTGTTTGCAGTCGTGTTATTAAGATTTGTGAGTCATGGCTGTAGCACCATGTTGACTTGAGTTGTGAAGGTCATGGCTTTGTAAGACAAAAAATAACTCGCTTCCTGTCATTATGTTTCATAATGCAAGGTAGTAGTGCAATAGGCCTATAGCGCACTTTGTCTTTGTTTACTGCCTACTGGGTGAGATGTGGCTATGCCAGGAATTTCCTGTATCTCTGGAATGTCACCAGAATATAAATTTCTCTCGATAGTACAATGTACTCATGTGTTGGCACAATGTACTCATGTGCTGGTACAATGTACTCATGTGCTGGTACAATGCACTCATGTGCTGGTATAATGCACTCATGTGCTGGTACAATGCACTCATGTGCTGGTATAATGCACTCATGTGCTGGTACAATGTACTCATGTGCTGGTACAATGTACTCATATGCTGGTACAATGTACTCATGTGCTGGTATAATGCACTCATGTGCTGGTACAATGTACTCATGTGCTGGTACAATGTACTCATGTGCTGGTACAATGTACTCATGTGCTGGTATAATGCACTCATGTGCTGGTACAATGTACTCATGTGCTGGTACAATGCACTCATGTGCTGGTACAATGTACTCATGTGCTGGTACAATGTACTCATATGCTGGTACAATGTACTCATGTGCTGGTATAATGCACTCATGTGCTGGTACAATGTACTCATGTGCTGGTACAATGTACTCATGTGCTGGTACAATGTACTCATGTGCTGGTATAATGCACTCATGTGCTGGTACAATGTACTCATGTGCTGGTACAATGTACTCATGTGCTGGTACAATGTACTCATGTGCTGGTACAATGTACTCATGTGCTGGTACAATGTACTCATGTGCTGGTATAATGCACTCATGTGCTGGTATAATGCACTCATGTGCTGGTACAATGTACTCATGTGCTGGTACAATGTACTCATGTGCTGGTATAATGCACTCATGTGCTGGTACAATGTACTCATGTGCTGGTTTATAATGCACTCATGTGCTGGTACAATGTACTCATGTGCTGGTACAATGTACTCATGTGCTGGTACAATGTACTCATGTGCTGGTATAATGCACTCATGTGCTGGTACAATGTACTCATGTGCTTGTACTATTTATTCCTGTCACATAAACTACAAAGTCTTTCTACAAAGTACATTTGGTGGCCGTGGAAGTGGTAATTTGCATTTATTTACGAATATCACAATCCAAGCGTTGGGCCATAACTTCGAGTGCTTGGTCATGCTCGCAATTTCTATTTCCAAAATCTGGAAGATTTGTGAAGGACACGATATATTATTTGTTGGGAGGTGACGAGTCAGTGAAGGAACTCGGTATTTTCAACTCTTGTGTTTTGAATGGAGTGTTGCACGTAGATTCAGATTGATGTTGTAAGATTTTAAGTGTTTCTTTGTAGTTCTTAGAGTCTACACCTTCTGTGGAGAAAATTAGAGAGGGTTCTTAGCTCCCTCGAGGGACGACGCTTCCCCGGGGGTTGGAGAAAATTTCTCCACACCTGGTAAAAGGTACCGTCCACTGCAGTTAGAGCTTGTTGATACCGACAGTATTAATGAAGGGACACAAGGCAATAAGAACATCCAGTAAATATGTCTTCAGTGTAATCATCTGCGTTTTTTCCATCTGTTCTCGTGTAAGTGGCCGAAACTGGAACTAATGACCTGCATTTTGGAGACGAAACTTGATAATGATCCTTCCTGGACCATTATCAAGTGACTTCAGTTGGTTCCTACCATCACCATTATGGTACCAGCCATGGTTACCAGCATCACCATCATCTCCAAAGCCAAAAAAACTCACGGTTTTCACGGCTGAGTGCTGTGTAGAGACACAAATCATAAGAAATAATTCCTTCTTCCTTCTATGTTTCCCTTCCTCCATCCTTCCTCTAGCCCTCTCCGGAAAAGTAAACACAAATGCAGAATAATGTGATTCTTTACTGACAACGTTTCGCCCACACAGTGGGCTTTATCAAGTCGCAAACAAATCTACCTAAGCAGATAGTACATGATTATATAGAGGACAGTGACGTGGAGGTCAGGAGAGGAATATTGAAACTGATTGCTAAGAAGAGGAGAAATCTGAGAAAAACCCGCCCAGCATGGGTCAGTAAGTCTGTTGCTATGTAGGATAACAATGAAGAAATTTCCTGGAAAGCGGTTCAGCTATGTTGCAAAAACCGTTATTCTGGATGAAAATTGTTGGATATACAGATGAGTGATAATTCCAGGATCCTGCGTCTGCGTGTCTGTCTTCCTGGCGATGAGTCTTGCTTCTCTGTAGTTGATTAAATGGTTGTGGGAGCTTCATTGTAAAACACAGGCGTTCTTCAAGTCTGATGGCGTAATGGTGTTCTGAAATGCGTGTTTTGGAGGTCTCTGGGACAGACATCCAGAAACCTTTTCCATCGTATTGGCATTTATACCATTTATACCATCCCTCCCTGCTTTAGTGCTTCCACCGCTGCCAGCCACCCTTCCTCACTCCCTCCCTGCCACCCTTCCTCACTCCCTCCCTGCCACCCTTCCTCACTCCCTCCCTTCATCCCTTTCTTACTCCCTCCCTTCATCCCTTTCTCACTCCCTCCCTGCATCCCTCTTTCCCTTCATTTCTCCCTCCCTCCCTCCCGTCACGCACTACGGATCAACTTTGCGTGACGACTCAGTACATTGACTTCGTGTCCTTGAGTTCCCGCTGCTCAGCGCCCTACGAGAGTCGCGTCTGGAGCTCCTTCGCCACACACGGGCGCTCCTTCCCCTAACACTGGCGCTGATTCGCTTCATTCGGACGTTGTCTCCCGTGTTAAAGGATGAACATCTTCGCCATTCTCCAGCTCACACAAGAGGCTCATCCAGCAGGGTGTTTCTAGGTCGCCAGGAAACACCTTGAAACCTCAGCCGTTTTCCTAAAGAGTATTTCATTTTATTAAGATCGGAAACGCAGTTTGATTAAAAGGCTCATTCTTGCGTGCTTGATTATGGGTCATGCTATGGAACATCTCGCATACAAACAATTGTCTCTGACTGGGAACCTGAAGTAACATAGAGTCGCTCGCTTGGCTCCCTGAGTGTTTGCACTCTAGTATCTGACTGTTCGCACTCATATATCGGTCATAATTCACCCTCCTGCCCCTCATGCTTGCCCGAGCGTTGCACTAACGGCTGCACCTGCTCCGTAAACACGCACGTTCTTCATTATCACACATGTTATGAAACCCACAATGAACAACACACAGCTGTACTCAGTCACCCTAAACCACATTATTTACCACTGGCCAGACACGTACAACGTAAATGTTTATTAAAATAACGTTCCTTTATTACGTATATATATATATATATATATGTGTGTGTGTGTGTGTGTGTGTGTACTCACCTATTTGCACTCACCTATTTGTGGTTGCAGGGGTCGATTCATAGCTCCTGGCCCCGCCTCTTCGCTGATTGCTACTAGGTCCTCTATCTCCCTGCCCCATCAGCTTTATCATACCTCGCCTTAAAACTATGTATGGTTCCCGCCTCCGCTACGTCACTTTCTAGGCTATTCCACGGCCTGACTACTCTATGACTGAAGAAATACTTCCTATCATCCCTTTGATTCATCTGAGTCTTCAACTTCCAATTGTGACCTCTTGTGTCTGTGTCCCATCTCTGGAACATCCCGTCTTTGTCCATCTTGTCTATTCCGTTCAGTATTTTATATGTCGTTATCATGTCTCCCCTGACCCTCCTGTCCTCCAGTGTAGTCAGGCCGATTTCCCTCAACCTTTCTTCGTAGGACAATCCCCGTAGCTCTGTTGCAAACCTTTGCACTTTCTCTAATTTCTTGACGTGCTTGACTAGGTGTGGATTCCAAACTGGTGTTGCGTACTCCAGCATGGGCCTGAGGTAAATGGTATACAGAGTCTTGAACGAATCCTTACTGAGGTATCGGAACGCTATCCGTAGGTTTGCCAGGCGCCCGTATGCTGCAGCAGTTATCTGATTGACGTGCGCCTCAGGAGATATGCTCGGTGTTATACTCACCCCCAGATCTTTTTCCTTGAGTGAGGTTTGCAGTCTTTGGCCATCTAAATTATATTGTGTCTGCGGTCTTCTTTGCCCTTCCCCAATCTTCATGACTTTGCATTTGGCAGAGTTAAACTCAAGGAGCCAGTTGCTGGACCAGGCTTGTAGCCTGTCCAGGTCTTTTTGTAGTCCTGCCTGATCCTCATCCGATTTGATTCTTCTCATTAACTTCACATCATCCGCAAACAAGGACACTTCTGAGTCTATCCCTTCCGTTATGTCATTCACATATACCAAAGAACAGCACAGGTCCTAGGACTGAACCCTGTGGAACCCCGCTTGTCACAGGCGCCCACTCTGACACCTCGTCACGTACCATGACTCGTTGTTGCCTCCCTGTCAGGTATTCTCTGATCCATTGCAGTGCCTTTCCTGTTATGTGTGCCTGATCCTCTAGCTTTTGCAGTAACCACTTGTGAGGAACTGTGTCGAAGGCCTTCTTGCAGTCCAAAAAATGCAGTCGATCCACCCTTCTCTCTCTTGTCTTACTTCTGTCACCTTGTCATAAAACTCTAGTAGGTTTGTGACACAGGATTTTCCTTCCCTGAAACCGTGCTGGTTGTCAATTATACACTTGTTTCTTTCCAGGTGCTCCACCACTCTCCTCCTGATGATCTTCTCCATGACCTTGCATACTATGCACGTTAGTGATACAGGTCTGTAGTTTAGTGCCTCATGTCTGTCTCCCTTTTTAAAAATTGGGACTACATTTGCCATTTTCCATACCTCAGGGAGTTGCCCAGTTTCAAATGATATGTTGAAGATCTTTGTTAATGGCACACACAATATCTCTGCTCCTTCTTTAAGGACCCACGGAGAGATGTTGTCTGGTCCCACCGCCTTTGAGGTGTCAAGTTCGCATAGCAGCTTCTTCACCTCCTCCTTGGTTATATGTACCTCATCCAGCACTTGCTGGTGTATCCCCCTGTTCTGATTTCCCGGAGTCCTACTGGTTTCCACTGTAAATATTTCTTTAAATCTCGTGTTGAGCTCCTGACATACCTCTTGGTCGTTTCTTGTGAATTCCCCATCACCCTTCCTCAGTCTGATTACCTGATCCTTGACTGTTGTTTTCCTCCTGATGTGGCTGTACAACAGCTTCGGGTCAGTCTTGACTTTCGATGCTATGTCATTTTCGTATTGCCGCTGAGCCTCCCTTCTTATCTGTGCATATTCGTTCTGGCTCTTCGGCTAATCTCTTTATTTTCCTGAGTTCTCTGTTTTCTGTACCTTTTCCATTCTCTAGTACACCTAGTTTTGCCTCCCTACACCTTTGGGTGAACCAAGGACTCGTTCTGTTCTTCCCATTATTTCTGTTTCCCTTGGGAACAAACCTCTCCTCTACCTCCTTGCATTTTGTTGCCACATAGTCCATCATTTCTTGTACTGGTTTTCCTGTCAGTTCCCTCTCCCACTGAATGTCTTGAAGGAAGTTCCTCATGCCTGAGTAGTTCCCCCTTTTGTAGTTTGGTTTTTCCCAACCTATTCCTGCTACTCTCTCCACTTGGAGCTCAACTATGTAGTCGAAGCACAGAACCACATGATCACTAGCTCCCAGGGGCCTTTCATACATGATATCCTCGATGTCCGAACTACTCAAGGTGAATACAAGGTCCAGTCTTGCTGGTTCATCCTCTTCTCTCTCTCTGGTAGTGTCTCTAATATGTTGATGCATGAGGTTTTCCAGTACCACATCCATCATCTTGGCTCTCCATGTTTCGGGACCCCCATGGGATTCCAGGTTTTCCCAGTCAATCTCCTTGTGATTGAAATCACCCATAACTAGTAACTTTGCTCCCCCCATGTGTGCTCTCCTGGCCACCTCGGCTAGTGTGTCGACCATTGCTCTGTTGCTCTCATCATATTCTTCTCTTGGCCTCCTGCAGTTCTGTGGTGGGTTGTACATTACTGCAATTGTCACCTTATGTCTCTCAGACTGGACTGTTCCTACTAAGTAGTCCCTTTCGCCCGTGCCATCCATTCCTTCCATTTTCTCAAAACCCCACTGGTTTTTAATGAGCAGTGTGTGTGTGTGTGTGTGTGTGTGTGTGTGTGTGTGTGTGTGTGTGTGTGTGTGTGTGTGTGTGTGTGTGTGTGTGTGTGGTATGTGTATGTGTGTGTAAACAACACATGTCAGTGTTCACTTATAACCCACATGGAAACAGAAATTCAATACATTAATTGATCTTAATATTTTGACCACCTTCTGGGATCCTCTTCTATAAATCTACTGAGCTTCTGAAGGTGTTGCAGTGTTGCGATTGTAGCTAGTGTTGAAGGTGTTGCAGTGTTGTGAGTGTAGCTAGTGTTGAAGTTGCAGTGTTGCGATTGTAGCTAGTGTTGAAGTTGCAGTGTTGCGAGTGTAGCTAGTGTTGAAGTTGCAGTGTTGCGAGTGTAGCTAGTGTTGAAGGTGTTGCAGTGTTGTGAGTGTAGCTAGTGTTGAAGTTGCAGTGTTGCGAGTGTAGCTAGTGTTGAAGTTGCAGTGTTGCGAGTGTAGCTAGTGTTGAAGTTGCAGTGTTGCGAGTTAGCTAGTGTTGAGTTGCAGTGTTGCGAGTGTAGCTAGTGTTGAAGTTGCAGTGTTGCGAGTGTAACTAGTGTTGAAGTTGCAGTGTTGCGAGTGTAGCTAGTGTTGAAGGTGTTGCAGTGTTGTGAGTGTAGCTAGTGTTGAAGGTGTTGCAGTGTTGTAAGTGTAGCTAGTGTTGAAGGTGTTGCAGTGTTGTGAGTGTAGCTAGTGTTGAAGGTGTTGCAGTGTTGTAAGTGTAGCTAGTGTTGAAGGTGTTGCAGTGTTGTAAGTGTAGCTAGTGTTGAAGGTGTTGCATTGTTGTGAGCGTAGCTAGTGTTGAAGGTGTTGCAGTGTTGTGAGTGTAGCTAGTGTTGAAGATGTTGCAGTGTTGTGAGTGTAGCTAGTGTTGAAGGTGTTGCAGTGTTGTGAGTGTAGCTAGTGTTGAAGGTGTTGCAGTGTTGTAAGTGTAGTAGTGTTGAAGGTGTTGCAGTGTTGTAAGTGTAGCTAGTGTGAAGGTGTTGCAGTGTTGTGAGTGTAGCTAGTGTTGAAGGTGTTGCAGTGTTGTAAGTGTAGCTAGTGTTGTAGGTGTTGTAGTGTTGCAGAGAGCACCCGGTCCTCGTCCTGGCTGGTTCAGCTTCACTTGTTCTTCTTGCGGGAGGAACCAAGACTTTTTTCTCCAACACCCGATGTTTTAAGCTGTTGCACCCACCGTGGGGGTAGTTGTGGTTGGAGGTGGTGGTGGTAGTTGTGGTAGAAGGAGGTAGTGGTAGTCGAAGTTGGAAGAGGTGATGGTAGTTGCGGATGGAGGATGTGGGGGTAGCTGTTGTTGGAGGTGGTGGTTGTTGTGGTTAGAGGAGGTTGTGGTAGTTGTGGTTGGAGGAGATGGTGGTAGTTGTAGTTGAAGTGTTGGGGTTGAAAGTGTAATGTACACTATCTAAACACGACCGTCAAGTATTACTACGCAGCACTCAAGCTGCTACCCAACCAGCTTGAGCTGGTAGCTGCTACCCAGCCAGCTTGAACTGGCAGCTGCTACCCAACCAGCTTGAGCTGGCAGCTGCTACCCAGCCAGCTTGAGCTGGTAGCTGCTACCCAACCAGCTTGAGCTGGGTACAGGGTACCTAGCACCCAGGCAGCTACACCAGGGTACCTAGTACCCAGGCATCTACACCAGGGTACCTAGTACCCAGGCATCTACACAAGGGTACCTAGTACCCAGGCATCTACACAAGGGTACCTAGTACCCAGGCAGCTACACAAGGGTACCTAGTACCCAGGCATCTACACAAGGGTACCTAGTAACCAGGCATCTACACAAGGGTACCTAGTACCCAGGCAGCTACACAAGAGTACCTAGTACCCAGGCGGCTACACAAGGGTACCTAGTACCCAGGCATCTACACAAGGGTACCTAGTACCCAGGCATCTACACAAGGGTACCTAGTACCCAGGCAGCTACACAAGGGTACCTAGTACCCAGGCAGCTACACAAGGGTACCTAGTACCCAGGCAGCTACACAAGGTTACCTAGTACCCAGGCATCTACAAAAGGGTACCTAGTACCCAGGCAGCTACACAAGGGTACCTAGTACCCAGGCAGCTACACAAGGGTACCTAGTACCCAGGCATCTACACAAGGGTACCTAGTACCCAGGCAGCTATACAAGGGTACCTAGTACCCAGGCATCTACACAAGGGTACCTAGTACCCAGGCAGCTACACAAGGGGTACCTGTACCCAGCATCTTCACAAGGGTACCTAGTACCCAGGCAGCTACACAAGGGTACCTAGTACCCAGGCATCTACACAAGGGTACCTTAGTACCCGGCATCTACACAAGGGTACCTAGTACCCAGGCAGCTTCAAGGTGCCCCAGTCAGTGTTGGTGATGGCATCTCGCATTATGTCAACAATGTGCGTATAAGGAAGTACCAGCCAGCCACTATGGCGACTCTCCACCTCAGCCCCGTCAATTCACCACCTCAGCCCCATCAATTCACCACCTCAGCCCCATCAATTCACCCCTCACCCGTCAATTTACCACCTCAGCCCCATCATCAACCCTCGTCAATTTTACCACCTCAACCCCCGTCAATTCACCACCTCAACCCCGATCAATTCACCACATCAACCCTCGTCAGTTCACCATCTCAACCCTCGTCAATTCACCACCTCAAGCATCGTCAATTCACCACCTCAACCCTCGCCAATTCACCACCTCAACCCAGTTAATTTACAACCTTATCCCCTTCAACAGAACTGCCCCCCTGAAGGGTTCTTGATCCAAGGAATTAACAGAAAATTGCTGGCAAGCAGTCAAAGATCGTGTGTACTCGAAAATAATGGTTTAGGAGAAATATGATTGATGATGATGATGATGATGATGATGATGATGATGGTGATGATGATGGTGATGATGATGGTGATGATGATGATGGTGATGATGAGATGATGGGTTTATATGATGTGATGTGATGATGATGATGTGATGGGTGATGATGGTGATGTGGTGATGATGATGATGTGATTTATGATGTGTGAGATGATGATGATGATGATGATGATGGTGATGATGATGATGGTGATGATGATGATGGTGTTGATGATGATGATGATGATGATGATGATGATGATGATGATGGTGATGGTGATGATGGTGATGATGTGAGATGGGGTTTATGGTGATGTGATGAGATGATGATGATGGTGATGATGTGATGATGTGTGATGTGATGATTTTGATGATGGTGATGATGATGGTGATGATGTGATGGTGAGGGTGGGTGATGGTGTTGATGTGATGTGATGATGATGTTGAGAGATGATGTGGGATGGTGATGATGGTGATGGGTGATGATGGTGTTTATGATGTGATGATGATGATATGAGATGTTTGGGGTGATGATGATGGTTGGTGTGGGGTGATGATGATGGGTTGATGATGATGGATGTTTTTGGATGATGATGAGGGTGATGATGTTTAGGTGATGGTGATGAGGTGATGATGTGATGGTGTTGAGTGATGAGTGGGTGTGATGGTGATGATGATGATGGTGGTGGTGAGATGATGATGGTGATGATGATGATGATGTGGTGATGAGGTGATGTGATGATGATGAGGTGGTGATGATGATGATGATGATGTGTGATGATGATGATGATGATGTGATGATGATGGTGTGATGATGATGATAAGATGGTGATGATGTGATGGTGATGATGATTGATGATGGTGTGATGATGATGTGATGATGATGTGATGATGATGATGGTGATGATGATGATGATGTGTGATGATGATGATGATGATGGGTGGGGTGATGATTGATGGATGATGATGTGATGATGGTGTGATGATGTGATGATGATGTGATGATTTGGGGATGATGATGATGATGATGATGATGATGATGATGATGATGGTGATGATGATGATGATGATGGTGATGATTTGGGTGATGGGTGATGGTGATGTGTGATGATGATGTGGTGATGATTTATGGTGATGATGTGATGATGATGATGATGATTGTGATGATGATGAGATGATGATGTTGATGGTGATGATGATGATGATGAAAGTAATGATGATGATGGTGATGATGATGATGATGATGATGTGATGATGATGGTGATGATGGGTGATGATGATGATGATGATGATGATTGTGTGATGATTGATGATGATGAGGGTGTGATGGTGATGATGATGATGATGGGTGGTTATGATGATATGATGATGATGATGATGGTGATTGATGATGATGATGATGATGATGATGATGATTTATGATGTTGAGGTGGGATGATTGATGGTGATGATGATGATGGGGATGATGATGGTGATGATGATGATGATGGTGGTGATGATGATGATGATGATGGGTGATGATGATGATGATGGTTTATGATGATTTATGATATGATGATGTGATGATGGTGATGAGATGGTGATGATGATGATGATGATGATGATGATGATGTTGATGTGATGATGATGATGATGATGATGTGATGATGTGTGACTGTGAGTGGGTGGGGTTGATGATGTGGAGTGTTATGATGTGATTGATGATGATGTGGTGATTGGTGATGATGATGGGGTTGATGGTGAATGATGATGATGATGGTGAATTTTGATGTATGATGTGATGATGATGATTTTGATGGGGTGATTGTGATGATTTATGATGATGATGGGATGATGATGATGTGATGATTGATGATGATGATGATGATGATGATGGTGATGATGAAAGTGATGTTGATGATGATGATGATGGTGATGTGTGATGATGGTGTGATGGTGATTGATGATGATGGTGAGATGTGTATGATGATGATGATGATGATTGATGATGATGATGATGGTGATGATTTATGATGATGATGATTTTGGTGATGGATGATGATGATGATGTGGGGATGATGATGATGATGATGGTGAAAGATGATGTGATGAAGATGATGATGATGATGGTGATGATGAGGGTTTAGGATGGTGTGATGATGATGATGATGATGATGATGTGATGATGATGATGATGTGATGATGATGTGATGATGATGATGTTTTGATGGTTGATGAAGATGATGATGATGATGTGAGGGGATGGGGTGAGAGGAAAGAAAAAATAAATAAATAATATAATTAATAATAATAAAAATAATAATAATATATAATTATAAAATAATATTATTATTATTATTATTATTAATTATTATTATTAATTTTTTATTATTATTTTATTATTATTATTATTATTTTTAAAATTATTATATTATTTAGTTATTATTATTTATTAATTATTATTATATTATTTATTATTATTATTATTATTATTATTTGTGTTGGTGGGATGGAAAGCAGGAGATATGGGATATACGGTGGGTTAAAAGACAATTATCCCAGGAGGCGTATATACATACAGACCTGGTATTACACACAGACGTGCTTATATCACACAGCCTGAGTATATAACACAGAGGGCGTTATACATAGCCATAACAGAAAGCTGCGAGTACATAATAAAACAGCACTCTATGTATTTTACGCAAGAAGTCTTCTTGCAGTATATACTGAGTAATCCAACTACACTACTTCCCAACACTAACGTAACTACCACACCTCACACTCAGTAACTCACCAAAACCTCACACTAGTAACTCACACACACCCACACTCACGAAAACCTCACACCACCCCATCACTTTAATTCACACCACCCCCACCTTCACGTAACT
Source organism: Cherax quadricarinatus (assembly GCF_026875155.1). NCBI lineage: Eukaryota > Metazoa > Arthropoda > Malacostraca > Decapoda > Parastacidae > Cherax > Cherax quadricarinatus. The sequence continues at coordinate 16,806,845 of NC_069451.1, read as the reverse complement.
CACCCCCAAAACCTCACATCAGAAACCCAAACCACACCTCACACTACGAAAATCACACACACCCACACCACGAAAATACACCCCTCCCAACACGTAATAACCCCACACCTCCCCCAACACGTAATCCACAAAACCCCCCACACAAACCACACACCCCTTTCACACACACGTAACTCCCCACACACCTACCCCAAAAAGGGGAAACCAAAAAACCCCTCAACACACTTTAATAACCCCACCCTCACACACCCGTAACCCCCAAAACACCTCCCCACACGTAACTAACCCACCTCAAAACTCACGTAACTCCCCACACCTACCACTACGAAAAACTCACAAAACACTCACAAAACACTTTAACTCCACACACCCCCACAAAAGAAACTCAAACACCCCCAAACACCTTTAACTCACACCACCTCACCCCACAGAAAACTCCACACACCTCCCCACACACTTTAAACCTCACACCCCACCTCACACCACGTAATCACACCACCTCCACACCGAAAAACCCAAACCTCACACCCGGGGTAACTCAACACACCTCACACTCACGAAATACACACACCCACACTCACGTAACTACACACATCACCACACGAACTAAAACCCACACACCTCACACACACGAAACCCCCAAACACCCCTCAAAAACACGTAATCCACACCCCTCACACACAGTAACCCACAACCCACACAACGTAAATTTCCACAAACCTACCCCACAGTAAATCACACATCTCACCCCACACGAAAACTCACCCCAACCCCACAAACACTTTAATTCACCACCTACACTCACGAAAAACTCACCCCCACACCCCCCCCACACAAAAAACTCCCCCACACCCACCCCACACGAAACTCCACCACCTCCACACACGAAACTCACCCCCCCTCACAAACACTTTAACTCACACAAAAACCCTCACAACACGTAACTCACAACACCCACACACACGTAACTCACACACACCTCACAAAAACCAAAACTCACCCCCACACGTAATTCAAACACACCTCAACACAGTTTTTCACACACCCTCACCCCACACAAACTCACCACCCCCAAAAACCGATAATCAAACCATCACCCCACACGTAACTCACACACACCTACACTCACGAAAACTCAAAACCCCCCTTCAAAAACCCCGGGAAATCCCCCCAAACACCTCACACTAAACGTAACCCAACAACCCTCCCCACCCCACGTAACTCACAACACCTACACCCCCGTAACTCACCAACCCCTCACACACCGTAATCAAACACCTCACCAAAGAAAACTCACCCCACACCTCACACACACGTAATCACCCCCCCACCTCACACACACTTTAAACTAAACAAATCTCACCCCACTTTAACTCAACAACCCCCACCCGTAAAAAAACACACCCCTCAACACACAAAACTCAAACCCCTCACCCACACTTTAACTCACAAAACACAAAAACTAAACTACCCCCTCACCCCGGCAAATTTTACCCCACTCCTCACAAAATACCCCTTAAATGCAGGGCGCCCAACGAACACACGCACATACACACAACCTACAAAAAGGAAGGAGCTGAGTTTTTCACCCCTGAAAACCACAATTGGTGGTAACACACACACATAACCCCCCCCAAAACCCACATAACACAAAAACCCCCAAACACACACACACACCAACACAAAACTTTCCCACCACACCCACACACAAAACACAAAACATACACACACACACACTCACACAACGCAAAACACCAAAACATACCCACACCCACACCTACACACCCACCAATACACACAAAACCACACACACAACACGGCCCATTTTGGGAAAACCCACACCCTACCCAAGCACGTAAAGGAAACTAGAGAAAGGGGAAAAGGGTTTTTGAACGGACTAGCCCCAGAGTTTAAGGGGAAGGGTTTACGAGGAGGGGTTTTAAGGGGAAAACAACCTGCGACATTAAAGGAAGGAAAATAGGGGGGACTGGTAACGACAAAACCAAAATTTGGGGGGAATTTTAAAGGTGGACAAAAAACGGGGAGGGTTCCCGAGATTTGGGCACAGTAAACAAGGGGACCCAGTTGGAAACTGAAAAAACCCCCTGAAACAAGGGATGTTAGGAAGTATTTCTTCAGCCACGGTAGGCAGTTTAAAGGGGGAAAAGTTTGGGAAGCGATTGTAAAATGGGGGCGGTTTTTTACATAGCTTTAAGCGGGTTTTGATAAAACTCCCGGCCCCAGGGAGAGTGGGCTAGTAGGAAACGTGAAGAGGCGGGGCCAGGGAATCGGAACCGGGCCCCCGCAAACCCCAACCCAGGTGATACAACCCCCAACTAGGGGAGTACACCCAACAACATACACACACCCCACACACACACACAAACACAACACACACACACACACAACACCACAACACAAACACCCATACACACACCACAACACCCACCAAAAAACACCACACACACACACACAACAACACACCCCCACACACACAAAACAAAACCCCCCACAAGCAAGTAAAACCCTAAGAATTTCCCGCCAAAAGTTGTTGCCTGTATGGGGTGTACGGGCTCCTTTAAAACCCTTTCATTTCCCTTTTTGGATGTTCTCCCTTGCTAACCCTTTCCCCCCCCTCCCTCCCCCTCCCGTACTCCCCTTTTCAACCCTCTTTCCCTTCCCCCCCCCCTCTCTCCATTCCCATTCTTGGTCCCTGCTACATGCAGTACCCTGAAGGACAGTGGGTGAGGTTTTTTGGGCCCTTTATTTTCTAAGTCTTGTTGCTTGGGGGTTAAAAATCACTCTCTCCCCCCCTCCCCCCCTCCCTCTCCCCCTTCTTTGCCTCCCTCCCCCCCTCTCTCCGCCCCTTTCCCCCCCTCCTTCTTCAAAAGGGTTCCCCTTTAGGGTGGACGGGGGGTATAAAACCCTGTGGGGGGGGGGGTGAGGTTGTGTGTGGGGTGTTTTTGCCACCCTTTATTTTTTCAGCCCGTAAAAAATTTTAGATTTAGCGTGGTGTTCACTTTTTCCCTTTGATGTTTTACAGGGGAAACCCGCAGTGTGCTGGTAACTTTCTATATATGTTATACAGTGGGAACCCCAGCAGTGTGTGCTAAATTTCTATATGATCGTTATACAGTGGGAACACCAAAAGTGTGCTGCACACAAATTTTATATTATGGGCACAGTGGGAACCAGCAGTGTGCGCTTTCACTATTTTTATGATCGTTAACAGTGGGAAAAACCAACGTGTGCCTTTCTAACAAATATTCCCCTTTTATGTAGTTTCCCAAGGGGGCATCGAAATGTGCTGCTAACTTTCTATATGATAGTTACACAGTGGGAAAAAAAACGTGTGGTGCCAAAATAATTTTTTATGATAGTTACAGGGTGGGAACATTTGCCGTGTTTGTTTCTACACTTTTTTATTTGTATTTTACAGTGGGAACATCAGCGTGGCTGCTACACTATTTAAAATTTATAGAATTTTTTTACCGTGGGAAAAATCAGCAGTGTGCTTGCCCACACCCTTTTTAAAAAATAGGGTTTTTACAGTGGGAACACCCGCAGTGTGCTGCTACACTATTCTATATGATAGTTATTCAGTGGGGAACATCAACAGTGTGCTGCCCACATTTTTCTATATTGGGTAGTTATACAGTGGGAAAACCCAGCAGGTGCTGTACACTATTCTATTTTGGATAGTTATACGTGGGAACACCCGCAGGGTGTACACTATTCTATATGAAAAGTTATACCCGTGGGAAAAATCAGCAGGGTGCTGCTACACTATTCTATAGATGTTATACAGTGGGGAAAAAAAACCCGCCCGTGTGTTTCTAATATTCTATATGGGTAGTTATTCGGGGAAACCGCAGTGTGTTTGCTTCATATTCTTTTATGATTTTACAGAGTGGGAACATCAGGCCCAAAATTTTTTTGGTTTTACATTTTTTATTGGTTTGTTATTCAGTGGGAACATCGCAGTGGTGTCTACCCCTATTCTATATGATAGTTTATACCGTGGGAAAAAAACCAGCAGTGTGCTGCTACACTATTTAAAAAGGGTAGTTATACATTGGGAAAACCCGCCGTGTGTTTCCCCACACTTTTCTATATGTAGTTATTTAAATGGGGGCCCCTTTAGCAGTGTGCTGGGTACACTATTCTTATGATAGTTATACAGTGGGAAAAACCCCGCGTTTTTGTTCTACACTATTCTATATGATTTGTAAAACAGTGGGAAAAAATCAGCAGGGGGCTGCTACACTATTTTTATATATAGTTTTTACAGTGGGAAAAAACCCGCAGGGGTGTGCTACACTATTCTATATGATAGTTATACCCTGGGAACATTTAGCAAATGTGCCCGTTTCACTATTTTTTATATGATTTGTTAAAACAGGGGGGAACACCGAGTGTGTTGCCCCCACTTTTATATGATAGTTATACAGTGGGAAAATCAGCAGTGTGCTGCTACCTTTTATATGATAGTTATACAGGGAAAAACCAGCAGTGTGCTGTTTTTCCCCCTTTCTATATGATAGTTATACCTGGGAACACCGCAGTGTGTTGCTACATATTCTATATGATGTTATTTCAGGGTGGGAACATCAGAGTGTGCTGGTTTCATATTCTATATGTAGTTTTTACAGTGGGGAAAATCGCAGTGTGCCCCCTACAATAAATTTTATTGTAGTTATACAGGGGGAACACCAGCAGTGTGTGCTACACTGTTCCCATATGATGTTATACGTGGGGGAAAACCCCAAAAGTTTCTGCTAATTTCTTATGATAGGTTATACGTGGGGAAAACCCCAAAATGTGTGGGGGAACACAAATTTTATATTTTAGTTGCACAGGGGAACACCAGCGTGTGGGGGCTACACTATTCTATATGGGTAGTTACGAGTGGGAAAATCAGCAGGGTGCTGCCCCAAAACTATTCTATATGATAAATTACACAGTGGGAACATAGAGTGTGCTGCTTTTAGTATTTAAAATGATGTTACACCCCGTGGGAACATCAGCAGTGTGGTGCTACACTATTCTATATAATAGTTACACAGTGGGAAATCAGCATTTTGCTGTACAGTTTCTATTAAAGTTAACAGTGGGGAAAATCAGCAGTGTGCTGCTACGTATTCTTATTTAGTTACACAGGGGGGAAAATCAGCAGTTTTGCTGTTTCATTTCCCATTGATTTGTTAAAGTGGGAAAATCAGCAGGGTTTGCTGGGTACACTTTTTATATAGTTTCACGTGGGAACATCAGGGGTGTGCGGGTACACTTTCTATATGATAGTTACCCCCGTGGGAAAAACAGCAGTGTGGTGCTCACTATTCTATATGATGTTACCAGTTGGGGAAACATCGCAGTTTGCTGCTTTAAATATTTTTATATGATAGTTACACAAAATGGGGAAAAAATCAGCAGTGTGGTGCTACACTAATTTTTAAAAATAGTTACACCGGGGGGAACATCACCCCGGGTGCTGCCCACGTATTTTTTTATAATGGGTTTCACGGGGAACATCAGCAGTGTGGTTTCTACACTTTTTCTATATAATAGTTTTCACGTGGGAACATCCGCAGTGTGGTTTTCTAAAAATATTTTTATAATGTTACACAAGGGGGGGGGAACAAAAGGTAAGTGTTCCCCCCCTTTTTTCCCTCACTGTGTGTTCCCTGGGGTTGTAATGAGTCAGCCCGAAATGGGGGGACCCTTTAAAATTTTCATCAGCCTGAACTGGGGGACCTTTCAATAACCTCAGCCGGGGCGGGGGGGACTTCGTAAAACTCAGCCCGAGTGGGAGGCTTCAGTAGCTCAGTGGAGGGGGGGACTTCAGTAGCCTCGCCTGAGCGGGGGGGGGGACTTCAGTAGCACAGCCCGAGCTGGGAGGGCTTTTAAATAGATCAGCCCGAGCTGGGGAACTTCAGGACATCAGCCCCGAGTGGAAAACTTCAATGCCCTCAGCCTTTAGTGGGAGACTTCAGTGCATCAAACATGAGCTGGGGGAATTCAGTAGCACTCAGCCCGAGTGGGGACTTCAGTACATCAGGCCCGAGCTGGGAGACTTCAGTTAGCTCAGGGGAGTGGGAGACTTTAGTTTGGGACAGCCCGAGCTGGGGACTTCAGTAAGGGAAAGCCTGAACTGGGGGACTTCCGTAGCATCAGCCTGAGCTGGGGGGACTTCAGTAGAAACAGGGCCGGCTGGGGGGCTTTAGTAGCATCAGGCCCGAGTGGGGAGACTTTTTAGTAAACATTTAAACCTGAGTGGGGCGGGGGTTTCAGGTTTGCCTCGCCGGGGCTGGGAGAAATTCTTTGCACCCGCCTGAGGGTGGGGGGACTTTCAGTAGCAATCAGCCTGAGCTGGGAGACTTCAGTAGCATCAGCCTGGGGCTGGGAGACTTTTAGTAGCATCAGCCTGAGCTGGGAGAGACTTTTAGTAGCTCAGCCTGAGCTGGAAGACTTCGTAGCACGTTAGGGAAAAACTTCAGGTAGCATCAGCCTGAGCTGGAAGACTTCCCGTTGCTTTAGCCCCGAGTGGGAGAATTCCGTAGATCAGTGGGGCTGGAAGACTTCAGAGCATCAGCCCGAGCCCGGGAAGGAACTTCATTAGGGATCAGGCCCGAGCTGGAAAAAATTCAGTAGCATCAGCCCCGAGTGGGGAGGGGCTTCCCTAGATCAGCCCGAGCTGGGGAAAAAACTTCAGTAGCATAGCCCCGAGCTGGAAGACTTCAGTACATCAGCCTGAGCTGGGAAAACCAGTTTGGGATCAGCCTGAGCTGGAAAACTTTTTAAATGCATCAGCCCCGAGCTGGAAGACTTCAGTAGCCTCAGCCTGAGTGGGGGGACTCAAATAGCATCAGCCTGAGCTGGGAGATTCAGTAGCAAACAGCCTGAGGGTGGGGACTTCAATGCATCAGCCGAGCTGGGGGACCCTTTAAATAAACATCAGCTGAGCTGGGAGGGCTTCAGGGACTCGCCTGAGCTGGAAGATTCCGTGCATCAGCCTGAGCTGGAAAAACTTTCCCGTGCTCAGCCTGAGTGGAAGGGCTTCAGTTAGATCGCCTGGGTGGGAGGGCTTCAGTAGCATCAGCCCGAGGGGAAGACTTTAGTTGCATCAGCCTGAGCTGGAAGACTTCAGTAGCATCAGCCCGAGCTGGAAAACCCTTTAGTTGATCAGCCCGAAACCCGGGGGGGGGATTCAGTAGCTCAGCCTGAGCTGGAAAAAAATTAGTTTGCATTTAGCCTGAATGGAAGATTCAGTTTGCATCAGCCTGAGTGGAAAACTTCAAAATAGCAAACAGCCCGAGCTGGAAGACTTCAGTAGATCAAACCTTTAGCTGGAAAAACTTCGTAGAAACAGGCCCGAGCTGGAAAACTTCGTTAGCATCAGCCTGAGGGGGAGGGCTTCAGAAATTTCCGCTTTTAAATTTTTTTAGAGAACCAAGAGAATATGGGCCAAAAAATTTTTAGTTTTAAATTCATCAGCTACGAAAAACTACAAGGTTTCCCTTAGAAGAGCTGACTTATTATCACTTGCTGGGGGGAAAAGGGGGATGTAGGAGTGTATTTGGGGCATTTTTATGCTGTGTGTTTTCAGGGTGGGGTGGAAAAGACCCCTCACCTTTTTTTTTTTAATATCGGTTTTTCACCGCCCTTTCATTTATTCGTTTGTGAGTGAAAAAAACCTCCCTAGTGGTTATATTGCAGGTCATGCAGGGGTTACTTAAGACAGGGGATTTGGTTTTTTTTTGTCTCTCAGTTTTTTTGGTTAGGGTTTTCCCTCTGGTTTAAAGGGTTTTTCCCGGAAAAAAGGACAAATGTTTCCGACAAAGGGAAAAATCTGTATTCATTAAGAACCCGCAAAGAAACCCCTTTTCACGTGCCCCCAAAATTGTAAAAAAGAAAGAGCTTACACCCCGGGTTGAAATTCCAGGGCATTTAAAACAACGGATTTTAAACCCCACTTTCCCAAAGGTGGCAGCAAAAAACATTAGCTAAGAACTATAGACCAATTGTCTGCCCTTCCCCCCCATATAAAAATCTTTGAAAAAGTGCTAAGAAAAAGGATTGCAAAAACACTGGATTCCCAAAATCTGCACAAACCAGGGCAACGTGGGTTCAGGGCAGGTCGCCCCGCCCTTTACCAAAATACTGGATACTATGATATGGCCCTTTGGGTGCCTGGGAAAAAAAAATCAGAATAGAGATGTAATATTTCAAGATTTTCCAAAAACCCTTTTTCAAGTGCGGTCAAATTTTTTAATGCAGGTGGGTCTTAACCTTTTTAAACCAAAAAGAAACAAAGAGCAGGAGGTTTAACAAAATTCAATCGGAAGTGCCATAGTGAAAAAAAATTTTTCACAAGGCAAGTCTGCCCCCTTGGTTCCTTAATCCCTCACATCAGACTTTGCAGAGATGTAACCCTGCGCCGTAACATTCCCTTTCCCGCATACCAGGATCGCATGGGGTTGTCTCCCAAAGGGGGACGCGGTTAACCTCCAAAAAAGATATTTAAAAAACAAGTTTTCCCGTGGGTAGCAAAAAAACAAAATTTATGTTCAATTTAAAAACAAATTTTCCAAATTTCTCCGTTATGGGAAAAAGGAGGAGGAAAAACTAGAACTGAGTATATACAAATTTTGATCATTTCATTTTGAGCGAAAAAAAAAATGGAGGGACCCGGTAGTGGGGAATGTTTTTAAGATCTCATTTCAAGGATCACAAAAGTGCCGATTCCCAAATGTTAAAAAAGAGTGATAGGATGTATTAAAAAGAGAACGTTTCAAAAACAAGAGGGTGCCAAGTTTAGCGACCAAACCCCTTTTTAAATTCCCCTTTTTCTCTTAGGCTGGAATACTGCTGTTTCATTAACATCTCCGTTCAAAAACAGGGGGAAAATTGCCCGATCCCAAAAGTGTACAGAGGGGCCTTTACTGCAAATGTAAGTTCTATCAAACACCTTAACTACTGGGAACGCTTGGAAGCATTTGATTTGTACTCGCTGAAATGCAGGCGAGAGAGATATATCATAATCTACACTGAGAAAATTCAAGAATGAATGGTCCCGAATTTGCACACAGAAATCACTTCCTACAAAAGTAAAAGACTGGGCAGGAGGTGCAAAACACACCCGATGAAAAGTAGGGGCACCACTGGTACACTAAGAGAAAACACCATAAGTGTCCGGGGCCCAAGACTGTTCAACAGCCTCCCACCATGCATAAGGGGAATTACCATTAGGCCCCTGGCTGCCTTCAAGAGGGAAGTGGACAGATACTTAAAGTCGGTGCCGGATCAGCCGGACTGTGGTTCGTACGTTGGACTACGTGCGGCCAGCAGTAACAGCCTCGTTGATCAGGCCCTGATAATCGGGAGGCCTGGTCAAGGACCGGACCGTGGGGGCGTCGATCCCCGGAATACTCTCCAGATAGACTCAAGGTAGGCGGGTCTTAGTCATATGATGACCCGCAGCTGGAGATTTTGGTCCTCTGAGCGAAGTCTTGCGCTAGTGACTAGCACCACCAGCTGCCTTAACTGCGAGTGTGGCTGGTTATGACGTCACTCTGAGTGATGACATGTTGTGACATGTACTGATAATAAGCATCTCGTGCGTATGCTGATGTGCGTTAAAAAACGTCAGCACTCACTGTACCTATGTGTAGGATGTGGAGGTACCACCACTACCACCACTACCACTACCACTACTATCTCCACTACCACCACTACCACTACTATCACCCCTACCACCACTATCACCATTGTCACCACTATCACAACTACCATCACAATCACTACTATCACCACTACCAACACTACCACCACTACCACCACTACCACCACTATCACCACTATCACCCCTACCACCACTATCACTACTATCACCACTACCACCACCACTACCATCACTATCACCACTACAACCACTATCACCACTACCATCACTACCACTACTATCACCACTACCACCAGTGTATATACACCGTGAAGTGTATGTCTCTCAGTGTATATACACCGTGAAGTGTATGTCTCTCAGTGTATATACACTATGAAGTGTATGTCTCTCAGTGTATATACACTGTGAAGTGTATGTCTCTCATTGTATATACACTGTGAAGTGTCTGTCTCTCAGTGTATATACACCGTGAAGTGTATGTCTCTCAGTGTATATACACTATGAAGTGTCTGTCTCTCATTGTATATACACTGTGAAGTGTATGTCTCTCAGTGTATATACACTATGAAGTGTATGTCTCTCAGTGTATATACACTGTGAAGTGTCTGTCTCTCAGTGTATATACACTGTGAAGTGTCTGTCTCTCAGCGTATATACACTGTGAAGTGTCTGTCTCTCAGTGTACATACACTCTGAAGTGTATGTCTCAGTGAATATACACTGTAAAGTGTATGTCTCTCAGTGTATATACACCGTGAAGTGTATGTCTCTCAGTGCATATACACTCTGAAGTGTATGTCTCTCAGTGTACATACACTATTAAGTGTATGTCTCTCAGTGTATATACACTGTGAAGTGTATGTCTCTCAGTGTATATACACTGTGAAGTGTATGTCTCTCAGTGTATATACACTGTGAAGTGTCTGTCTCTCAGTGTATATACACTGTGAAGTGTCTGTCTCTCAGTGTATATACACTGTGAAGTGTCTGTCTCTCAGTGTATATACACTGTGAAGTGTCTGTCTCTAGGTATATATACACCGTGAAGTGTATGTCTCTCAGTGTATATACGCTGTGAAGTGTCTGTCTCTCAATGTATATACACTGTGAAGTGTATGTCTCTCAGTGTATATACGCTGTGAAGTGTCTGTCTCTCATTGTATATACGTTGTGAAGTGTCTGTCTCTCAGTGTATATACACTATGAAGTGTATGTCTCTCAGTGTATATACACTGTGAAGTGTATGTCTCTCAGTGTATACACACTGTGAAGTGTATGTCTCTCAGTATATATACGCTGTGAAGTGTATGTCTCTCAGTGTATATACACTGTGAATTGTATGTCTCTCATTGTATATATACTATGAAGTGTCTGTCTCTCATTGTATATACACTGTGAAGTGTATGTCTCTCAGTGTATATACACTATGAAGTGTATGTCTCTCAGTGTATATACACTGTGAAGTGTCTGTCTCTCAGTGTATATACACTGTGAAGTGTCTGTCTCTCAGCGTATATACACTGTGAAGTGTCTGTTCTCAGTGTACATACACTCTGAAGTGTATGTCTCAGTGATATACACTGTAAAGTGTATGTCTCTCAGTGTATATACACCGTGAAGTGTATGTCTCTCAGTGCATATACACTCTGAAGTGTATGTCTCTCAGTGTACATACACTATTAAGTGTATGTCTCTCAGTGTATATACCTGTGAAGTGTATGTCTCTCAGTGTATATACACTGTGAAGTTCTGTCTCTCAGTGTATATACACTGTGAAGTGTCTGTCTCTCAGTGCATATACACTGTGAAGTGTCTGTCTCTCAGTGTATATACACTGTGAAGTGTCTGTCTTAGGTATATATACACCGTGATAGTGTATGTCTCTCAGTGTATATACGCTGTGAAGTGTCTGTCTCTCAGTGTATATACACTGTGAAGTGTATGTCTCTCAGTGTATATACGCTGTGAAGTGTCTGTCTCTCATTGTATATACGTTGTGAAGTGTCTGTCTCTCAGTGTATATACACTATGAAGTGTATGTCTCTCAGTGTATATACACTGTGAAGTGTATGTCTCTCAGTGTATACACACTGTGAAGTGTATGTCTCTCAGTATATATACGCTGTGAAGTGTATGTCTCTCAGTGTATATACACTGTGAATTGTATGTCTCTCATTGTATATATACTGTGAAGTGTCTGTCTCTCAGTGTATATACACCGTGAAGTGTATGTCTCTCAGTGTATATACACTGTGAAGTGTCTGTCCCTCAGTGTATATACTCCGTGAAGTGTATGTCTCTCAGTGTATATACACAGTGAAGTGTCTGTCTCTCAGTGTATATACACTGTGAAGTGTCTGTCTCTCATTGTATATACACTGTGAAGTGTCTGTCTCTCAGTGTATATACACCGTGAAGTGTATGTCTCTCAGTGTATATACACTGTGAAGTGTATGTCTCTCAGTGTATATACACTGTGAAGTGTATGTCTCTCATTGTATATACACTGTGAAGTGTCTGTCTCTCAGTGTATATACACCGTGAAGTGTATGTCTCACAGTGTATATACACTGTGAGGTGTCTGTCTCTCAGTGTATATACACCGCGAAGTGTATGTCTCTCAGTGTATATACACTGTGAAGTGTATGTCTCTCAGTGTATATACACTGTGAAGTGTATGTCTCTCATTGTATATACACTGTGAAGTGTCTGTCTCTCAGTGTATATACAGTGTGAAGTGTATGTCTCTCAGTGTATATACACTGTGAAGTGTATGTCTCTCATTGTATATACACTGTGAAGTGTATGTCTCTCAGTGTATATACACTATGAAGTGTATGTCTCTCAGTGTATATACACTGTGAAGTGTCTGTCTCTCAGTGTATATACACTGTGAAGTGTCTGTCTCTCAGTGTATATACACTGTGAAGTGTCTGTCTCTCAGTGTATATACACTGTGAAGTGTATGTCTCTCAGTGTATATACACTGTGAAGTGTATGTCTCTCAGTGTATATACACCGTGAAGTGTATGTCTCTCAGTGTATATACACTGTGAAGTGTATGTCTCTCAGTGTATATACACCGTGAAGTGTATGTCTCTCAGTGTATATACACTGTGAAGTGTCTGTCCCTCAGTGTATATACACTGTGAAGTGTCTGTCTCTCAGTGTATATACACTGAGAAGTGTCTGTCTCTCAGTGTATATGCACCGTGAAGTGTATGTCTCTCAGTGTCTATACACTATGAAGTGTATGTCTCTCAGTGTAAATACACTGTGAAGTGTCTGTCTCTCAGTGTATATACACTGTGAAGTGTATGTCTCTCAGTGTATATACACTGTGAAGTGTATGTCTCACATTGTATATACACTGTGAAGTGTATGTCTCTCAGTGTATATACACTATGAAGTGTATGTCTCTCAGTGTATATACACTGTGAAGTGTCTGTCTCTCAGTGTATATACACTGTGATGTGTCTGTCTCTCAGTGTATATTCACTGTGAAGTGTCTGTCTCTCAGTGTATATGCACCGTGAAGTGTATGTCTCTCAGTGTATATACACTGTGAAGTGTCTGTCTATCATTGTATATACGCTGTGAAGTGTCTGTCTCTGTGTGTATATACACTGTGAAGTGTATGTCTCTCATTGTATATACACTATGAATTGTATGTCTCTCAGTGTATATACACTGTGAAGTGTATGTATCTCAGTATATATACGCTGTGAAGTGTATGTCTCTCATTGTATATACACTGTGAAGTGTCTGTCTCTCAGTGTATATACACTGTGAAGTGTATGTCTCTCATTGTATATACACTGTGAAGTGTCTGTCTCTCAGTGTATATACACCGTGAAGTGTATGTCTCTCAGTGTATATACACTGTGAAATGTCTGTCTCTCAGTGTATATACTCCGTGAAGTGTATGTCTCTCAGTGTATATACACTGTGAAATGTCTGTCTCTCAGTGTATATACTCCGTGAAGTGTATGTCTCTCAGTGTATATGCACTGTGAAGTGCCTGTCTCTCAGTGTATATACACTGTGAAGTGTCTGTCTCTCATTGTATATACACTGTGAAGTGTATGTCTCTCAATGTATATACACTGTGAAATGTCTCTCGGCGTATATGCACCGTGAAGTGTATGTCTCTCAGTGTATATACACTGTGAAGTGTCTGTCTCTCAGTGTATATACACCGTGAAGTGTATGTCTCTCAGTGTACATACACTGTGAAATGTATGTCTCTCAGTGTATATACACTGTGAAGTGTCTGTCTCTCAGTGTATATACACTGTGAAGTGTATGTCTCTCAGTGTATATACACTGTGAAGTGTCTGTCTCTCAGTGTATATACACCGTGAAGTGCATGTCTCTCAGTGTATATACACTGTGAAGTGTCTGTCTTCAGTGTATATACTCCGTGAAGTGTATGTCTCTCAGTGTATATACACCGTGAAGTGTATGTCTCTCAGTGTATATGCACTGTGAAGTGTCTGTCTCTCAGTGTATATACACTGTGAAGTGTCTGTCTCTCATTGTATATACACTGTGAAGTGTATGTCTCTCAATGTATATACACTGTGAAATGTCTCTCGGCGTATATACACCGTGAAGTGTATGTCTCTCAGTGTATATACACTGTGAAGTGTCTGTCTCTCAGTGTATATACACCGTGAAGTGTATGTCTCTCAGTGTACATACATTGTGAAGTGTATGTCTCTCAGTGTATATACACTGTGAAGTGTCTGTCTCTCAGTGTATATACACTGTGAAGTGTATGTCTCTCAGTGTATATACACTGTGAAGTGTCTGTCTCTCAGTGTATATACACCGTGAAGTGTATGTCTCTCAGTGTATATACACTGTGAAGTGTCTGTCTCTCAGTGTATATACGCTGTGAAGTGTCTGTCTCTCAGTGTATATACACTGTGAAGTGTATGTCTCTCAGTGTATAGACACTGTGAAGTGTCTGTCTCTCAGTGTATATACACCGTGAAGTGTCTGTCTCTCAGTGTATATACACCGTGAAGTGTCTGTCTCTCAGTGTATATACGCTGTGAAGTGTCTGTCTCTCAGTGTATATACGCTGTGAAGTGTCTGTCTCTCAGTGTATATACGCTGTGAAGTGTCTGTCTCTTAGTGTATATACACCGTGAAGTGTATGTCTCTCAGTGTATATACACTGTGAAGTGTATGTCTCTCAGTGTATATACACCGTGAAGTGTATGTCTCTCAGTGTATATACACTGTGAAGTGTATGTCTCTCAGTGTATATACACTGTGAAGTGTCTGTCTCTCAGTGTATATACACTGTGAAGTGTATGTCTCTCAGTGTATATATACTAAGAATTTACATTAATCCCTGTTTTAAAGGTATTAAAGTATTCTTGGCTGGTGGTGAACAGGTGACATCCAGCTTTGGTGGATGTCACCTGCTCAGCCTCGTGTAATAGATATATTTTAATCCCCCATTAACCAATCTGTCGAGGTAAAGCTTATCAGGCAGTCACCGAACCACCTATTGAAGACAAGTGAACGCGTAGGCCTAAGATGGGATCATTATGCGATAAAACCCATGACTGGATCCAGCGTTATTTCCTGACGTACAAAACATCAGTATCACCACCACCACCACCACCACCACCACCACCACCACCACCACCACCACCACCACCACCACCACCACTTGTATGGGCTATCACTTGATGCCCCTGACTCATCCAATACCCATGCGTCACTGCACAACCATGCCCTGTCTCTACCCAGCGTACGAGGCTCCACACCTGCCATTAAAAATAGTTACCTATGTGTCAGCCCACTGCTGTATCAGCCCACTGCTGTGTCAGCCCACTGCTGTGTCAGCCTCCTACTGTGTCAGCCTCCTGCTGTGTCAGCCTCCTGCTGTGTCAGCCCACTGCTGTGTCAGCCTCCTGCTGTGTCAGCCTCCTGCTGTGTCAGCCTCCTGCTGTGTCAGCCTCCTGCTGTGTCAACCTCCTGCTGTGTCAGCCTCCTGCTGTGTCAGCCTCCTGCTGTGTCATCCTCCTGCTGTGTCAACCACCTGCTGTGTCAGCCTCCTGCTGTATCAGCCTCCTGCTGTATCAGCCTCCTGCTGTATCAGCCTCCTGCTGTGTCAGCCTCCTGCTGTGTCATCCTCCTGCTGTGTCAGCCTCCTGCTGTGTCAACCTCCTGCTGTGTCAGCCTCCTGCTGTGTCAGCCTCCTGCTGTGTCAGCCTCCTGCTGTGCCAGCCTCCTGCTGTGTCAGCCTCCTGCTGTGTCAGCCTCCTGCTGTGGCTCACACACCAGCGGAAAAATGTGTAGGAAACTCTAGTACATACTGGAATGTTGTATTAAATGTCAGAAACTCCAGCATCTGTACAAAGAATTCAGTTGTTGGATAAGTGAAATCTCTGTACCCAATGACACTGACTTCTGTTTGTTTATATATTTAGTCTTTGGCATAAAATCAAAACTCCTTAAGAATTTCGCAGATGACAGCATCCCTGGAGACATAAGGTGTCAGCATTATTGGAAGCTTAAGATGAGAGCATCAGTGCAAGATTAAATTGACAGCATCACAGGAAGCATAAGCTCACAGCATCACTGCAAGCATAAGCTGGCAGCATCGCATGAGAGCCAGATATAGACACGAATGAGCCACGGTATCCTTACAATAGTCACAAACGAGGGTGATGCTCGTTAAAGTGAGTGAGAGAGAGAGAGAGAGAGAGAGAGAGAGAGAGAGAGAGAGAGAGAGAGAGAGAAGAGGGAGAGAGAGAGAGAGAGAGAGGAGAGAAGAGATGAGAGAGAGAGAGAAAGAGAGAAGAGGAGAGAGAGAGAGAGTGAGAGAGGAGAGGATGAGAGAGAAGGAGGAGAGAGAGGAGGAGAGAGAAGAGAGTGAGGAGAGGAGATGAGAGAGAGAGAGAGAGAGAGAGAGAGAGAGAGAGGCACGTTCCTTCCAAAAGCATTAAGCTTCGTACACACTTGCATCGATCCGTGTTTTATGAGTTGAGAAAGTAAGTCAAGCTTCCTTCCAAGGCTTCCTATGATAAGACTGTCTGGAAGAATCTCATCTTATAAGACACGAGATGCATATACATGGAACCAAGCCTTGTTCTGTGATAAGGTTACGTGTTAAGTATTTTCCTTCGCTGTGTAGTTAGGTTTGAAACCTATCGACTGTTTTACCTTGCTCACTCCCTACTTCTAAATTAAAAAAAAAAAACACTAAAAAATTAATCTAAACCCACACGGCCTTAAACAAAATTGCAATTTACACATTAAAAAATAAACTCCAACGGCAACAAAGAAATAAACTGATTTATAAGTCAATGTGTGAGTCTCCGGATGCTTTGTCAAACCCAGAAGCGTCCTGGAAACTTCTCGATTACAGCTGAAAAGAGAAAAATTGGCCGATTAGAGATTTGACGAATGTGTCCAAAGTTGTTGATGGCGTTATCTGCCCCAGGCTTGTTGGCCATCAACCAGACAGACAGGCAGAGGAAGTGAGAGACAGAGAGACAGATAGAGAGAGAGAGAGAGAGAAGAGAGAGAGAGAGAGAGAGAGAGAGAGAGAGAGAGAGAGAGAGAGAGAGAGAGAGAGAAGGGTGACGGGCAGAGGAAGAAAGAGGGGGGTTAGGGAGACACTCGATGGGGGAGAAAGGGAGTGGGAGAGAGAGGTAAAGAGATATGAAAAGATAGATGGATAGAGAGAGAAAAAAAGAGAGAGTGACTGAGAGAGAGAGACGAGGGAGAAACAATAACAGATGGGAATAAAGCAAAAGACATCTTTAGCTTCTTGTGAACCAGGAAAAATGGCATCCCTCAAAATACCCCAGGTGGAACCCCGGGTGAGACGCTACTAATGACGATGTGAAATTAATAAGAATAAGACCAGGGGAGGACAGTGATAACCTCCAGAGAGCTCAACACTCCATATGTACTCAAGGCAATGGCTACTCGAGTTCAACGCCAGCAAATGCTTTGGAGAAGGTGAGGACAGACCGGACACAGAGTACAGCATGAAAGGAGAGTGAAGCTGCAAATATCAGAGAGCAAAAATAAGGACCTGGGGTGAATATAACGCCAAGTATATCACCAGACTTATAATATAGCATCAACAGCCTGTAACAGATTAGCAAATCTCAGAACAGCATTCAGGGACTTGTACACAGAATTCATCAGAATTCAGTGTTTGAAGTTAGGCCATTGAGTACGCGGCCTCAGCATCGAACCCACACCGGGTCACGAACGTGAAAAAAAGTGAAAATTCTCCGAAGGTTTGTAACCAGGTTAGTACCAGAACTGAGAGGAGTGTACTGTGAAGGAACGTTGAAGGAACTGACAACCTTAAAGGAGAGAAGGACAAGTGGGAGACATGTTTACTACATACAACATCTTAAAAGGAATTGATAGAGAAGATAGGTAAAAACTGAATTCAGAGGACCAGGATCAAGGGGACACAGTTGAACCATAGGGATGTTAGGAAGTATTTCTTTAGTCTCAGGGTGGAATGACTTGGATGAGGCAGTGCTGGAGGCCATCTCACAACCACCATCATTACCACCATCACTCCTACCACCACTACCACAATTATCGCAACCACTATCACTACCACCGTCTAAGCTACCGCCATTATTACCTTAATTACCATGTTCTCCCTCCAAGAATTGCAAGTCACTACCACCACCACCAGTACTATAACCACAATCAACAACACCACCAGTACTATAACCACAATCACCACCATCATTACCACAATCAGCCACCATCAACTACTACCCTCAACCAGCACAGATGTCCTCAGTAACCTATTGCATGCTCCCCTACCTCAAATCCCCCTCATTCTCCGTCCCCTTCCCTCACTCCTCCCCTCCCAATCGTCCCCTCCTAAAAATCACCTCCTGCAACAAGCCACGCCCCCTAGAGACAGCCACGCCCCTTTCTCACAACTCCCAGTCAACGGCGTTTATGATTGGCTGCTTGCTGGTGACGTCACTCCCAACAATGCTTGTGATTGGCTAAATGCTGGTGACATAGCCAACGTCACTCTGACGTCATAACTCCTCCTAAGGGACCACTGTATACATAAAGGAGCCGTTTAGGTCGTTTTAAGGGAAATTAAAGGGTAAAGGGGCACTAAGGGAAGGGGTAATGACGCATGGTTGTCTCGGCCGTAAGATAATGAGACGAATATGAAAATCAAGTAAAGGTGAAGATGACAGAAGCGTCTTGTAAAGTGAAGGTGACAGGAACATCTTGTAAGAGGGTGAAGGTGACAATGAGAGTGAACCTTCACACCCCCTGGTTAAATGAGGTCAGGATGAGTACTAAATGAGTACAAAACGAGAGGATTACGAATACAAGATGAGGTTCGCCTCAAGACTGTCAGTGTCACCGGCTGTGTCATGGACTGTCAGTGTCTCAGGCTGTCAGCATCTTGGGCTGTCAGCATCTTGGGCTGTCAGCATCTTGGGCTGTCAGCATCTTGGGCTGTCAGCATCTTGGGCTGTCAGCATCTTGGGCTGTCAGCATCTTGGGCTGTTAGGGTCTTGAGCTGTCAGTGTCATGGACTGTCAGCATCTTGAACTTTCAGCATCTTGGGCTGTCAGGCTTGAAAGGCTTAACTGTAAGATCCCTCACAAGAGCACAAGCCTTGACCTCCTCCAGATGACCGGCACACAGGCAGGAGGTCACCTGCTGAAAAATACTGCTAACAGTTGGCATGGGGTGTGGGTGTGTGTTGTGTTGTGGTGTGTTGTGTTTTGGGGTGTGGGGTGGTTGTGTGTTGGTGGTGGTGGTGTGTGGGGGGTGTTTTGTGGGGGGGGGGGGGGGGTGTGTGGTTTTGGGTTTTGGTGGTTGTGGGAAAATTTGGTTGGGGTTGTTGGTTTGTGTGTTGGGGAAGGGGGGGGAAAGTTTAGGGGGTTTTAATGTTTGGTGTGTGTTTTGAAAAAAGGTTTAGTTGTAAAATGTATTGGTTTAAAAGAAAATTTGGGTTTAGTTAGGTGTGTGTTTTTTGGAATTTTTTTTAATTTGGGGTGTTAAAAAAGTTTTTGGAGTTGGTTTGGTTATCTATTTGGGTTTTGATTTTTATGTGGGCACGAGAAACTTTATTCCTAAATTTGGGATTAAGGAATCTGTATTTGTTTTTTAGTTAACCCTTGGCCCCCCCCACTTTTTTATTATAAATTTTTTAGTAAAAAAAAATCTTATTAAAAATTTAATTTTAATATTAAATATTTAAGATTATTAAGGTGCATAACCTTAACCGAAAACTTTAAACCAAAAATAGGATTAAAAAACTTCAAAAATCAGGGAGTCAGGTAAGGAGAAAGAGAAGAAAGAGGAGAGAGAGAGAGAAGAGAGAGAGAAAAAGGGGAAGAGAGAGAGAGAGAGAGAGAGAGAAGAGAGGGGAAAGAAAACCGCCGTCAGTTTGCAATGAGATTTTTGCCCCGAGAATTTTTCCAGCGCCTGACAGCTGTGACAGTGACAAATACATGTTGGCCCAGTGTTCGTTTTTGTCGACAAAATTACTTCGTCCCTTAAGTAAAGGTTATTATTGCATCTGTCTAAGGTCGAGTTGGCAGGTGTGTGTGTGTGTGTGTGTGTATGTGTATGTGTGTGTATGTGTGTGTGTGTGTATGTGTGTGTGTGTGTGTTGTGTGTGTGTGGGGTATGGTGTGTGTGTGTGGTGTGTGTGGGGTGTGTGTTTTGTGTGTGCGTGTGTGTGTGTGTGTGTGGCGTGTGTGTGTGTGTGTGTGTGTTAGAAGAAAGTTTGGTTGTGATGTTAGGTGTGTGTTGGAAGCTAGTATGGGTGTGATGTTAGATGTGTGTGCTACGAGTTATACTAGCTGTCTAGTTGGCCTAGCAGTAGTCTTCGGCATGTACATTGCTAACCTCTAGTCATTCATGTTTTCCTAGTAAGCCCTTGTGCCACACACTGATTTCTGGTACTTATAAATTTTGCTAGGTAGTAAGAAACCCCAAGTCTTCATTAACACGAGAGGCTGGTTAATGAGGTTTAATATCTAACTACTACACGAGGGTTATTAAGGCTGCATGACACCTGTGCACCACCAGTCAAGAATACTTTAATACCTAAAATATGGATTAAGGAAAACTGTCAATGTGTAAAAACTGAGATACACACACACACGCACACACACACACACACACAAAACATATATATAAAATATTTTATATATATATATATATTTATATATATATATATATATATATACATATATATAATATTATATATAAAATATATATATATATAATATAGATCCTAGCTGAAGGAGTTTCGAACCTACGAACCTTGGAACAAGGTACGCAGTGCTATACCAAACTCACCACACTGGACCAATACCTTGGAGTCCAGCTTGCGCTAGACTTTGATCCAAGGAGCCACTTTCAGGGAGAAGGTTTACAGCTTTCATCTCATCCCCTGCATGCATCAGCCTTACTAGAGATTTTAACAATGCAAGGAATTCGCGAGAGCAGGCGAAATATACACAAACACTGATTCTGGCTGAAGGGAACTCGAACCTACGAACCTTGGGAAAAAGGTACGCAAGCTATACCAAACTCCAAGGTATTGGTCCAGTGTGGGGAGTTGGTATAGCACTGCGACCTTGTTCCCAAGGTTCGTAGGTTCGAGTCTCCTTCAGCCAGAGATCAGTGTTTGTGTATATTTCGCCTGCTCTTGCGGGAAATTTCCCTTATATATATATATATATATATATATATATTATATATATATATATAATATAATATTTAAGTATATATATATAAATATAGGGAGGTACCACCTCTAGAACTGTCCTGGGGACCCTCATCCTCAGAGAAAAGAATAAACTTTCTTCAGGGAAAACTCAAAGGGTTTTCCCTGAAGCTGTTTTGAGAAATTTTTTCCTACCACCCCTATATTTTATATATATTTTATTTAAAGACAAAATACATTGACAAAAAACTTCAAACAAAATACGATAGAAAGTTAAAAAAACAAGTACTCAGAGCTACATCTCGAATACTTCGTTCCAGCTCCCCGGCGGTGGGCAGCGTGCCCAGAATGCTGCAGGGATTTCGTCTCTGGGATCGCAACAAATGAGTCTCTGAAAGAGGAAACTGGTGCCCTGTGGGTCCTTTGGGTTTTTATATATATATATATATATATATATATTTTATATATATATAATATATATATATATATATATGTCGTGCCGAATATGTAAAACTGGCCAAATTAGCAAGAACTCATTTAAAATTAAGTCCTTTCTAAAATTTTCTCTTATACGTTTAAAGATATATATTTTCATTAATGTTAATGTAAAATTTTTAAATTTTACTCCAAAAGAATCTAGAAACTTACCTAACCTTATTATAACAAGAACAATTTTTTTAGCCTAACCCAACTAAATATATTTTAGATTTGTTTACAATAATTTAATACTAAACAAACACAGTGAAATATATATTTTTCGTTAGGTTCAGAATGATTTTGGCGAAATTATTCCATACACAAATTTCCGCTTGTCTTATATGGCAAAATGAAGGTTGCTATTTAAGCCAAGATCGCAAGTTCTGCCTATTCGGCACGACATATATATATATATATATATATATATATATATATATATATATATATATATATATATATATACGGCATAAATGAGGGTATAAATAGCGACATAACAAGTTTGCCGATGACACCAAAACAGGCCGTCGAATTCATTCTGACGAGGACATTAGAGCACTCCAGGATGATTTGAATAGGCTGATGCAATGGTCGAAGAAGTGGCAGATGCAGTTTAATACAGACATGTGCAAAGTTCTAAATATTGGACAGCTAAATAGCCATGCAACATATCAACTAAATAATGTAGATCTTAATATTACTGATTGCGAAAAGGATTTAGGAGTTCTGGTTAGCAGTAATCTAAAACCAAGACAACAGTGCATTAGTGTTCGCAATAAAGCTAACAGAATCCTTGACTTTTTATCAAGAAGCATAAATAATAGGAATCCTCAGGTTGTTCTTCAACTCTATATATCTTTGGTTAGGCCTCATTTAGACTATGCTGCACAGTTCTGGCCACCGTATTACAGAATGAATATAAATGCTCTGGAAAACGTACAGAGGAGGATGTCAAAGATGATCTCATGTATCAGTAATCTTCCCTATGAGGATAGACTGAGGCCCTGAATCTTCACTCTCTAGAAAGGCGCAGAATTAGGGGGGATATGATTGAGGTGTATAAATGGAAAACAGGAGTAAATTAAGCGAATGTAAATAGCGTGCTAAAAATATCTCGCAGCAAGGGTTTTAAAAAAGCGGGAAAAAAATTCAGTTTTCACGGGGATAAAGGAAAGACCGGTTTTGGGTTTAAAAAAATTTTTTTGGGGATGGGGCACCATAACCTGTACTCTTACGGGGCCCCGGTAGGTCCCCTTTACACGCCTTTGGGGGGGCCCACCAAACCTGTACTTACAGTGACCACGGTGGGGTTTCGCCTCAGGGCTGGGGCCCATAACCTTACTCTACAGGGGACCGGTGGGGTGCCAAACCCCGGCCTGAGGGCACCCAAAACCCTGTTCCCTACAGTGACCTGGGTTGGGGTCCCCTACACCCCTAAAGGCACCACAACCTGTACCTAAAAAGTGCCCCTTAGGGTCGCCAAACACGCCGAGGGCCCCATAACCATTTCCCCTACAGTGCCCATGGAAAGGGTCGCCCACACCCCCTATGGCACCATAACCTGTCCCTAGACTAGGTTTGGGTTTCATAACCTTGAACTCAACCCCCCACCCAAATTCACCGCCTCTTCCCCCTTTTCCCTGCCTGTCATCTCTTTCCCCAAATCCTTCTCGTCTCCCTCCATCGTAGTGATTTGTTTAGGAGAGGGGGCTACAAAGCTCACCCCCCCAAATGTCCGGGTTCGATTCTTTTGCATGGAGAAAAAACCCTGGTTTTGGTTTTCTTCCCACCCTTGCTACCCGTTTCCACCTAAAGTTTTCCCACTGGTAACTATCAGTGTAGCAGCACACTGATATTATAAAATAATATATATATTATATATATCCAAGGTAGTGGGTTGGTGGGACAGAAACCCCAACCCGGGGAAAATTTCTCCCGTGCTCCCAGATGCGTAAAAAAAAAACCTGAAAATTTTTTGGGCATGATGGTGGAAATTCTGGTTTCTTTTTCTGTCCCCATAAACCCCGCTAGATAAAAAGGGATACTTCCCTACCCCTTTTTTAAAACTTTGGTCACACTTCACAGAAAACCCCACATGCATATATATATATAATACATCTAGGTTTTTCCCCTTTTTCTAAATAGCTCTTGTTCTTTTTTTTTCTTCTATTTTTCCAGGGGGAAGTGGAAAAAAAATCTTTCCTCCTTTAAGAAAAGCGTGTCGTATGGGGCGACAAAAAACCCGGGGAGCAAGGGCTAGTAACCCCTTCTCCTGTATAAAATTTAAATAAAAAGAGAAAAAAAGAAAACTTTAAAAAAACGGGGTTGCTTAATGTGCGTGGTTTTAATGGGGATGCAAGAAACAGTTTGATTGCCTAAAGTTATGAAAAAAAGAAGTTGGATTTTCCGGGCCCTAAGCGAAAAAAGCTAAAGGGGGGAAGGAAAAGTTTCAGGGGGGGGAAAAAAAAAGGGGTTTAAATTTGGGGAGTATTGAGGAGTTTAAGAGAAAAAGGAAAAGGGGAAAGCATAATTTTAAAAATTATCATTTTTATGGAAGGAAAAAAAAGAATATGAATGTGAAAATTTCAAGAAATTAATGTGGTTTAAAAAGTAAATTTTGGATGGGGAGAAGTGGGTAAATAAATAAGCGTGTATGCCCCGGAGAAGAGGGGAATGCAGAGGAGAGAGAGAGTTTTTTGGGGTTTTAAGTAAATTTGTATAGGAGCCTTTGAACCAAGTGAAGAGAAATTTTGTGGTAGGGATTTAAAATGCAAAAGTGGGAAAAATTTTTTAGGGAGGGTGTTTTTTAAGGTAAGTTTTGGGGTGCCGGGTTTAAATGAAAAATGGGACCCTTTTTAAATTGAACTTTGTAAAGAAAGGGGGTTTGGGTTATAGGTAAAACATTTTTTAAGAAAAAGAGGATAAATAATTAAACACGATATGATGTGGGGCAAAAAAGCATTTAAGTTTTTTTGGTTTTATGTTTTGGGTAGTTAAAAAATGTTGATTTAGACTTCAGGTTAAATGTTTATGAGGGGCCACAGAATATCAAAATCATTTTCTAGTTGTGGCTACACTGAGAGTAAAAGGTAGATGGGATACAAGGAGAATAGAACATCGGGGAAGGAGAGGTAAAGGGGTTTATAAACTAAAAGGGGGAAGGCAGTTAGGGTAAGATATAAACAGCTATTGGAGGATTGTTTGGGCTAATGGGGAGTTTGGCAATGGGGTCGAAGAGGTTTGTTATTTTTAAAATTTTGGGGGTTAGAGTGTTCACAAAGTTTTGGTTACGGGGAAAAATTTGGGTCCCGGAGGGAAGGGAAAGCGATTGGTGGAATGATGTTTGTAAAAAAGAGTAGTAAGGGAGAAAAAAGTTAGCATATAAAGTTTTTAAAAAGAGAAGTGATGAAAAGGGGGGGAAAGGAGTATATGGAAAAAAAAAGAGAGAAGTTTAAAGAGAGTGGTGAAGCAAGTAAAAAGAGAGAAAATGAGAAAAGGGGGGAATGTTATCAACAAATTTTTTTGAAAAATAAAAAAAAATTTTTTGGAGTGAGTTAAAAAGTTAAGAAACCCTAGAGAAAAAATTTGGATTTGCCATTTAAAAAAAGGGGAAAGAGGGAGTTTTTAAAATTGGGAGTTAGAGGTTTTGGGAAGTTTTGGAAAGGGAAAATTTATTTTTGGGGAAATTTTTTAAAATTTTTGTTTGAAGATAGGAAGCCTGTAAATTCTTTGTATAGGGAAAAGGGGGGAAATAACTTTCTTGTGGAGGGGGGAAAGAGCCAGTTGTGAGTGTGGGGGAATTTTCTTTGAGGCTGAAAGGCCCAAAAAAAAAAGGGGGTTAAGGCAGCCGGGTTTGATGGGATAAAGATAGAAATGTTAAAAGCAGGTGGGGATATAGTTTTGGAGTGGGTTGGGGCAATTAAATTTTAAAAAATGTATGGAAGGGGTAAGGTTTCCCCCAGGGATTAGGGAGAGAGCATGCATAGGTTTCCTTTGGGAAAAGGGAAAGGGGGGAAAAAGAAGGGAAAAATTAAAGGGGGATAAATCCCGTTTTAGTGTTTCCTTTGGTTTAAAAGTGTATGGGAGATTATAATTGAAAGAATTTTGAAATAAGGGCGGAAAAATAGGATAGCGATGAACAAGGGGGCTTTTGGAAAAGGGAGGGGGGTGTGGGGCCAGGGGGGTTTTTCAGTGGAAAAAATATAATGAACCGTATTTAGAAAGGGGTTTAAAAAGGCTTTGTGGCATTTTTGGGGTTTTTGGGAAAAAGGGAAAACAAAGGGGGGGGTTGGGGGGGGCAAAAAGGGGGAGATTTTTGAAGTGTATGGTGTAGGAGGTAGGTTTTTCTGAAAGCAGTGAAGATTTTTTACGGGGGAAAAGTGAGGCTCAAGTTAGGTATGTAGGAAAGGAAGGAAAAATTTTTTCCCCCGTAAAGGTAGGCCTTTGCAAGGATGGGTGATGTCACCGTGGTTGTTTAAATTATTTATAGGGTGGGGGGTTTTAAGAGAAAATAAATGCCCAGGGGCCCCTTGGCAAAAGGGTGGAGTTTTAAAAGAAAAGAAATCACCAAAAGTGGGAGTTGTCAACTCCCCTTTGTGATGACAAATGTGCCCCTTTTGGGGGGTTCCCGGAAAAAGAAGTTTCCGAGATTGGGGGGATAATTTGGTTTGGGTGTGCAAAAAGAAGGAAAAATTTAAAAGGTTTTAAGGGGGGGGCAGGGAAAAAGTAAGGTTATGAGGATAACAAAAAATTAGGTGATGAAAGAATTTAATATTTAATTTGGGGGGAGAGAGTATGGAGGGGGTGAATGTTTTTCGATATTTGGGAGTGGGGAAGTTTCATCGGGTGGGGCCCATGAAAGATGAGGTAATCATAAAAATTGTTTAGGGAAAAAAAAAAAATGAGTGGGGGCATTAGGGTCGTGGGGGGACAAAGAAAATTTGTCCCCTTTGGGGGCAAAAAGGGGGAAAGTTGAGGTTTTAGTTTTAACCAAAAGCTCTTAAAATGGGTGTGAACGTGGGTGATGAAAATTTTTCAGCGAGGAGAAGGCTGGAGGCAGTGGAGAGTCATGTTTTGAGGGCAATGTGGGGGTGTGAATATTAAAGCAAAAAGGGAATTGTAGTTTGGAAGTTAGGGGGGGGTTTCGGGATTACCCAAAATTTTTTCCAAGGGGGGAGGGGGGGGTTGTTTTAGGGGGTTTTGGACATGTAGAGGGGAAAAGGAGCAAAAAGAATGACTTCAAGAGTGGGAAAAAAGTTGTAGTGGAAGGAAGGCCGGGGGAGGGGCGCCCCCCAGGAAGGGTTTGGGGAAGGGAGGGGGTAAAGGAGGTTTGTTGGGGCGAGGGGGGTGGATTCCAGCAGGGATGCCCTTGGGGTTTTTTGTTTGGAGTGAATGGAGACAAATGGGGTTTTTTAAAAACTTGGGGCGTCCGTTGGGGTGTAGCCCCAAAATAAATTTATGAAGGGATTAGGGAAACCCCCAGGCCGGTTTCTTGATCCTGGAAAATGGGAAGTACAGTGCCCGCCTCTGAAGGAGGGGTTGTTTTTTTGTTCAGTTTTTAAAAAAATTTTTAATGGTAAAGCACCCTTTGGAAAACAGTGATGGAGTTTAATGATGGGGGAAAGTTTTTCCTTTTTTGGGCCCCCCTGCCTTTGGGGGGGAAACGGCCCCTTTTTGATAAAAAAAAAAAAAAAAAAAAAATTATATATATTATAATATATAATAAATTATATATATATAATTATAAAATTATATTATATATACAGTTTTAAAATTTTTATAAATACAAAGAAAACAGTCATAGTCAAAGCAGTTTGTCACACGCACAAGTCGCATGCTAGAAAAACGTGCACGGGAAATAAAGCACACGGTCAAGCCCCACGGTCACAAAGGGAACCCGGGACACAGCAACACGCCGTCGGGAAAACTCACCCCCCCCCACTGGTTTACGCACATGCACCCCTTTTCGGCCCGTGGGAAAAGGCGAGGGCCCAAAACAATTTACTCGACCCCTTCAACCACATCTAGGGGGTACAACAAGGGTAGTCCCAAAAGGGTCAAGGGAAAGTCCCTACGAGGGAAAGGTTAAGGGGAAAACGGGTGACGACACTGGAGGAAAGAAGGGTCAGGGGAGACAGAAAAACGAATACAAGATACTGGGGGAAAAGCATGGTGACAGGATAGGTTTCCAGTGAGGGGACACAGGGCCCAAAGGGGGCACAAAATGGAAGGGAAGACTAGACGAGTCACGGGACGTTTGGAAAATATTTTTCAGTCATAAAAGTTTTGTCACAAGTTTGGAAAAAACCCGCAAGTGAAGTAGTGGAAAGGGAGGAACCATACCTAGTTTAAGAAGGGTATGACAAAGCTCAGGAAGCAAAAAGGGGAGAGAGGGGTCCCCGTAGCCGAAACAATTTAAAAGGGGGGGGCCAGGGAGCTGATCCGACCCCTGCAAAAACCCCAATTTGGTTTAAATACAATTAGGTGATACAGGTTTTAGGGCCCCGTACACAAATTTTTGGCAAACGCCCCCACGTACACAGAACATGGGGCCCGGTGTCCCCAGCAAAAACTTCTGTGGTGAGGGGCCCAAAACCGGTCCCCGGGGAAAAAGGGCACGCCCCCAAATATAAGGCATCACCACGCGACAAAATACAAATTTTTACAATCATCAAAGCAGTTTCGTGATCAGGTTGAAGAAGGGGGGGGAAATTAATAAAGGGAGTCTCTGTGACAGTGAAACAAAAAGTGCAACATTTTGTACTGTATTGTTGACACGTTTTGCACACACATAGGGAAATTCTTCAGTCAAATACAGAGACAGCATCTGGAGGAGTTCAGCTCCAGGAAGTTAAGCTCTTCTCCAGCCTGAGGGACTGACCACCTCATCTTCAGTTCACTACTACACCCGCTGCCTCTGTACTGAGACTGAAGAAGCCCACTCTTTAGGCGAAACGTTTCAACAATAAGATACCTAAGGGTGGGTAAGGTTTGTTAGGAAACAGGACAGGTGTTTCCTGACGCGGGTCTTAGATGACGACCCACCGTTGGAGCTTTTGGTCATCTGACCGAGGCCTTCCACTGGCTTACCGGTCACAGTTATAGCCATTTAGATGCACATGTGTCTTACTCATCAACTTGTCGATAATTTATACCATTTTCAATATAAAATCAGTCTATAAAACGTGAGCAGCAGGGCCAGGAGCTGGGAATTTTACCCCTTGTAAGTGTACATTATTGAGTACCCACAGTCATATGTACCTCATAAATCTTGTTAAAAAAACTCGATAAAGCTCAATGGTTTGCAACATGACTAGGCCTGTTGAGGGCTGAGCTTGCTACCATCTTAAAAGCTCTTAAAAATTCCCTTTCCCCCAAGGGCCCCCTTTTTGAGGGGGGGGTTGATGGCAGACCAGAGGCCTAGTTCCCCCATACGGGGCCCCTGTGGGGGGGGGGGGAATGTGGTTTGGCCGGGGGGGCCCACTTGGCCCCCAAAGTTGAGGGGGAAACTTTTACCCCTCCCATGGGGATTAAAGTCTGGGGACACTCCCCAGATGGGGAGTCGGGCCGGGTCACCACTTTTTGGGAAAAGGGCCCGGGGGGCCCGGGAGAATACGGCGAAAAAAAAAAAAAAAAATTTTACCCTTTACTTAAGGAAAAAACTAAACGTATAAATCTAACAAGTTAGATAAAAAAAACCGGGGTAGATTTTGAAAAATTTCCATGAAAAAAATCCCCAGAGGGTATGATGGGGGCAGATGGAAACCCGGAATGTTCGAGAGGCGGGAGATGGGGTAACAAGGGCGGGGGTTGGCAGTTAAAGACAAAGCCGATTTCGCGGGGATATCAGGAAGTTTTTCTTCAGGTTTCGGGGGTGGTCAGGGAGGGGGAATTATAGGGGACGAAGAGGTAGTGTTGGCGGGAAATTTTTACATAGTTTTAAAAAAAAGGTAGGGAGGGTCCTTGGGGGGTTGGGGGAAAGTGAATGAAAAGTGATGGTTTGGGGGTTTTTTTTGTAGGCCCGGAAAAACAGGAAAAAGTTTTTCCCGGGACACGGGCCCTTGGAAAATTATGTTTTGTTAGTCGGGAAACAGGAAAAAAGGGTTTCCTGCCCATGGTTTTGGTAATATGTTTTGTTAGTCGGGAAAAAGGGGGCAAGTGTCTCCTGAACGGGCCCTTTGGCCCTTTACCTTTTTTGTTGTCGGAAAGAGGAAAAGTGTTTTTTGCCCACGGGGCCTGGCAATCCCGTTTTTTTTAAAGTCGGGGAAAAGAGAACAAGGGGGTCTTTGACATTTGGCCTTGGCAATACTGTTTTGTTGGGTTCCCTTTTTTTATCTCTGTGGCCAAAAAACTCCCCCCCTACTTTCTGTACTACTGTTTCTTGTTCGCCCTCCCCTTTCTCCCGGGCCCTGTCCCCCTCGCCTATTTTAAAACTGGCTTCCTCATTCTCTTCTTTTCATTCTGATTTTTCTTTGTGTTAGGACAATGTTTTCGGGACCCCTCACTTTGAGGGCCCGAAATGGGGATAGGCCCCCCCCCCCCTTCCCAAAAAAAAAACCAAACCCCAACAACGCTCAATCCCGTATTTTAAAAAACCCCCCAAATTTCCCCCCCCAAAAAATAAAAAAAAAGTGTGGGAAAATTAGACATCAAAACGATTTTTTAAACCCCGAACAAAAACACGCAAACACAAAACCCGCTACATGATATTGAACCCAAACTTAGTGGGAAAGGGAAAATTTAGGGAATTCCAGGGACTATAATGGAGTAAGGAGCGCATTTTCGCTCCGGTCACTACGTTCCCGTTTTGTCACGATCATATACTTTAAAAAAAGGAAATTTGGGAATTAGTAATAGGGGGAAGAGTTAAAATGGGAAAGTGGGATGTTTTCTTGGTTGGTCATTTTTTTCTGGGGGGCCCCCGCTCCCCTTCTGGGGGGGAGAAAAAACGTCGCCCCTGGTTGTGAAAGTGGGGCGATATGGGTTTTAAGGCCCAGGGGAATATTTTTATCACTCGTTTTTTCGCCACAGCGAGGCTTTTATCAAAGGGGAAAATTTTTTTTTAAAGGGGAACTTTAAAAAATAGGATTTTTCACGGGGAAAAACGAAACCCCAAGCCCCTTCCCAAAGCCTCCCCGGGGGGGACTTTAAACCCAGCCCACTTCACACCCTCCCCAGTGGGAAGAAACCCAAAGGACACTTAAAAGGGCCTCACAGTGGGAAGAAACCCGGGGACACTTAAACGCTAAAGGGGGGCTACAAAATCTCTGAATTCCCATTTGCAAAAGAAAAAAAACGTTTTTCCCCCCCCTTTTTAAAAAACCCGAAAAGTATACACGGGCGCATATATAGTATACTATCTTGCCGAACAGGTAAAAACTTGCGATTTTTGGTTTAAAATTTAGCAACGTCTTCTTGCCGAAAAGGCAAGCGAAATTTGTGTTGGTATGATTTCGCAAAAAATTTTGACCTAACAAAAAAAAAAAAACCATTTTTTTTTATTATTATTATTTTTATTTTCTTATTTTTAAAATTTTCTGAAACCCTTATCAAAAAATATATTTAGTTGGATTAGGCTAAATTAAAAATGGTTGTTTATAATAAAGGTTTGGTAAGTTTTTAAGGTTCTTTTTTGGGACAAAATTTTTTTTTTCTTAATTTTAAATGTAAATATTTATATATATATAAATTTTTTATTTTATTTATATATATATATTATATATATATATTTTATTATATATATATTTTAAATATATAATATATTTTAATTTTATATATATTAATATTTATTAAAAAAAAAAAACCCCCCCCATATTTTTATTATTATAATTTATATATTTTATATATATAAAATATTATATTTTTTTATATATTATTTTTTTTATATATATATATAATTATTGAGGTGTTTTGAAAGGGAAATATAAGGAAATTCCTTAAAAAATCAGTTTTGCCGTACGCAGTCCGGGGGCCCGGAAAAAGGAAGGTTAATGATGGTTAATAAATTAAAAAAAGAATAATTTTCCAGGAACCATGGGGAAAGGTTTTTTGGGCCCCGGAAATTAACCTTCAATTTTTTTTTTTTTTTTTTTTTTTCCTCCCAGAAACAAGTATTTAAATTTCGCTGGGGTTGTGCGCATCTCTCCCCGCAGGTGCGTGCGCATCTACCCAATCTGCCCCGGACAAGCTAGTTTTTGGGGCCCTTTGGGAGGGGGGGTTTTTACGGTTAACGCGAATTCGTTTTTTTGGAATCGGCTAATTTTTTGGATTGTTTAATTTTTAATTTTGTTGTGCGAAATTTTCTATTTTGGGGATTTTGTTCAATGCGGGGGTCAAATTTTGTTTTTTACTTTCGATATCTTGCGGAAAATTTTTAAATTGGGTTGGTTTTATCGGGGAAATTTGCTGGTTTGCGTTTTTCGTTATTTACTAAAATTAAAGCAGTTTGTTTTAAGCTCAATCGTTATAAATTTGGGGATTCGTTAATGCAAATTCGTTTTTTTTCGGCCCCATTTCCCATTGTTTGGGTTTGTGGGCCCCCCGTCTTCCCACCCCCCCCCCCAAAAACTTTACCAAAACCAAAACGATGTTTTGGGGGTTTCTTTTCCCTGGGGGAAACGATCCCCCGTAAGGGAAGTATTGCTTTTGAACTGTTAAATACCCAACGGAGGGTTCGACCCCCCGGCAATCCACTTTGAAAACCCTTGAAATGGGCACTGGAGGGCCCCCACGCTGCACAAAGCTGCCCCCCACAACCCCATCAAGGGCGCCTTTTTGCGACAAAGGAAAGGAGGATCGAGCCTCCACCCCTTCCCCTGTGAGGTCCAGTGGCCAGATCAAGTGTTGTTGGGGGGGAATTTTCGCTCGGGTAGAAACTGTGTGAAGGTCATGGTGGATGAAGCTCTAGGAGGGGACGAAAAAAAGTTGGGGCGCTTTTTTCAAAGGGGCTTTATCCCCCTTTACAGAGTAAAAACGGGAATTAAGAGGAAATGTGGGCTGATAATGTTCAGTACAGTTTCAAAACGTTTTTAATAAAAACGGGAAAATCACAAGTAAAGCTCTACACCCGAAATGAGACATCACTTGAATTTAAAACTTTTACACAGAGTGAAACCCTTACATGATTAAAAATCTTTCACGAGTGAAACATTACATGATAAAGCTTTACCAAGGGGTGAAAATTTCAGATAAAGGGGTTACCAGAGTGAAAAAAATTACATATAAAGCTCTACACAGAGTGAAAAATTCAGGGTTTAAAGGGGGCTACACAGAGTGAGACATCCCCATGATAAAGCTCTCACGAGGGGAAAAAATTTTTCATGTTTAAAACTTACACAGAAATGAAAAATTTTTCTGTAAAGCTCTACCACAGAGTGAAACATTACATGATAAAGCTTTTAACAGAAAGAAACTTTTCTTTATTAAGCTCTCTCAGAGTGGAAAAATTACATGATAAAGCTTAACCCCAGAAGTGAAAAATCACTGGGTAAAGCTTTTACACAGAGTGAAACATAAAATGATAAAGCTCTACACGAGTGAAAAAATTTCATGATAAAGCTCTACACAGAAATGAGGGGCATCACTGATAAAGCTTACACGAGTGAAACTTTCCCCCTGATTTTAAAGGGTTACACAGAGTGGGAAAAATTCATGAAAAAAGCTCACACGGGGTGAGACATACATGATTTAAAACTCTACACAGAGAGAAATTTTTACCTGTTAAAACTTTTACACGAGTGAAACCCTTTTCCCGATAAAACTTTACACAGGGGTTTAAACATTTTCATGATTTAAAAACTCTAACAGAGTGGAAAACATTACATTTATAAAGCTCTACACAGAGTGAAACATTACTTTATAAAAACTCTAAAAAAGAGTGGGAAAATTACTTTTAAAGCTCTAACAGAGTTTAAAAAATTACAAGATAAAGCTCTACAAGAGTGAGAAAACACATATAAAGCTTATTTCAGAGTGAAAACATTAAAAAGATTTTAAACTCTACACAGAAATGAGACATCACATGATTTTAAAACTCTACCAGAAATGAAACAAATTTCCCAAAATAAAGGGTTTTACCCCAGAGGGGAAACATTACAGATAAAGCTCTTCACAGAGGTGAAAAAATTACATGTTAAAAACTCTACACAGAGTGAACCCTTACATGAAAAGCTCTACACGAGGGGAAAACCCTTACAAGATAAAGGGTCTAAAAAACAGAGTGAAACATTTTCATGGTAAAGGGTCTACACAAAAGTGAAACTTTCATGATAAAGCCTACCGGGGTGAAACATTTTCATGATAAAGCTCTACACAGAGTGAAAAAATTACATGATAAAAACTTACAAAAGAGTGAAAAACCCCCAGGGTTTAAAACTTACACCCGAGGAAACATTACATGATAAAGTCTACACCCGAGTGGACCCTACATGAAAAAGTCTACAAGAGTGAAACATTACTGGAAAAAATTACACCCGGTGAGACCCCACATGATAAGCTCTAACCCGAGTGAAACATTAAATGAAAAAAAGCTTACCAGGGGTAAAAACATTACATATAAAGCTTACACAGAGTTTAAAACATTTTCATGATTAAAAGCTTACCAGAGTGAAAAAAATCACATGATAAAACTCTACACAGAGTGAAACATTACCCTGATAAAGCTCTACACAGGGTGAAAAAATTACATGATAAAGCTCCCCACACGGAAAGGGGGGACATCACATGATTTAAAATCTTTCACAGGTGAAACACCATGATAAAAGGGTCTTTCCAGAAGTGAAAAATTACATGATAAAACCTTTAAACGAGTGGGGACATCAATTTTTAAAAACTCTACACAGAGAAAAAACATTACTTGGGTAAAAACTCTACACAGGTGAAACATTTCATGATAAAGTTACACAGAGTGAAACATTACTGATAAAGTTTCAAAGAGTGAAACTTTTCATGATAAAAACTTTTACACAAAAGTGAAAAATTACATGATAAAGCTCTACACAGAAATGAAACCCTTACATGATAAAAACTTACACAGAGTTTAAAAAATTACATGAAAAAAGCTTACAAAAGAGTGAGGGGGAAACACATGATAAAGCTCTACACCGGGAAACAAATTAAAATTTATTAAAGCTTTTACACAGAGTGAGAATTTACATGGGTAAAGCTTTTACACAGAGTGAAAAAATTTTCTTTATTTAAAACTCTAACAAAAGTGAAACATTACATGATAAACTTTTACAAGAGTGAAAATTACATGATTTAAAACTCTACACCCGAGTGAAAAAAAACATGATTAAAACTCTACAAAGAGTGAAAAAATTAACCCCCGATTAAAATTACACAAAAGTGAAACATTTTCATTGAAAAGCTCTACCCCCAGGGGTGAAAAATTAAATGATAAAGCTCTACAAGAGTGAAAATTACTGAAAAAGCTCTAACAGAGTGAAAAAATTTTCAGGGTAAAACTCTACACAGAAATGAAAACTTTTCATGTAAAGCTCCACACGAGGGAAAAAATTTCATGATAAAGTCTAAACAAAAGTGAACATACATGAAAAAAACTCTACCAGAGTGAAACCCTTAAAATGATTTAAAACTTTTCACAGAGGAGAATACATGATAAAACTCTACAAGAGTGAAACAATTTCATGTAAAACTCTACACAGGTGAAAAAATTACATTTATAAAACTTACACAGAGTAAACATTTCATTTTAAAGCTCTACACAGAGTGAAACATTTCAGATAAAGGGGTCTACCCCAAGTTGGGGGAAAAAATTTCAGGGTTTTTTGCTTTCCTTTCACAGATTTTAAACATTACATTTTTTAAAGCTTAAAACAGGGTGAAACATTAAATGATTTTAAAACTCTAAACCCGATGAAACCCTTACATGATAAAAACTTACACAGAAATGAAACATTTCATGATAAAGCTCTAAAAGATGGGGAAAACTTACATGATTTTTGCTTTAACAGAGTGAAACATAAAATGATAAAGCTCTAAAAAGGGGTGAAAAAAATTACATGATAAAGCTCTACACAGAGTGAAACAAACACATGTAAAGCTTACACAGAGTTTAAAAATCAATGGGTTTTAAAACTTCCCCTTTCAGAGTGAAAAAATTACTGGGTTTAAAGCTCTCACAGAGTTTAAAATTACTGAAAAAAGCTTACACAGAGTGAAAAAAAATTTTCTGATTAAAAAATCTACACAGAGTGAAACATTACAAGATAAACTTACCAGAGTGAAAATTTTTCCCGTTAAAACTTTACACAGGGGTGGGAAAAATTTACAAGATAAAGCTTACACAGAAATGAAAAAAAACACATAAAAAAAGCTTACAAAAAGTGAAAAAATTAAAATGGGTAAAGCTTTACACCCGAGTAAAAATTCACTAAATAAAAACTCTACAAAAAGTGGAAAAAAAAATTAAAATTGATAAAGCTTCTTTTCCAGAGTGAAACATTACATGGATAAAACTCTTCACAGAGTGGACATCACTTTTAAAAACTCTTTCACAGAGTGAAAAAATTTTCATGATAAAACTCTACCAGAGTGAAACATTACATTTATAAAACTCTTTCACAGGAAATGAAAAAATTACATTTATAAGCTCTAACAGGGTGGGAAAAATTTTCATGATTTAAGCTTTTCAAAGAGTGAAACATTCATTTATAAAGTTACACAGGTGAAAAAATTACATGATAAAGCCCCTAACAGAGTGAAAACTTTTCATGTTTAAAAAAACTTCACAGGTGAAACATTAAAAATGAAAAGCTTACACAAGGGGTGGGAAAAATTACTGATAAAGCTCTACACAGAGTGAAAACATTACTTTATAAAGCTTACACAGAGTGAAAAATTACAAGATAAAGCTTTACACAAGAGTGAAAAAAATTTTCATGATAAAGCTCTACACAGAAATAAAAATTAATAATTTTAAAACTCTAAAACAGGAGTGGACTCACATGATAAAACTCTACACAGAGTGAAACATTTCATGATAAAGTTCTTCACCCCGGTGAGACTCACAGATAAAAACCCCCCCCCCCACGAGGGAAACATTACTTTAAAGCTCTAAACGAGTGAAACATTAATGTTAAAGCTCTACACGAGTGGAAAATTACATGAAAAAAAAGTCTACACAGGTGAAACTTACATGATTTAAAATCTACACAGAGTTTAAACATTAAAAAGGGTAAAGTTTAAACAAAAGTGAAACATTACATATAAAGCTCT
The DNA here is from genome assembly GCF_026875155.1 of Cherax quadricarinatus. Classification (NCBI taxonomy): domain Eukaryota; kingdom Metazoa; phylum Arthropoda; class Malacostraca; order Decapoda; family Parastacidae; genus Cherax; species Cherax quadricarinatus. The sequence continues at coordinate 16,769,730 of NC_069451.1, read as the reverse complement.
ACACAGAGTGAAACATTACATGATGAAGCTTTTACCCCAGAGTGAAAATTACCCGGGTAAAGCTCTACACAGGGTGAAACTTTACATGATTTAAAACTTACACAGAAATGAAACATTACATGATTAAAAGGGTCTACACAGAGTGAAAACATTACAAAAATTAAAAACTTTCCCCAGAGTGAAAAATTACATGGGTTTTAAAAATTACACCAAAGGGGGGGAAAAAATTTTAAAATGATGAAAACTTACACAGAGTGAAAAATTTCATGATAAAGCTCTACAAATAAAATTACAGGATAAAGCTCTAAAAAAGAGTGAAAAAATTTCATGATAAAGCTCTAAAACAGAGTGAAACATTTAAAGATTAAAAACTCTCACAAAAGTGGAAAAATTAAATGTAAAGCTTACACCCGGTGAAACATTACATGTTAAAAACTCTTTCCCCAGATGTGAAACTTACATTTATGAAGCTCTACACAGAGTGAAAATTACATGATAAAAACTCTTTTCACAGAGTGGAAAAATCACTGATAAAGCTCTTTCCCCCAGAGTGAAACAATTTCATTTTAAAGTCTTCACAGGGGTTGAAAAAAATCACTTTATAAAGCTCTTCACAGAGGGGGAAACATAAATGATTTAAAACCCCTATCAGAGTGAAAAAATTTACTGGGTTTAAAACTTTTTAACCCGAGTGAAAATTACATGATAAAAACTCTACACAGAGTGAAACATTACATGATTAAAAACTCTGCCAGAGTGAAACAATTTCAAGATAAAGGGTTAAAACAGGGGTGAAAAATTTTCAAGATTAAAAACTCTTTCACAGAGTGAAACATTTTCAAGATAAAACTCTAAAAGAGTGAAAAATCACATTTAAAAAAGCTTAAAGGGGTTTAACATTAATGATAAAGCTTTTTCACGAGGGGAAACATCACATTTTAAGCTCTACAAAGAGTGAAAAATTACATGATTTTAAAACTTTACACAGAGTGAAAAAATTTACAAGATAAAGCTTAAAACAGAGTGAAAACATTACATGATAAAGCTCTACACAGAGTGAAAAAATTACTGATAAAGCTTACACAAATCCTGGTCCCCCACCTTTATTTTCTGGTCCCCCTACGGGGTTTTCCCTTTCCGGGGGTTTTAGAGCCCTGTCATAACTAGTTTGGGGTAGTATGGTTTTGGATTTTCCTTACACGCGACGTTGAAAGACACAGATTTTCAGTGCGTTGGGAAAAGCACGTTTAGAGCACAAAAGGGTTAAAAAACCAATTGAAAAGGGCCCACAAAACAACACACGTAAGGGCAATACAAGAGAGAAAAAAGGAGAGGGTGAACCAGCAAAAGGGTGGGGCTTGTATTTCCCCCTTGAGTAGTGCAGATATTTTGAGGAAAATCACATAAAAGGACCCTTTT
>NC_069451.1:16728311-16763311 GCF_026875155.1 Cherax quadricarinatus | reverse complement strand
TGGGGGGGTGGTGGAGGGGGTGGTGGGGGTGGGGGTGGTGGGGAGGTGGTGGAGGTGGGGTGGTGGGGGTGGTGGTGGTGGTGGTGGTGGTGGTGGGGTGGTTTGGGGGTGAGGTGGTGGTTTGGGGGTGGTGGAGGTGGTGGTGGTGGGGGGTGGTGGGGGGGTGGTGGGTGGTGTTTGGGGGGGTGGGGGTGGTGGTGGGGAGGTGGTGTGGTGGGGTGGTGGAAGGGGGGGGGTGGTGGGGGTGGTGGGGGGTGTGGGGGTGGTGGTGGGGTGTTGTGGTGGGGGTTTTGGGGGTGGAGGTGGTGGTGGTGGGGTGGTGGGGGTTTGGGGGTGGTGGTGGTGGTGGTGGTGGTGGTGGTGGAGGGTGGTGGTGGGGTGGTGGTGGGGTGGTGGTGGTGGGGGGGGGTGGTGGGGTGGTGGTGGTGGAGGTGGTGGTGGGGGGGGGGTGGTGGTGGGGGTGGGGTGGTGGAGGTGGGGGGTGGGTGGGTGGTGGGGTGGTGTTGGGGTGGGGGGGGTGGTGGTGGTGGGGGGTGGTGGGGGTGGGGGTGTTTGGGGGTGGTGGTGGTGGGGTGGGGGGTGGTGGGTGGGGGTGGTGGTGGTGGGGGTGGTGGGGTGGTGGTGGTGGGGTGGGGGGTGGTGGTGGTGGAGGTGGTGGGGGTGGTGGTGGTGGTGGGTGGTGTGGTGGGGGTGGGGTTGGGGTTTTTTTGGGGGAGGGGGTTTGGGGGTGGGGTGGTGGTGGTGGTGGGAGGTGGTGGGGTGGGGGGGTGGGGGGGGTGGTGGAGGTGGGGTGGGTGGGGGGTGGGGGTGGAGGTGGGGGGGTTTGGGGGTGGGGGTTGGTGGGGTGGGGGGGTTTGGGGGTGGGGGGTTTTAAGGTTTTTTTTTTGGGGGGTGGGGGGTGGGGTGGACTTTTAGATAATTTTTAAAATTTTAAAAATGGGCTTCCACCGGGGGGGAAAATAATATTTATTTTAATTTTTTAAATTCATTATATATATATTTAAAATTTATATAATATATTATATATAATTTTTTATAAATAATATATTATATATATATATATTTTTTATTAAAAATTATTTTAAAATTTTTTTAGTTGTATACGTACTCAGTTTAAACTTCTGTTTCTCATTGGGGACAAAAAACCCGCACCAGCAAACCCAGAAACACAACAACAACAACACCCCCAACCTGTAACCCCAGAACACCTAACAAAAACACCCGCACCTGCAGACTAACAACAAACAACACCAGCACTGCAACACCCAGAAAAACCTAACAACAAGCAAACCGCACCTAGCAAAAAAAACCCGAAACACCTAACAAACAAGCAAACCCCCACCTAGCAACACCCAAAAAGAAGAACACCCAGCACCAGCAAACGTAAAACAAGCAACATCGCACCTAGCAACACCCCGAAACACCTAACAAACAACACCCGCACCTAGCAAACCCAGAAAAAACCTAAAAAAAACAACACCCGCACTAGCAACACCAACAAGAAGCAACACCCAGCACCTAGCAAGACGTAAAAAACAAAACACTCACACCTAGCAAAAACCCCGAAAAACCCCAACAACAAGCAACACCCCGCACCTAGCAACCCCAGAAACACCCCAACAACAAGTAACACCAGCACCTAGCAACACCTAACAAGAAGCAACACCCCACCCTGCAAGACGTAACAACAAGCAACACTCAGCACCCAGCAACACCCAGAAACACCTAACAACAAGCAACACCCAGCACCTAGCAACACCCAGAAACACCTAACAAACAAGCAACACCCCAGCACCTAGCAACACCTAACAACAAGCAACACCCAGCACCTAGCAACACCTAACAAGAAGCAACACCCAGCACCTAGCAAGACGTAACAACAAGCAACACCCAGCACCTAGCAACACCTAACAACAAGCAACACCCAGCACCTAGCAAAAAACCCCTTCAGCAAACCTTCAAAATTTATTAAATAAGCTCTCACGGGGGTGCTACTTACAGCATATTAGTGAAATTAAATAAAAAACCCAAAAGGGAAACAATACCGTGACTGGAACAATACAAAAAAAACCCGCACATAAAAAAAAGAGAAGCTTATGACAAACGTTTCTTTCCAAATTTGGAAAAATTGACAAAGCACACTAGCCCACTAGTGTGATTTTTGCCCAAGGGGCCCAAAGCCCGGCCCCAAAACTTTCGTCGAAAGCTTCTCTCTTTTTTTGGGAGGGTTATTTGTGTATTAGTGCATTTTTAGGTAATTACTGGGGCACATTTGGGTGTACACGAAGGTGCACACGGGGGTGTTAGGCTGTTTCACAAGGGGTAAATGAGGGGGGTAAAACGAGGGTTGAGGGTAAAACACGAAAATGTAGGAATCCTTTGAAAAATTTCCCCTTTAAAAGGGGGGGTAACCCCAATGCGAGGGTTTTTCCCCCTAGAGGTGTTTTTTCACAAGGCAGTATCCCTAGGGGGTATTACTCTAAAAGTAGTAATTCCTCATTGGTAGTGTCTCTTGGGGTACCCCCGGGTTGGATCCCTCCATAGGTAGATATCCCTCGGGGGTTTTACCCTTCTTTGGGGAAAGGTACCCCCCCTTACAAAGGGTTTTCCCTCGAGGCATTTTTCCCCAAGGTAGCTTTTCCCCTCCCAGGGTGGATCCCCAAAAAAGGGTGGTATCCATTGAATTTATCCTTCATGGATAAGTTTTCCCCTCCCCAGGGTATCCCTCGAATATTTTTTTCCCCAGGATGGTTTTTTTTTTTTTCCCTCAAAACTATCCCCCCACAGGGTTCTACCCCTGGGACAATCCCTCACGGGGAAGGAAATCCCTAAAAAAATTTTTTCATGGGTGGGTATTCTTCAATAGTGGTCACCCCTTTACCCGTAGGGGTTTTTAAAAAGGGGAGATGTCGAGGGTTAAAGGGTTTAAAACCCCAACTTTTTGGGATGGTAACAATATATTTGTAGACGTGATAATGGGAGATGGAGCCAACCTTGCCTTTTTCCCCTCCCTTTGCTGGTTGTCTATGCACCGACGAGAGGGAAAGAGAGGAAAGAACGTACACATGCGCTTTCCCGGGTGAGTCAAAACAAACAGCCCCGGGCCCCCAAAGGGGGGTCTTCTATTAAACACATGGATGTTTCCCAAAAAATCCCTCACCCTAATCTATAAAACACATGTAAGGGGTTCAGCAACTATGCAAACCCACCCCCGGTCAGGGTTAGTTTTGAAAACATGCCCTATAGTCTGAACGGGGCGGGTGGTTCGGGGCTGATTCTTTTACAATAACAAATTCTATATAACTTAGAACTAATTGAGGGTATCATAATGGTTATTACAAAATAAAGTTTTATCGTAATGGGTGTTAACTTTAATAAATTTTAAAACGTAATGAGTTTAAATTGAATGCATTACGGTTTTATAAAACAAATAATTGTCAATATGGGGAGGGAAAATTGATTGTCGATCGATTGTATTCATGCACTTTTACGGATTCTGAGGAAGAATAAATATATATATAAAAGGGGTTGAAATTAACACCCCAAAGGATCGGTTTTGTGCACTCAGACCCCTACTGTAAAATTTTCCCCAAATACGGAGGGAACGGGGAATACAAAAAAAAAAAATTCTGAAAAATAATCAGTTAATAACAAACGGTTAAAATTTTACTTCATCTCAACATCTATTTTTTAATACAGTTATACAGACTTTTGTCCATTTAAAAACCCAATTCGGGCGGGGGTGAGGGGTTTACTTATGCAGAAGGGTTTTTATCATCTTTTGGGGGACCCCAAAATTCCCCCGCAAGGGAAAAAAAAAATCCTTTGACTGAGGGGATTTGAACGAGTATCTACAAAAGATACAGTTTACAATGGACAAATCGAACGAGAAAAATCTATAAAAGTTACAGCTACTTTTCACAAAGGGTGACTGTGGGAATTACTAATTTTGTTTAGGAGTACCAACCGACTTTTCCCGATACATTTAATTCGGGCCCTCTTTTACAAAGTAAACTAAGGGGGTTTGTGGTGGCTACACAGTCAGAATAAAATCTTCCGGACCCGGAATCGAATCACCAGAACAAAAGGGGATCGGTTTTTTTCTTACTGGGGGAATGAACAAACCGGTGGAGTAAAAATGACTCTCCCCAGTTAAAAAAAAATTAATGCTAAAAAACGCAATAGGGAAAAACAAGGGAGAACGAATCTACTATCTAAAAACTCCCAAGCACAGGAGAAAAAAATGAACATGGTCAAAAATACTGATTTTCCCAATCGGGAATTTTCCACACACGTACAAGGGGTTTTCAACTAAAAACTTCACTTAAAAAACGTTAACATGTGAAAGTTACTTGAAAAAATAACTTCTTACATTGCACTGTTTAACTGTCAACTAGGAGGGTTTCACAATCTGAAACAAAAGGGGGACAAAAAACAACCTCAAGTGAGCACACTAGCCACAAAACTTCTTTTTTGCAACCCCCTTTTTTGGGGCCCTTTTCAAAAAACGGTTTCTTTAACTCTTTGAAAGGGTTAAATTTCTTTCAAAGCGTCCCCTTGGGGAAGGGGAAACGAGTACTTGAACAAGTCCCCAAACCCTAAAAGGAATAGAGTTCCGCTTTAAATCCTGCATGCACGATTTTTGTGGGGTTTTTCCGGGAAAAGGGTGACATTTTTACTAGTGCCTGACCGCTCGGGGGTACATTAATAAGTTAAATTTACGGATCTATAGGAACTTTAAAAACTGAAATTCCCCCCATTCGCAGCACCCTTTAAAAAATCTCAGTAAAAGCTTTTGAGAAAAACACATTGCTCCCAAGGGGGGTAGGATTTTTTTTTCAGTCCCGTAAGGGAAATTGGGTCTGTTTGGGGGGATTCATATTGAAAATTTGACTGGCAATTTTATACACTAAGGGTGAACATTAAAAGTGACTGGGAAAATCTTCCTTTAGTGAACTTAACTAAGGACATAAGGGGAAGGGAAAAAAAAAAAAAAGAGGGTAAAGACACAAAAGTTTTTAAAGGGAAAAAAAATTGCCTTAAAATATTCCCGCATAAGTAACTAAAAATTTACAGGGGCCCCCACAAATTAACAAAGAAATCCACAAAAGGGAAAATTTCTCAACTGAATAAAAAACACTTTGAAAATCAAGAGAACTTGTATTTACCCCAAATATAATTTTCCCCAAAATTTTACTTTAAATTGAAATTTAATGGCCCCAGGGGGAGTTTTCCTTTACTCTCAAAAGCAAAATTTTTTGGGAAAAAAACACAATAAAAAAAAATAAAATGGACCAATTTAAAACTTGTGCCCAAAAAAAAAAACAAAAAAGGGACACAAATTTTACTAAAAAATTTAAAAAAAAATGGCAAGAAAAGAATAAAATATTAGCACAGAAAAAAGCATATTTAAACTGCACTGAAATAAACTGTACAATATTGCAAAAAAACAATTGCTAATCAAAAAGTTTTTGCCCCAACACTGCACCAAAATTTTTTGCAAGAAAAAAATTTAAATGGTAACACAATGTTTTTTCAAAAAGAAAATTTTTTCAAAAAAGAGTCAATGTGCAATAATAAAAGAAATATTTTCACACACAAGAAAAAAATATTCCCAAAAAATGAAAATGAGTAACACTTTAACCTTTTAACCCCAAAAACTTAAGCAACACTTTAACAAACAAAAGAAAAAATTTAAATTTAAAAAAAAGGAAATTAAAAAAAGCACAAGATAATTTGTTCAAGGGAAAAAGAAAAAAAAAATAGGTGCTAAACCACCCGAACAAAAAAATTTTTTAAAAACTTTCGTGATGCAGAAACACAACACATCAACAAAAACAATACTAGAATTTTTTTTTCAATGAAATTGATGTTGTGGAAAAAATTTTATAAGAAAAATTTTCCTTTCTTTCACAAAAAAAATGGCATATTGTCTGTGGAAATAAGACAAAAATTGACCCCTAGCTAAAATGGGAAAAAAATATGAAAAACAAGAAAGTTCAAAAACACAGAAACAAAAAAAGAATTTCAAAAAAATTTTCTGGGATTAAAAAAAAAAAGTAACAGACAACCCCTGGTTTTTGATGCAGGGGGACAACAAAAAAATTATTGAATTAATTTTACTGGAAAAACTGAGGGAAAAACCCATTTGGTGTTTTGAAGTGGGAAACACAAGTTTATTCTGCTTTATTTTAAATTTCCACACAACAAATGAAAAACCTAGGTACTTTTCTTCAATGTATAAAAAACAACCCCAAAAACAACGACAAAGATAATAGCAGGGGAAATTTTAAAATGGGAAATTTAAAAAAGAAAAAAAAAATTTTTGTAAAACCCGTTATAATAAACACTGAGTCTAATCAAGGGGTCAACTGAATTTTCACTAAAAAAAAAATAAATGGAAAAAACAGAAAGAAAAAGTCTCAACACTCACAAATTTTCTCCCATGAAAAAATTTTTACACTGTAACGACTTTGGGGAAGAAATTTAAGTAGATGGTAGAAGGTTTAGGGGAGGCATCGTCCCCCGTGGCTGGCTACGTCCTCCGTGATCGTAGAATTGCGCTTACTTCATGATTGACAACACCAGGGGGGGCTTTTAAAATGGCACAAAAAACACTCTAACTCTTGACCCCCCTTTTGTGGTCCTTTTTAAAAAAATGGTGCCCATAACCCCCAGTAGTGTACCAAAAAACTGGTAGAGGTTGGGTGAGTGGGTTAAGGCTGGGTGAGGCGTCTGAGGCAGCCCCTTTTCGAGGGTTGGGGGGGGTGGGCCTTTTTAAAAGGACTAAGGCCGGACCGCGTGGTGAGAAAACCCCATGGGGCAGGGGGGGGCCTATGGGGTGAAAGGCAAAAAGCCTCACTGAAAAAACCCCAAATGGGACAAAGATATTTTAAAACTGGGTGGGGTTAAAAAAAAAAACCCCCGGGAAAAAAACCCCAACACCACAAAAATGAAAAAAAAAGCACTCAGAATTTGCTTGGAGGGTTGACACAAAGCAATTTAAGACTGTTAAACCCCCTTTGGGTTGCTTGGGGTCTGGGGTAAAGGGCACCTGGGGGTTTGTTTTCTTGCTGGCTTATTTTTTAACCCTTCACACAGAATAGCTTTGGAAAATTCTCACGATTTTTACCAGCAGGGGTGGGGGAAAGCTGGGTTTGGGAGGCAAAAAAAAATGGGTGGAGTAGGGGTAGGATGGATTTGGGCTTTTCCCCCACCCCCAGACTGGTTTTTCTGGTTATTTTTTCAAACTCTGGTCCCCAAACCCCTCGGGAGTGATGCAAATAAGCAGATAAACACTAATACAAAGAGACTGACCAGAGAATAATGTAGTGGCTGGTAGGAGCTTGAGCGGGAGGAACTGGCTGAGGTAGCTGGGTTAACCTTCCCAGCAGGTCTACTCACAAGATGGCAGCCGACTCGGTAGAAATTTATCTCCAGAAATCGCTGTAATCGTCAGGATTACAGGCCCTCCGTTGTCACCATTTTATCGTAGGGGTTCTTAAAAGGAGATATCGAGGGTTGAAGGTAGACACACTTGTTGGATGGTAACAATATATTGTTAGACTGTGATAATGGGAGATGGAGCCCAGCCTTGCCGTGTCACTGCCTAGCTGGATGTCTATGCGCCGACTGAGAGGAAGCAGAGGTACGAACGTACACATGCACATCCCGTGATGTCACACAAATAGTCACTCGGTCTAAGGGGTCTTCTATATAAACACATGGATGATACTATAATGCTCAGCTAATCTATACAACACATGTAAGGGGATTCAGCAACTATGCTGACACCTTGAGGTATCCCTCACAGGCTGGTATCCCTCGAGGTATTCCTCATGGGTAGGTATTCCTCACATGGCAGTCATCCCTTGAGGTATCCCTCACAGGGTAGTTTGTGTAGTTTAGAGTGAAAGTGAAATTTACTCACTGTAAGCTGTTATACAGCGTATTATATTTAGTAAATGACTGACGATGCCCAGCCTATCCACGTCTCTATCCTCAGGACTAACCAACTCTCTCTGACTCATGGTACACGTCCCAGGGCGTTTGGGAGCCTGTGACATCATGGCTAGCAAGAGAGGCTGGCCAGGTCACCATCTGGAAAAGATCTGGGCTGGGACAGGTACTGGCAAATCATTTAACTTCAAGAGAAGCTGAGTATAAATGATATTTCAATTACTACCTCATGTATCACTGTTGACAGCTCAGTGACACTAACGTAGGGCGTCCCCAACATACAGCTAAACCAATATTAGACAGCAGGCATTTCGGGCTCTGGGCTGGTTCTGTACAATACTAGGAAACAAGGTACACAACGACATAAAACATTTGAACGTAATGCATTACAAATCATGATCGATCATGGAATTAATGAGAACACAGGTAAACAATTGAGAATGAGGTCAATTGATCGATTGTTATTCATATAATGTACGGATTCTGAGGAAATTTATTTACACAGAAGATAATGTTCAACAGAAAAGGCAAACTTGGTGCACACAAGTCTTTTACTGTTAAATCTCAGTTGAGTAACTATTGGATTATACTAATCATCTCTACAAGTTTTATACATTTAACTCCAACTCTGCTAAGGTGAGATGCTCATATGCAGAGTGGTCATCATCTCTAGGAGGGTCAAATTCTGTTGCAACACCAAACACATGCCATGATTGAGTAGGATCAACATTAGCATTAACAACTGAAACTTGAAGATTTCTCATCATTTATCGTGTATGTAGGGAATAGCGACAGTCAGGTTGTCTGTCAGTCAGGGTGATAGAAGATCCTCCAACAGACTTTTGGTCGAACTTTGGCACTGTGGATGTTTTATTGAAATTAGCTGTCATAACTCTCGAGCCTAGTTTAATTCTGGTTGGCTTTGCTTAAGTGTTAGTAATTCTTGTAAATTCTTCTGTTGATTTGTGAAGTGTTTCTGAGATTCTTCTGAAGACACTTTGGGCTATGCTGGTACAAATGGCTTCGAAATCATCTGGATTATAATTTGGTTTCGGTGTGGAATATAACAACTCGTACGGTAAGAGCTTATCTAAGCCATACAATGCATAATGTGGGGTATCCACCTATAGTGAAATTGAAAGCAGAACTGATAGCACACTGAACATCAGGTATAACTTCATCCCAAGTTGCACTGTTGGGGTTAATTGTTGCTGGCAGGATGATAAGGGACAATGGTTGACCCAGAGATCTTGTACAAAGTACACAACTTTTCAAAAATCTCATTACAGAATTCACCTCCATTATCTGTTACTAAGGACTTAGTAATATACCTGAGAATTTTGCATTCCTTAAATGCTTTATCCACTGTCTCGGCAGTCTTATTTTGCCATAAGGGAAATAACTCACAATATCTGGTGAAATGGTCTACCATAACACACAGATGTTTGTTGCCCTGGAGGGACCATTGGAAATTAGTTAACAAATCTAGCTTTACCCTTTCCTAAGGTTCGCTAGTTGTGGGATACACTTGGATTGGATTGGGCTTACTAACATCCCCTTTACGCTACATATTCAGAAATGTCAGTTGCCATACAAAGCCAAAAGTATGTTAATCTGGCTTGATGTACAAAACGATCCATAGCTATAGGGCTACATTCACTAATGACTTCGGAATTACTCGCTGATGTACTCTTCTGCTAGGAGTACGAAGATCGGCTCTGCAATACAATAACTGTTGGGTAAGACACAAATGCAACAGTTAGGTATCTTTATTTTGAAACGTTTCGCCTACACAGTAGGCTTCTTCAGTCGAGTACAGAAAAGTTGATAGAAGCAGAAGATACTTGAAGACGATGTAATCAGTCCATCACCCTTAAAGTTTTGAGGTGGTCAGTCCCTCAGTCTGGAGAAGAGCATTGTTCCGTTGTCTGAAACAATATGAAGTTGAAGTGACAGAATCGGGCCTTATATAGTCCCAGGAGGTGAGACGTAGGTTGATTTGGGAGGGCAGGTCCTTCTCAAACCCAGCGTTCTCACTAGTAGAGGTTGTCGAATAGATGGTCTGTACCCAAAATACCCTTTTGCTGCAGTGTCTGACAGAATGAACATTAAAATGGTATAAAATAAACCCACAGATTGTTGGGTAAGACACAAATGCAACAGTTAGGTATCTTTATTTTGAAACGTTTCGCCTACACAGTAGGCTTCTTCAGTCGAGTACAGAAAAGTTGATAGAAGCAGAAGATACTTGAAGACGATGTAATCAGTCCATCACCCTTAAAGTTTTTGAGGTGGTCAGTCCCTCAGTCTGGAGAAGAGCATTGTTCCGTTGTCTGAAACAATATGAAGTTGAAGTGACAGAATCGGGCCTTATATAGTCCCAGGAGGTGAGACGTAGGTTGATTTGGGAGGGCAGGTCCTTCTCAAACCAAACTGTTCTCACTATAGAGTTGTCGAAGTAGATGGTCTGTACCAAGATACCCTTGTGCTGCAGTGTCTGACAGAATGAACATTAAAATGGTATAAAATACCGACAGATTGTTGGGTAAGACACAAATGCAACAGTTAGGTATCTTTATTTTGAAACGTTTCGCCTACACACTGAAGAAGAAGCCTACTGTGTAGGCGAAACGTTTCAAAATAAAGATACCTAACTGTTGCATTTGTGTCTTACCCAACAATCTGTCGGTATTTTATACCATTTTAATGTTCATTCTGTCAGACACTGCAGCACAAGGGTATCTTGGTACAGACCATCTACTTCGACAACCTCTACTAGTGAGAACAGCTGGGTTTGAGAAGGACCTGCCCTCCCAAATCAACCTACGTCTCACCTCCTGGGACTATATAAGGCCCGATTCTGTCACTTCAACTTCATATTGTTTCAGACAACGGAACAATGCTCTTCTCCAGACTGAGGGACTGACCACCTCAAAACTTTAAGGGTGATGGACTGATTACATCGTCTTCAAGTATCTTCTGCTTCTATCAACTTTTCTGTACTCGACTGAAGAAGCCTACTGTGTAGGCGAAACGTTTCAAAATAAAGATACCTAACTGTTGCATTTGTGTCTTACCCAACAATCTGTCGGTATTTTATACCATTTTAATGTTCAATACAATAACTCTCGGTTCATGAGGAAGTCACTGATAGGTGCTGTTATTTTCACAGAGAGAGTTCGATCTTCCTGTAGAAGGATTCGAATCACATCAGACCACATGTGATCTGTTCACTGAGCATTTTTTTACATCCTTGGCACTGAATGGAGGATCTACTACTACTGTACTAATGATAGCTTTTCTTTGAGAATTTTGAATGTTCTTTCTTGATGGAAGGTCCAAACGAGAAGAGCATTTTTCTTAAGAAACTCAGTTAGAGGAGCTACTGTGGAAGAGAAATTTACAATGAAAGATCTGTAAAAACCTGTTAAACCACAAAGGATCTTAAAGCATCAGCAGTTTCTGGAGATGGAAAATTTTGTAAATCACTGACTTTACTTTGATCTCTGATTTGAAAAAAATGACATTTAGTCTTATCTTTAAATTAGCTTCTTCAAGCTTACCAAGTACCAAATCAAGTCTATTGAGGTGCGTCTCCACGTCTTCGGGCATGACAGTTGCATCATCTAGGTACACTATGAGAGAGTTACCTATGAGGCCTCTAAATACGTTCGTCATGAGCCTCGGAAATGTGATAGGTTATGAGCGTAACCCAAAGGGTATTGTGAGGAAATGATAATAACTTGGTAGTAAAAAAATGCGGTTAGCTCTTGGCTGTCCTCGTGAAGGAACTTGCCAAAACCCTTGTAACAAGTCTAGGGTCAAAAAGACTTTGTTATCTCCGATACTGCGTAAAAGGTCACCAATTACATGAAATGGGAAACGATCTGGGTTTGTTTTAGCATTCAACTTCATAAAGTCAATCACCGGGCGCCAGTTACCGTCCTTCTTAAGTACCAGAATCAAGGACGTATTCTAGGGTGAGTTACTTTGTGTTTACCTGGAGTTTACCTGGAGAGAGTTCCGGGGGTCAACGCCCCCGCGGCCCGGTCTGTGACCAGGCCTCCTGGTGGATCAGAGCCTGATCAACCAGGCTGTTACTGCTGGCTGCACGCAAACCAACGTACGAGCCACAGCCCTGCTGATCAGGAACCGACTTTAGGTGCTTGTCCAGTGCCAGCTTGAAGACTGCCAGGGGTCTGTTGGTAATCCCCCTTATGTATGCTGGGAGGCAGTTGAACAGTCTCGGGCCCATGACACTTATTGCATGGTCTCTTAACGTGCTAGTGACACCCCTGCTTTTCATTGGGGGGATGTTGCATAGTCTGCCAAGTCTTTTGCTTTCGTAGTGAGTGATTTTCGTGTCCAAGTTCGGTACTAGTCCCTCTAGGATTTTCCAGGTGTATATAATCATGTATCTCTCCCACCTGCGTTCCAGGGAATACAGGTTTAGGAACCTCAAGCGCTCCCAGTAATTGAGGTGTTTTATCTCCGTTATGCGCGCCGTGAAGGTTCTCTGTACATTTTCTAGGTCAGCAATTTCACCTGCCTTGAAAGGTGCTGTTAGTGTGCAGCAATATTCCAGCCTAGATAGAACAAGTGACCTGAAGAGTGTCATCATGGGGTTGGCATCCCTCGTTTTTGAAGGTTCTCATTATCCATCCTGTCATTTTTCTAGCAGATGCGATTGATACAATGTTATGGTCCTTGAAGGTGAGATCCTCCGACATGATCACTCCCAGGTCTTTGACGTTGGTGTTTCGCTCTATTTTGTGGCCAGAATTTGTTTTGTACTCTGATGAACATTTAATTTCCTCGTGTTTACCATATTTGAGTAATTGAAATTTCTCATCGTTGAACTTCATATTGTTTTCTGCAGCCCACTGAAAGATTTGGTTGATGTCCGCCTGGAGCCTTGCAGTGTCTGCAATGGAAGACACTGTCATGCAGATTCGGGTGTCATCTGCAAAGGAAGACACGGTGCTGTGGCTGACATCCTTGTCCTATGTCAGATATGAGGATGAGGAACAAGATGGGAGCGAGTACTGTGCCTTGTGGAACAGAGCTTTTCACCGTAGCTGCTTCGGACTTTACTCTGTTGACTACTACTCTGTGTTCTGTTAGTGAGGAAATTATAGATCCATCGACCGACTTTTCCTGTTATTCCTTTAGCACGCATTTTGTGCGCTATTACGCCATGGTCACACTTGTCGAAGGCTTTTGCAAAGTCTGTATATATTACATCTGCATTCTTTTTGTCTTCTAGTGCATCTAGGACCTTGTCGTAGTGATCCAATAGTTGAGACAGACAGGAGCGACCTGTTCTAAACCCATGTTGCCCTGGGTTGTGTAACTGATGGTTTCTAGATGGGTGGTGATCTTGCTTCTTAGGACTCTTTCAAAGATTTTTATGATATGGGATGTTAGTGCTATCGGTCTGTAGTTCTTTGCTGTTGCTTTACTGCCCCCTTTGTGGAGTGGGGCTATGTATGTTGTTTTTAGTAACTGTGGGACGACCCCCGTGTCCATGCTCCCTCTCCATAGGATGGAAAAGGCTCGTGATAGGGGCTTCTTGCAGTTCTTGATGAACACAGAGTTCCATGAATCTGGCCCTGGGGCAGAGTGCATGGGCATGTCATTTAACGCCTGTTCGAAGTCATTTGGCGTCAGGATAACATCGGATAGGCTTGTGTTAACCAAATTCTGTGGCTCTCTCATAAAAAATTCATTTTGATCTTCGACTCTCAGTCTGGTTAGCGGCTTGCTAAAAACTGAGTGTGATGACACAGTTATCAAGCATCTTGTTAAGTAATTCTTCTCGCGGTATCCCTCATAGTATTCAACACCTCTCGACACCTGCTCCCACACTCTTGCAAGGAATATTCTTTGCAACATAACAATGACCTTATCTCGGTAAATCACTAGTGTTATTCTTGTTCTTGATTATTCTTGTTTTCTTAAATTTTCGAAGCTTGAAGGTACCACTGGGGTACGAGCACAATGCCCCGGGGTATATACATGATGTAGATGGATTTTTTTGGTAGGAGGGGAGAATGAGCATTCCTTCTCTTATTAGGTGCTATTGTTTATGAAAGTAGAGCAGCAGTAGGAACAGAAGCAGTAGCAGCGACAGTAACAGTAGCAGAAACAATAGAACAACAACAACAACAACAACAACAACAACAACAACAACAACAACAGAAGCAGCACCATCAGCAAAAATAGTGCAGCAAAACGATAAACAGCAGAACCATCGGTCGAACAGCATCAGCAGCAAGAACAGCAGCAACAAGGTCACTATAGTTGTAGCAATAATAGTAATGTTAACAACAGAAGCAGCAACAGCAGAATCAGCAGTATCTAAGGTGCTTTTTATTATTATTATTATTATTATTAGTAGTAGTAGTAGTAGTGGTAGTAGTAGTAGTAGTAGTAATAGTAGTAGTAGTAATAGTAGTAGCAGTAGTAGTATAATACAGTACCTGGGGAATATGAGAGAGTCAAGTCTAATTCAAACAAGACGAGAGAATACCTCCTATTATATACCTGATTATGATTCAGAAATTTTCACCAGTTTCAAGGCACTTACCCCTTGAAGGTACTTATGTCCCTCTACACCTCAATAGCCTTTTCTATAGCCTTTTCCTACAGCCTCTTCCTATAGCCTCTTCCTATAGCCTCTACGTATAGCCTGTTCTTATAGCCTGTTCCTATAGCCTGTTCTTATAGCCTGTTCCTGTAGCCTGTTCCTATAGCCTGTTCTTATAGTCTGTTTCTATAGCCTCTCCCTATAGCCTCTTCCTATAGCCTCTTCCTATGGACATTACTCACGCCCCTGAACTATGTGCTCCAGCCTCGTTCTTTACCAAAGGAAAGTAGTAGAAAGAAATGCTTGTACTTGGTAATAGCCACGAACCTTCCTCAGCACGTATTGACCGAACGAGTTAGACAGCAGAGTAGAAAAGTGCTGAGGCTGGAATGCTCACTCAGGCTGAGGCGTGTGGAGCTTTGTCATGGAGCTGAGCTAAAGGGGGCTCCAGGTGCTCTAAATGGTTGGTAGATAGAGTCGAAATATGTGTGAAAATGAGATTTATTTTTTTAGAGCGGAGGAAGCGTTCATTAGGCAAGTTATCGTATTCTGTCTGCGTAGTGTAGAGCTTTATTAAGTCACATCTCTCTGTAGAGAGCTTCATCAAGTCGTGTTCTCTATATAGAGCTTCATCAAGTCATAGACTTGATAACGTTCTTTACAACGATGTGCCATCACAATGAAATCAACTTATGACTGAACTCGTGTCAGTATAAATAACCCAGTACAACTGTAACCAGATATGCACATGCAAAGGGGTTCATTACTAGTGTAACCTGCTGACTTACAACCAAACCTTTGGGACAGTCTCTGTGACTCAGTAATATTTTGACTATCGCCCACAGGATGTTAAACATGGACCAGCTCAAGCTTCGTCACATCAACCCTCTTTACCAAGACTCAGCACACAAAAAAAAAATGATCCCATTAGATTAGATTATGCCACTGAAGTGGCTAGTTTATCGTGCCCTTTGTGTACATCCTGTGGATGGAACCGCAAGAGCATATGGATACACTAAAGGTCTAGGAACTAGGCTCTAAAAGGGTTTACAGGAGGACATCTGGATTGATATCTACATTTCACTTATCTGTTACAAGCAAATTTAGGAAATTTGCTGAATACAGTAACGGAACATCAGAAGAAATGAAGGAACATTTGGTAGCAAACCAGACAACACATACCCGTGTTCTTGGGTTTATGGTTCAGCTGACAGCTACTGCTTAGTGGGTTTATGACACACTAAACCACTTTCTGGGCACTGTCTGCATGCCCGGGTCTTTATAAGGTCAGACAGTAACCCAAAAAACACGCACAAAGTGCAACAGTAGTTTGGTTAGAGGTAATTTTAGTCCAAAATAAATTGTCAGAACAAGAACTGGGTGAAGTTCATCTTGTTTTGAGATCTCTACAACAGCAAAGTTAGGCGGATAAAGGTACACACACACACACACACACACACACACACACACACACACACACACACACACACACACACACACACACACACACACACACACACACACACACACCACACACAGACGCCAGCAGCTGTCTCGACCCCTGTAACCACAGTGCCGGATCAGCCGGGCTGTGGCTCGTACGTTGGACTGTGTGCGGCCAGCAGTAGCAGCCTAGTTGATCAGGCCCTGATCCATCGGGAGGCCTGGTCATGGGCCGGGACGCGGGGGCGTTGATCCCGGAATAACCTCCAGGTAACACAGGAGCTGTGATTCGAGCCCTGCAACCACAATTTGGTGAGTACACGTGATCAAAATGATGAAACGATGTATACATTACCCAATAATGTACACATGGCCAAACTATACGCACATGGCCAAACTATACACACATGGCCAAACTGTACACACATGGGCAAACTATACACACATGGCCAAACTATACGCACATGGCCAAACTAAACGCACATGGCCAAACTATACACACATGGCCAAACTATACGCACATGGCCAAACTATACGCACATGGCCAAACTATACACACATTGCCAAACTATACACACATGGCCAAACTATACACACATGGCCAAACTATACACACATGGCCAAACTATACACACATGGCCAAACTATACACACATGGCCAAACTATACACACATGGCCAAACTATACACACATGGCCAAACTATACACACATGGCCAAACTATACACACATGGCCAAACTATACACACACATGGCCAAACTATACACACATGGCCAAACTATACACACATGGCCAAACTATACACACATGGCCAAACTATACGCACATGGCCAAACTATACACACATGGCCAAACTATACGCACATGGCCAAACTATACACACATGGCCAAACTATACGTACATGGCCAAACTATACACACATGGCCAAACTATACGCACATGGCCAAACTATACACACATGGCCAAACTATACACACATGGGCAAACTATACACACATGGCCAAACTATACGCACATGGCCAAACTATACGCACATGGCCAAACTATACGCACATGGTCAAACTATACACACATGGCCAAACTATACACACATGGCCAAACTATACGCACATGGCCAAACTATACGCACATGGCCAAACTATACGCACATGGTCAAACTATACACACATGGCCAAACTATACACACATGACCAAACTATACGCACATGGCCAAACTATACACACATGACCAAACTATACGCACATGGCCAAACTATACGCACATGGCCAAACTATACACACATGGCCAAACTATACACACATGGCCAAACTATACGCACATGGCCAAACTATACGCACATGGCCAAACTATACACACATGGCCAAACTATACGTACATGGCCAAACTATACACACATGGCCAAACTATACGCACATGGCCAAACTATACACACATGGCCAAACTATACGCACATGGCCAAACTATACACACATGGCCAAACTATACACACATGGGCAAACTATACACACATGGCCAAACTATACGCACATGGCCAAACTATACGCACATGGCCAAACTATACGCACATGGTCAAACATACACACATGGCCAAACTATACACACATGGCCAAACTATACGCACATGGCCAAACTATACGCACATGGCCAAACTATACGCACATGGTCAAACTATACACACATGGCCAAACTATACACACATGACCAAACTATACGCACATGGCCAAACTATACACACATGACCAAACTATACGCACATGGCCAAACTATACGCACATGGCCAAACTATACACACATGGCCAAACTATACACACATGGCCAAACTATACACACATGGCCAAACTATACGCACATGGCCAAACTATACACACATGGCCAAACTATACGTACATGGCCAAACTATACACACATGGCCAAACTATACGCACATGGCCAAACTATACACACATGGCCAAACTATACGCACATGGCCAAACTATACACACATGGCCAAACTATACACACATGGGCAAACTATACACACATGGCCAAACTATACGCACATGGCCAAACTATACACACACACGGCCAAACTATACACACATGGGCAAACTATACACACATGACCAAACTATACACACATGGCCAAACTATACACACACATGGCCAAACTATACACACATGGCCAAACTATACACACAACAATAAACTCATTAACGAAGACAAAGCCATACATACAACTATCCCATCAGCTACAGCAAACACAGAACACGTTTCTGTCCGTCCAGCACCACAAGTGTATTTTAACATAACAATGTGTGGGCTTCATGTTGGTGCTACATACTCAAAGGCTATGTATTAACCTTGATAGATAATAGTCCCCTTGGGAGGGGGGGGGGCTCTTGTTTACATTCTAAAGGATTATTTCTGATTTTTGATTATCCGGACTTCAGTGCTGTTCTGAACAGATTTCTCCATCTCTATTATCTCCTCAATCATCCATCCTTTCTGCCTCTCATTTTCCCCTTTTCTCTCCGGCTCTTAAACCTCTGGGTCTAACTCTGGGTCTAAATCTATTTCAGTTTTCTCCCTAAGATCAAATGTGAATATTATAAGTTCTTCCATATGACGTCAGGGGGACAATAAACAGTAATGAATGTTACTGTTTTGAAGTCGTGACCTGATGGATCAGTGCACGGAGCGGAACATAGATGGCGTTGTAAAGCACAACACACCGCGAAACCCTTAATGGTTTGATTTAACTTTAAACAGAGCGAAACGTGGTCGAAGTGAAACGTCGTTCTGAAACATGTTTTCTTTTGATTATATTTAGTATTGGGACATTCATAAAAAAAATCGTTCTCGTGTGAATCTCTGAATCAGTATTGTGTGGAATTGAGAAAATTATTTATTGAATGATACAAAATTCACTGTGGATGATTACGTGAGAGAGAGAGAGAGAGAGAGAGAGAGAGAGAGAGAGAGAGAGAGAGAGAGAG
Organism: Cherax quadricarinatus; assembly: GCF_026875155.1. Classification (NCBI taxonomy): domain Eukaryota; kingdom Metazoa; phylum Arthropoda; class Malacostraca; order Decapoda; family Parastacidae; genus Cherax; species Cherax quadricarinatus. Next base: position 16,744,342 of record NC_069451.1, on the reverse strand, counting down.
AGAGAGAGAGAGAGAGAGAGAGAGAGAGAGAGAGAGAGCGACAGAGAGACAGAGACAGACACAAAGAAATAAAGACAGACACAGAGAGACAGAGAGATAGACAGATATATAGATAGATAGATAGACATATAGATAGATAGACAGATAGATAGACAGAACACGTGTGCGATCATCTGTACACATGTGGGAGAGATAAATAACACGTGTGAGGGACAGACGCTGTTGCCAGGGTTACTGTCATAAAGAAACACGAAGTAACACTTGTCACTTCCACCTCTCACAACAGAATGGATTTTCCAATTAATCTGTCGTAACCAGAGACCTTGGGAAGCAAGGCTCTAACATACGTAACGTTGCCTTGTAACTGGTTATATAACATTCTACCATTATAACCAATATATATATATATATATATATATATATATATATATATATATATATATATAATATATATATATATATATATATATATATATATATATATATATATATATATATATATATATATATATATATATATATATATATATATATATATATATGTCGTGCCGAATAGGCAGAACTTGCTATCTTGGCTTAAATAGCAACGCTCATCTTGCCATATAGGACAAGTGAAAAATTTGTGTATGCAATAATTTCGCCAAAATTAGTCTGAACCTAACGAAAAAAATATATTTCACTGTGTTTGTTTAGTATTAAATTACTGTAAACAAATCTAAAATATATTTAGTTGGGTTAGGCTAAAATAAATTGCGCTGTTATAAAAAGGTTAGGTAAGTTTTCTAATTTTCCTTTTTGGGTTTACAAAATTATAAATTTTTGCATCAACATTAATGAAAAAAATATATCTTTAAACGAAATAAGAGAAAATTTAGAAAGGACTTAATTTTAAATGAGTTCTTGCTAATTGACTAGTTTTTACATATTGGGCACGACAAAATATATATAAAAATATATATATATATATATATATATATATATATTATATATAAAATATATATATTTATATATATATGTATATATATATATATATATATATATATTTATTTTATATATATATATATATTAATGCGACCAGCCAGGAATCGAACCGTGGACATTTAGCCTGGATCCTGGGAACCAAGCCAACCTCCCGACGCCAGGGACCCAGGAGGTACACTGGCTCTGCCTCCTTGTCCGAGCACATTCCTGATCGTGGATACTACAGGACTAATTTCATTCTTTTCCCGGTTGGAATCCCAGTGTCAACAAGCAGTGCGCATATTAATGCTGACACAACCCCCCCCCCCACCCAGCTCAGGCTGGGTGGAAAAATGACCTTCCTTTAACAAATAACTACTGAAACAAAGAAACAATTATCTGGATTTTTTTTTTCGTTCTGAAGCAAAATCCGAATAATAATTAAGATTTTTTTATGCACTCGTAATTACCGTATTCAATTATAATAATGAAAGTAATCCAGACTCATTAATATTATCTGCCGGGGAATATTCTTGTATTTTAAAAGGCAATTAAGCTGCGTTAAATGTTTGTTGTGGGGTTATAAGATATTAATTTAATTATTCTAACATTAAGCACGGAGAAATTACCTAGTAATTACTGCTCATTACCTGCCATGGTATTTAGAATAATTGTAATGCTTCTACATACACACACACACACACACACACAACACACACACACACACACACACACACACACACACAATACACACACAATACACACACAATACACACATACACACACACACAGAATACACACATACACACATACACACACACATGCAATAGGCCTAGTGTCTAATCGACATGTGCCTTGGACAAAATGGTAATTAACACACACACACACACACAACACACACACAGGAAGTGGAATAGCCTAGCAAGTGACGTAGGAACCATACATAGCTTTAAGACGAGATATGACAAAGGTCAGGAAGCAGAGAGAGAGAGGACCTAGTAGCGATCAGTGAAGAGGCGGGGCCAGGAGCTGAGTCTAGACCCCTGCAACCACAATTAGGTGAGTACACTTAGGTGAGTACACACACACACACACACACACACACACACTAAGGTCAAATTGTTCAGAGGGGCCAGGAGCTAGGACTCGACCCCTGCAACCTCAACTAGGTGAGTACACACACACACACACACACACACACACACCCACACACACACACACACACACTAAGGTCAAATTGTTCAGAAGGGCCAGGAGCTAGGACTCGACCCCTGCAACCTCAACTAGGTGAGTACACACACACACACACACACAAAACACACCACACACACACACACTAAGGTCAAAAATTTTTCAGAAGGGCCAGGAGCTAGGACTCGACCCCTGCAACCTCAAATAGGTGAGTACACACACACACACACACACACACACACACACACACACACTAGCTGAGGTGACCAGAACGGCCCACATGGGCAGGGCAAAGTTACTAGTTGTGGGCGACTGACTGGAAAACCTGGAGCCACATGGGGGACCAGAAACGTGGATGGAGATGTTGCTGGAATACATCATGTATCAACATGTTAGGGACACTACCAGGGAGAAAGGAGAGGATGAACCACCAAGACTGGACGTCATATTCACCTTTAGTAGTTCAGACATTGAGGTCATCACATATAAAAGGCCCCAGGAGCCAGTGATCACGTGGTCCTGAGCTTCAAATACATAGTAGAGTTACAAGTGGAGAGGGAAGCAGGAAGAGTAGGACGGGACAAGCCAAACTACATGAGGAAAATACACAGGCATGAGAAATTTCCTGCATGAAATTAAGTGGGAAAGAGAACTGAGGGGAAAATCAGTAAATGAAATGATGGAATACTTGACAACAAAAATGCAAGGAGACAGAGGAGAGGTTACATATCCAAGGGCAACAGAAACAATGGGAACACCAGAACGAGTCCTTGGTTCACCCAGAGGTGTAGAGAAGCTAAAATTAAGTGTGCTAGAAAAAAGTATAGAAGACAAAGGACCCAGGAAAATAAGGAGATTAATTGAAAAACAAGAAATGAATATTCATAGATAAGGAGGGAGGCCAAGCGACAATACGAGAATGACATAGCATCAAGCGCCAAGTCTGACCCAAAGCTGTTGTACAACCACATCAGGAGGAAAACAACAGTCGGACCAGGTAATCAGGCTGAGGAAGGAAGGTGGGCAGATCACAAGAAATGACAAAGAAGTATGTGAAGAGCTAAACACGAGATTTAAGGAAATATTTTTAGTGAAGAGAGAAAGGGCTCCAGAACTAGGCAGAATGGTGGGGTACACCAACAAGTGCTGGACACAATACACCCAATCGAGGAGGAGGTGAAGAGGCTGCTAAGTGAATTAGATACGCCAAAGATGGTGGGACCGGACAGCATCTCTCCGTGGGTCCTAAGAGAGGGAGCATAGATGAATGGTTCGGAGAACCGACATGTTGATAAATTAGACACATGTACAACTCTTGGGTATCTTTATTGAGGAAACGTTTCGCCACACAGTGGCTTCATCAGTCCATACAAAGGAGAATCTTGAAGAACAGGAGGAGAATGAGGGACTGATTACCTCATTCTCCTCCTGTTCTTCAAGATTCTCCTTTGTATGGACTGATGAAGCCACTGTGTGGCGAAACGTTTCCTCAATAAAGATACCCAAGAGTTGTACATGTGTCTAATTTATCAGAGGGAGCATAGGCAGTGTGTGTGCCACTAATAATAATCTTCAACACATCAATCAAAACAGGGTAATTACCTGAGGTGTGGAAGACAGCAAATGTAGTTCCAGTTTTTAAGACAGGAGACAGGTAGGTGGCATTAAACTACAGACCAGTGTCACTGACAAACATAGAATGCAAAGTCATGGAAAAAAATTATAAGGAGAAGCGTGGCAGAGCACCTAGAAAAAATGAGCTTATTCACGATAATCAGCACTGTTTCGGGGAAGGGAAATCCTGTGTCACAAACCTACTGGAGTTTTACGACAAGGTAACAGAAGAATGACAAGAGAAAGAGAGGGGTGGGTACATTGCATTTTATTGTATTGTAAAAAGGCTTCGATACAGTTCCATACAAGAGACTAGTGCAAAAGCTAGAGGAGCAGGCAGGAATAAGAAGAAAGGCACTGCAATGGCTCACAGCACTGCATGACCCTTGTCGGTTTAGCGTTTTATCTGATTATAATTGTAATAACTGCAATGGATCAGAGAATACCTGACAGGAAGGAAACAACGAGTGATGACACGCGACAAGAAGGCAAAGTGGGTGCCTGTGACGAGCGGGGTTCCACAGGATTAAGGCCCATGGCCGGTGCTGCTTCTAGTATATGTGAATAACATGACGGAAGTGATAGATTCACAGGTGTCCCTGTTTGAAGACGATATGAAGCTAATGCAAAGAATTCAAACGGATGAGAATCAGGTATGACTACAAAAGGATCTGGACAGGTTGCAAGCCTGGTCCAACAACTAGCTCCTGGAGTTTAACCCCACCAAGTGCAAAGTCATGAAGATTGGGGAAGATCAATGAAGACTGCAGACAGAGTAAAGGCTAGGAGGCCAAAAGACTGCAAACCTCACTTAAGGAAAAGGATCTTGGAGTGAGTATAATACTGAGCACATCTCCTGAGGCTCACATCAACCAAATAACTGAGGCAGCATATGGGCGCCTGGCAAACATAAGAATAGCGTTTCAACACCTTAATAAGGAATCATTCAAGACACTGTACACTGTGTACGTCAGACCCATATTGGAGTATGCGGCACCAGTATGAAACCCACATCTGGTCAAGCACGTCAAGAAATTAGAGAAAGTGAAAAGGTTAGCAAAAATATTAGTAACGGAGCTAAGAGGTATGTCACGGCCTGACGACACTGGAGGCCAGGAGGGTCAGGGGAGACATGATAACGACATATAAAATACTGCGCGGAATAGACGAGGTGGACAAAGACGAGATGTTCTAGAGATGGGACACTGTCCTACATGGAGAGTTAAGGGAAATCAACCTGACGACACTGGAGGACAGGAGGACTCGGGAAGATATGATAACGACGTATAAATACTGAGAGGAATTGACAAACTGGACAGAGAAAGAATGTTCCACAGATGGGACACAGTAATAAGGGGACACAACTGGAAGTTGAGAGCTCAAATGAGTCACAGTGGTGTTAGGAAGTATTTCTTCAGTCTTGGAGTCGTCAGGAAGTGGAGCAATCTGGTGAGTGAAGTGGTAGAGGTTGGATCCATACATATACCTGGAGAGTACCTGGAGAAGGTCTGGGGGGTCAACGCCCCCGCGGCCCGGTCTGTGACCGCAGTCCAGAGAATGTTATGACTTGAGCTGCCCAGATCATCATGTAAAAGGAACGCAGCGCTACAGAGTTAGCAGAGAAAGGGAAATGGAACAGCATTCTTTTTTAGACAAAGAGAAAATATCCAAACAAAGGAAGAGACAAACAGGGGGAATGGTACAGAGAGGACAGGTGGGCAGTAAAATGGGGCGTACCAAACCAGGCATCAGCCCGTCAAGGCCGAATGAGCAAACAAACGCGAAGCCAGTACTGGAGAAAACAGGGGAGTGTACACCAGGGGACATACCAGGTAGTTAGGTAAGACACATATGCAACAGTTAGGTATCTTTATTTCGAAACGTTTCGCCTACACAGTAGGCTTCTTCAGTCGAGTACAGAAAAGTTGATAGAAGCAGAAGATACTTGAAGACGATGTAATCAGTCCATCACCCTTAAAGTTTTGAGGTGGTCAGTCCCTCAGTCTGGAAAAGAGCATTGTTCCAAAGTTTGAAACAATATCTGTTGCATATGTGTCTTACCTAACAACCTGTCGGTATTTTATACCATTTTAATGTACATACCAGGTAGTACACCACCAGTGGTCCCAATGAAACACAAAGCGAGACAAAATATCCCACTTGGTAATTCCTGCTTCATATTTGCAAATATACAGGGTTTAAAATCAAATAAAAATAACAAAGTAAGTTATGTCAGTGGGCTCCTGACAGAAGCGAATGCCATGTTCGGAGCATTTACAGAAACACATACAAGGGATGTTTTGGACGGAGAGATAAAGATAGAAAACTACAACATGTATAGATGTGATAGAATCAATAGATCACAGGGAGGAGTAGGAATCTATGTAAAGGATACTTTCTGTTACACAGAAGTGCTGAATTCTACGAATGATATAGTAGAAATTCTAGGCATTAAAGTTGAAAATAGGAATTTGGTAATTATCCTAGTATACAAACCACCATCGGGAACTGCTGAGGAATTCACAGATCAGTTAAGTAAGATAGATAGCTATCTGGATAGGCTAGAAAATCCTACACCAAATATTTTACTCCTTGGAAATTTTAATCTCCCTCATGTAAAATGGAAGATGGCGCAACGTAATGTTATACCAGAAATATCCCCGGGAAGCACCCTGGCTCAGCAGGTACATACCAGGGAACTAATGAGGCTTTGTGAAAAGTACTCTTTAAACCAACAGGGAATTGATCCCACTAGAAATGAAAATACTCTGGATTTGATATTCACAAACAACGAGGAACTGATCAGAGACATAACAGTTTCCAAAACTATTTACTCTGATCATAACATCATAGAGGTTCAAACTAGTATTAACTCAGGGGTAGGAAACTGCATCGCTAAAGTTAGAGACGGCATGTTCAGTAAGTTTTATTTTAACAACCATAGAATTAACTGGGAAAAAATAAACCAAGAGCTATCAGACATACCCTGGGAATCAGATATGAGCACCCTAAATCCCCACCAGTGCCTAGAGAAGCTGAATACAGAAGCATACTAAGTATGTATGAAACATGTACCATTGAGGAAACCCAGAGGAAGATCAGATATAGAGAGAGAGCGTAGGAGATGGTACAGAAGAAGAAAACAGTTATTGAACTGCTTAAAAATACAAATATGCTACAACAGAGGAAAGATAGACTTAGTAGAGAGATCACTGAATTAGAGCAAAAACTTAGGATGTCATACCTCACAGAAGAAGTACAAAGGGAACAAAGGGCCATACAGGATATTACAAGAAACCCAAAATATTTCTATTCCTACGCAAAATGCAAGCTAAGAACTACCTGTAGAATTGGACCACTACTGAGAGGAGACTCGTATACTGACGATGAACAGGAAATGAGTGAAATTCTAAAAGAACAGTATGAGTCGGTGTTCAGCAACTCACTAAATGACAGCAAGGTAGAAAATGCAGAAATATTTTTCACTCCTGAAGAAGGCCGCACAGACCAACTAACTGACATTAGTACAAATCCCATAGATTTCGAAAAAGAAATGGAAAACATGCCCACTCACTCAGCACCTGGACCAGATTCATGGAATGCTCTATTTATAAAGAAGTGCAAAGTACCACTAGCACGAGCCCTTAGTATTCTTTGGAGAAAGAGCTTAGATCTATGTGAAATACAGGAGGCCTTAAAGAGTGCAGACATAGCTCCTTTGCACAAGGGAGGCAGTAGAGCACTAGCTAAAAATTACAGACCAGTAGCCCTAACTTCTCACATCATAAAAATCTTCGGAAGAGTGATGAGACGGCAGTTTACAAATTTCATGGACCAGCACAACCAACATAAACCGAACCAGCATGGTTTTAGAGCAGGATGATCATGTCTGTCACAGCTGCTGAACCATTATGACAGAATTACGGAGGCACTGGAAGACGACCAAAACGCTGATGTGATTTACACAGATTTTGCAAAGGCGTTTGACAAATGCGATCATGGAGTGATAGCGCACAAAATGAAGGCCATGTGCATTATGGGGAAGGTAGGCAGATGGATTTTCGGTTTCCTAACACACAGAACACAAAAAGTAGTAGTGGACAGGACGAGATCCAGCATCAGCGAGGTCAAAAGCTCAATGCCCCAAGGCACTGTCCTGGCACCTCTGCTGTTCCTCATCCTCATAGCAGACATAGACAAAAACACCCGGCACACTTTTGTATCATCATTTGCAGATGACACTAAAATAAACATGAAAGTCAGTACGGTAGAGGACACTGAAAAAGTACAGGAAGACATAAACAGGGTTTTCCAGTGGGCAGTGGAAAACAACATGACATTCAATGGTGATAAGTTCCAGCTGCTTAGGTATGGAAAGAATGAAGAACTCAAAAGGAGCACTATATACAAAACTCAAGAGGGTCACCAAATAGAACGTAAGGAACACGTAAAAGACCTAGGAATAATTAAGTCAGCGGACCTTTCTTTTGTGTACGAATGGTATATAATACCGACAAGATGAGAGTAAGACACATGTGCAACATCTGGGTATCTTTATTGTAGACGTTTCGCCATCCAGTGGCTTTATCAATACAAATTCTAGGACATAACTTGAAGACAGTAGAACTATGTACAGAAGATGAGGTAATCAGTCCCTCAACCTCGGAGTAGGTGCGAACAGCACCATAGTCGTGGAGATTCTGAAGCAGAAGAAAGAATCCTGGCGCTTATATAGTAACGTCAGGTGAAGCAGACGAGGGCAAATTCACTGGTAGGCGGGATTCCCCAGTGGAAGTAGGTCCTTCCCAAAGAGATGGGTTAGTAGTAGTAGTAGTTGTCGTAGTCGTGAAGGTTATGTGCATGTCCTCAGAATTAAGATTCCATGATGTTGCAGTGTCTGACAAGTTGTGTACGAATGGTATATAGATGTTGCACATGTGTCTTACTCTCATCTTGTCGGTATTATATACCATTCGTACACAACTTGTCAGACACTGCAACATCATGGAAACTTAATTCTGAGGACATGCACATAACCTTCACGACTACGACAACTACTACTACTACTAACCCATCTCTTTGGGAAGGACCTACTTCCACTGGGGAATCCCGCCTACCAGTGAATTTGCCCTCGTCTGCTTCACCTGACGTTACTATATAAGCGCCAGGATTCTTTCTTCTGCTTCAGAATCTCCACGACTATGGTGCTGTTCGCACCTACTCCGAGGTTGAGGGACTGATTACCTCATCTTCTGTACATAGTTCTACTGTCTTCAAGTTATGTCCTAGAATTTGTATTGATAAAGCCACTGGATGGCGAAACGTCTACAATAAAGATACCCAGATGTTGCACATGTGTCTTACGGACCTTTCTTTTAAAGACCATAACAAGACAAAGATCAAGACAGCCAGGAAGGTGACGGGGTGGGTATTGAGAACTTTCAAAACAAGGGAAACAATGCCGATGGTGACACTCTTCAAATCGCTAGTGCTCCCTCACTTAGAATATTGCTCAGTGCTGACGGCCCCGTTCAGGGCAGGAGAAATATCGGAGCTGGAACAAATACAGAGATCGTTTACGGCTCACATTGAGCCAGTAAAGCACCTAAACTACTGGGAACGCCTGCAAGTCTTGAACATGTACTCATTGGAGTTGGTTTAGAAAGACACGTAAGCAAACACTATAACATATTTATTAGAAAACGTTTCGGTCCTGGAACCTTGATCACTTCTAACATACAGAGGTAGAAAGACATTATATATATAGGCGGAGAGTGAGATGTGACGCACGTGACCTGAGGAATGTCATAAGAACATAAGAATGGAGGAACACTGTAGAAGGCCTACTGGCCCATGCGAGGCGAGGGTAGACGATGAAATCACGTGACTCCTGTGTTGTTGGGTTGGTGCTGCTTAAGTATCATGTATGCCAATGTTTTTGAAATTTTGTAGTTTCCAGTGTTGCGTTCTATAGTGTCGGTGACGGTGATTAGTGAGACTTCTAGGCACCGTCGGCGTCTGAGGTCTGGTTCGGTGAGAACGAGTTGTGCCTCGTTCCAGTTCATCAAATGCCCCGTGGAGTCTCTGTGGAGGACACAGGCGTACCTTACATCGTCTCTGTTAGAGGCACTTGGTATGAGTAACATCAACGTTTCCACCATAAACACATCCTCTATCAAAGACCTCACTACTAAACGCAGCCCCACACCTCTAACTTCTACAGCAGGCGTCTACACTATCCCCTGTGGGTTCTGTCCCAAGAAATATGTAGGGGAGACAGGCAGAGATCTTGCAGTCCGCCTGAATGAGCATCGAAATGCCTCTAACAGAGACGATGTAAGGTACGCCTGTGTCCTCCACAGAGACTCCACGGGGCATTTGAATGAACTGGGGAAAGAGGCACAACTCGTTCTCACCGAACCAGACCTCAGACGCCGACGGTGCCTAGAAGCCTCACTAATCACCGTCACCGACACTATAGAACGCAACACTGGAAACTACAAAATTTCAAAAACATTGGCATACATGATACTTAAGCAGCACCAACCCAACAACACAGGAGTCACGTGATTTCATCGTCTACCCTCGCCTCGCATGGGCCAGTAGGCCTTCTACAGTGTTCCTCCATTCTTATGTTCTTATGACATTCCTCAGGTCACGTGCGTCACATCTCACTCTCCGCCTATATATATAATGTCTTTCTACCTCTGTATGTTAGAAGTGATCAAGGTTCCAGGACCGAAACGTTTTCTAATAAATATGTTATAGTGTTTGCTTACGTGTCTTTCTAAACCAACTTCTCAGTGGTGACGTGTACTTAGCTCAGTGGTGACGTGTACTTAGCTCTGTGAAGACCTGTTTGTGTGCTCTTGAGTGGTGACCTGTACTTTGAGTGCTGACCTGTACTTAACTCTGTGAAGAAGTGTCTTGTTTGCTCCCGTGGACTGAACCAAGATGCCCTCCATCGAGCAACTTTACCAGCAACTTAAGGAAGAATTGAGGGCAGCGAAGATGGAGATACGGCGACTGACCGAAGAAAACAAGAGGATTCGTAGTAGTCCTCCTGTTTCGAGTCCTCAGGTCAAGAAGGGATCGTGGTCAGTGGCTGGACAGCAGGGGACGACGAAGTTGACGATCAAGAAGACGAATGGAAAGCCAGAAACGATGAAGAAGAAAGAGACTGCTGTGGAAACTCCCGTGGAACCTCCAACGCATTCTCGGTGCTACCCGACGAATGTGAGTCTACTACTGGGATTCGTCACGACGAACGACAACAAGGAAGGGTAAGAATATTGTTGTTGTTGGGGATAGCCAGGTTATGATACATGGATAGGCATTCTGCTGAAGGACAGGAGTAGGAGACAAAGGTTATGCTTTCCTGGGGCTGGGATGGAGGACATTGTTAGCCGGCTTGACAACATCATGAACGGTAATGGGATCAATCCTATTATTTGCCTCAGTGCTGGAGGCAATGATGTTGGCAAGCGTAGAAGTGAGGGATTTAGTTAGAAAGTTCAGGACAGCTATAGACATGATTAGGAAGAAGGGGGGCGCCCTGTTATATGTGGCATTTTGCCAAGAAGAGGTGTTGGTATGAATGGTTGTCCAGAGCAAATTGGTATTAATTGTTGGCTGGATAAACACTGTAAGGATAATGCAGTACCATTCATTGACAACTGGGACAACTTCTATGGCCGAAATGACATGTATGCCAGGGATGGAGTTCACTTATCCAGGGCAGGTGTGGGTTTTTCTTGCTAACTCAGTTGAGGGGGTTGTTAGGACTTTAAACTAGGATTAGTTAGAGGTATGGGTTTTTGCAGGAAAACTGTGAAGTCGCAGGGTAGTAATATGAGTACTAGGAGAACTAGTAATAGGCAAAATGAGGTGGATATTGGAAAGCCAGTGGCATAATTGACAAGGACAGTAATAGGTTTTGTGGAATAATAAAAAAAAAAGCAGGAAGGTAAAGAGAGAGGAGGTCATTAAAGTTTTATTACACAAAATAGTCGCAGTGTAGGAATAAGATGGGCGAGTTGAGACTAGTTGCTAGTGCAGGTGACATAGATGTATTTGCCATTACTGTGGACGTGGTTTAATTCAAAAAGTCGGGACATGCCTGCAGAATGTCACATTCAGGGTTTTAAATTGTTCCAAGTAGATAGAAGTATCGGGAAGGGGGGTGGGGTTTACATTGTATGTCCGAGATCGCTTGAATGTTGCATAAAAACGGGTATTAAGTTTTGAAGTAACACATACAGAGTCTGTTTGGATAGAATTTTAGAGGGGCATAAAAAATTTAATTTTAGGTGTAATCCCGCCCCCAAAACTTAGAAAGGGGAACCAAGGGAGACACTAGGGGAGGAAATTGTTGGGGCCCACAAGGCCTTAATTTTAAAATTTCTAGGGTTTTAAATTTTAGTCATTTTGTTTGGAACTTCTTGAGGGAATATAAACAAACGATTTCAGAATATTTCGGGATTTTTTTTTGAACGTTTGGGGACAGAACCTCCCAAGGGGGAAAAAACCGCTTTGACTTAGTTCGGGAAAAACAATAAACCCCCCCTTGTTAAAAATTTTTGAAGTTTCAGAGGAAGGGTGTGGGAAACCACAAATCAATTAAAATTAAAAATTTGAATGGAAGTATATGTGGGGAAATCTAGTAACGTCCCAGATTTTCGTTTAGCAATTACGAGGGGTTTAGAGAACACTTATATCTGTTGATGGGGAACAAAGAGAGCTATAAATATGACGTTTTCGAACACAATCATGTGCTCAAAGAACTTTATCCCTTAAAAGGAAATTAGTAAAATTGGGAAATCCCAAAAAATGGGGGAATAATGGGCTGAAATATCTACTGGGGCATAAGAAGGAATTTATACTATCAAAAGGGCGAGGGTCATCTTATAATAAAATTTTTACTTAAAAGGGGACTTTAAAAAAAGGGATAAAAAAAGCAAAAAGGGACTAAAAATTTAAAAGTTGCTGGGGATTCTAAAACTAACCAAAAAATTTTTTTTCCGGGTTTAAATAGAACAAAAGCAGAGAAAAAAAGGCCCCCTTAAAAAATAACTATGGGGCATCTTACGCAAAGAGAATAAAAATGTGTCGTTTTTAAAATTTAATTTTTTTCTTGGGTTTTTTACCAGGAAGACACAAAAATATTCCGGAAATTAATTTTTATAGTGGTCAAAAAAGTAAATTAGTAACTCACAGTCACTAGTGAAAGGGTTGTGAGAATAGACCGACTGAAGCAAAAAAAAGGCCGGGGGCCTGATGGGTTTTTTCAAGGGTTCTTAAGGAATGCAAAATGGAAATTGTGAACCATTAACTAATTTTTTTTAATTTACTCTTCAAACAGGTGTGTGTCTGATATGTGGAAGAGGCTAATGTAATTTCCTATTTTTAAAACAGGGGACAGTGTTCCGCAAATTCCGCCCCAAAAAGCCTGACCTCAATTGTAGGCAAATTGCTAGAGTCAATTATATAGATTATAAGAAAACCATTCGTAAGCATAGCTTGATTAATGATACTCAGCAGGTTCCAAAGGCGGTCTTGTCAACAATTATTAACTTTTTCGTAAAGCTTTTGAGGCTGTTGACCGATAAAGAATTGATATTGTTTACTTAATTTTAGTAGGCATTTGTAATTCCGCACCAAAGACTGTTGAAGAAAGAGCAGTCTTGCATTGGGGGGGGAGTGCTCTCGTGGGTCGTTTGGCTCACGACAGGAAGCAAAGAGTGTCCCTAAATGGGGTTAAAACCGAGGGGGTCAGTAAAAAAGTGGCGTTCACAGGGATCAGTCTGGGCCCCTTGTTGTTTTAATAATTCAATGATCTTGATAAGGAATTGCTAGTAAAGAGCAAATTCGCCCATGACACGAAGATAGGGAGGATAAAAGATTCAAACGTAGATGTTAGGGAACTTCAGGAGGATTTAGACAAACTCTACTCTTGGTCAGAAAAGTGGCAGATGCAGTTCAATGTAGATAAATGCAAGGTTCTGAAGCTCGGGAGTGTCCATAACCCTAGCACTTATAAGTTAAATAATGTAGAACTTAGCCATACAGATTGCGAAAAGGACTTGGGGGTTATGGTAAGCAGCAACCTTAAACCAAGACAGCATGCCTAAGCGTACGTAATAAGGCAAATAGATTACTGGGATTTATATCAAGAAGTGTAAGCAAACAGAAGTCCAGAGGTCATACTGCAGCTTTATACATCATTAGTAAGGCCTCACCTAGATTATGCAGCTCAATTCTGGTCTCCATATTACAGAATGGACATAAATTCGTTAGAAAACATTCAGCGTAGAATGACTAAATTAATACATAGCATTAGAAATCTTCCTTATGAAGAAAGATTGAAGACTCTTAAGTTACATTCACTTGTTAGACGAAGAATGAGGGGAGACCTGATCGAAGTGAATAAGTAGAAGATAGGTATTAATAAAGGGGATATTAACAAGGTCTTGAGGATATCTCTCCAAGAGAGAACCCGCAGTAATGGATTTAAATTAGATAAGTTTAGATTTAGAAAGGACATAGGAAAGTATTGGTTTGGAAATAGGGTAGTTGATGAGTGGAACAGTCTACCTAGTTGGGTTATTGAGGCTAGGACTTTGGGTAGTTTCAAATTTAGGTTGGATAAGTACATGAGTGGGAGGGGTTGGATTTGAGTGGGACTTGCACATCGGAGCTTGTTTCTTGGGTGGCATTGAAAATTGGGTTGGGCAAATGTTTTGTTAGTGGGATGAATTGTAAAGGACCTGCCTAGTATGGGCCAACAGGCCTTCTGCAGTGTTCCTCCTTTCTTATGTTCTTATGTTAACTTGTCGGTATTTATTACCAAGGTTTATACCACTCATTGGAGTGGAGGAGAGAGAGAGGTACATGATAATATATACCTGGAAGGTACTCGGGGGCTTGGTCCCAAATCTGCACACTGCCATAACAACATACTGGAGTGAGAGATATGGAAGTGTAAAATATACCCAGTGAGGAGCAGGGGTGCGGTGGGGACAATAAGGGAACACTGTATCAACATCCGGGGTCCCAGACTTTTCAACAACTTACCAGAAGATATCAGAGACACTGATGGAACAAGTGTTGAAGCCTTCAAGAGGAAACTAGACAAGTATCTTCACCAGGTGCCAGATCAACCAGGCTGTGATGGATATGTGGGGCAGCGGGCATACAGCAGCAACAGCCTGGTTGACCAGGCGAGCACCAGACGAGCCTAGCCCATGACCGGGCTCAGAGAGTAGATATACTTTCGAAATTCTTCAAAGGTATATCAAAGACCAGGCCTCATTAGCTTTAAAAAAGGAACGACGAGACACTTGAAGCCGGGAGAGAGTGCATCTAGTAGCAACCAGCGAGGAGGTGATCCCAGGAGCTGTAACTTGATTCCTGAAATCACATATGAGTGAGTACATATAGGATATGTACATATACACAAAAAAGAGCCAAGTATCAAACGACAAGTGACTTTGACAACTAGTAACTGCTAACCACGGCACGGGTGAGGTTCGAACCCATAGTAAGTTAGTCGTAAAACTCCAGGCCAGTGCGTCAACCACTGGGCCAGCTGGCTACACTAAGAATCACCCAACTAGGTATATTCATACACTATAGGAAGGTTAGCATGGGCCACCAGTGACCACAAATTTTACAGATGAATCTGGCACCAGCATGGCGAGATATTGCACTCCTGTGCAATGTTGCTTGAGCCAGACAACAGCAGCTACACGTTCAGGTTATTGCAGACCTTGCAACTAACATGTCACTTACGCTTGCTGGCAGTGAACAAAAACGACTAGAAAATCAGTCTTTTATTTGGCCTATATTCTGCTCTGTGTAGAGCTGAGTCATGACTCGCTGAAGCTCTACAGTGAGCGAAACCTCGGCCAAATCAAAGCTTTTTTCTGGAATTTAAAAATGTGTGAAAAGTCTATGATAATGACTGTATTGGTAACCGAAAATATCTCAGTACTAGTAGTAGTAATACTAGTAGCTTACTATTAGTGGTAGTACTAGTAGGAGTAGTGATAGCAGTAGCAGAAGTAGTAGTAACAGTAGCGGCAGCAGTAATAGTAGTAGTAGTAGTATTAGTAGTAGTAGTAGTAGTCGTAGAAGTAGTAGTAATATCAGGAGCGGCAGCAGCAGTAGCAGCAGTAGTAGCAGCAGCAGCAGCAGCAGCAGCAGCAGCAACAGCAGTAGCAGCAGTAGTAGCAGCAGCAGCAGCAGTAGCAGCAGCAGCAACAGCA
>NC_069451.1:16670811-16725811 GCF_026875155.1 Cherax quadricarinatus | reverse complement strand
CAGGGGCGGTTTGTTGAGGATAGCTTGTGCCTTGAGTCCTGCAATCTCGATGAAGAAAGATGGAAACTGAAGACGGGGTAAAGGCTTGTGTTATGTAAGGCATTCTTCTTCTAGAAAACAAGGGGTGGAGATGCGAAGAGCTCTCAAGAAGAAGCCAATGAGGACTCCTCTCTAGTGCGGGTAAACTTGGTGTGAATAAAAGTGTATAAGATCGTCCTTGTTGGTAGGTTTTTCTATACACTTTGAAGAAATTTGTCACTGTCGGGGGATCTGCACAGTAGAACGTCCCAGGAAAGGAAGTTTGCCATCATTTTTTGAGTTCAAGTGTAAAACTTTATTGATGGTTCAACTGCATTGATCTTGTTGAGAAGGGCCTGGGTATTGAGACTCTTGGATCAATGCAGTTTGAACCATCCCAAAAAAGTTTACACTTAACTCGAAAATGAGGCAAATTCCTTTTCCCCGACGTTCTACTGTGCAGATCTCCCGACAGTGACAAACTTTTTCTTCAAAGTGTAAAAGAAAACCACCAACAAGGACGATCTTATACACTTTTATTCACACCAAGATACCCGCACTAAGAGAGGAGTCCTCATTGGCTTTTTTCTTGAGAGCTCTTCGCATCTCCAGCCCTTGTTTTCTAGAAGAAGAATGCACTTACATAACACAAGCCTTTACACGTCTTCAGTTCCCATCTTTCTTCATCCCAGATTGCAGACTCAAGGCACAAGCTATCCTCAACAAACCGCCCATGGAACAGCTCCCCAAACAGTTCATAGTACTCCCATGTGGCCCATGTTCCACGAATACTCGCCGGGCCCCTTGCTATGAGTAACATCAACGTTTCCACCATAAACACATCCTCTATCAAAGACCTCAACTACAAACGCAGCCCCACACCTCTAACTTCTACAGCAGGGGTCTACACTATCCCCTGTGGGTTCTGTCCCAAGAAATATGTAGGCGAGACAGGCAGAATCTTGCCCGTCCGCCTGAATGAGCATCGAAATGCCTCTAACAGAGACGATGTAAAAGGGACGCCTGTGTCCTCCACAGAGACTCCACTGGGGATTTGAATGAACTGGAACGAGGCACAACTCGTTCTCACCGAACCAGACCTCAGACGCCGACGGTGCCTAGAAGCCTCACTAATCACCGTCACCGACACTATAGAACGCAACACTGGAAACTACAAAATTTCAAAAACATTGGCATACATGATACTTAAGCAGCACCAAACCCCAACCCAAACAAGGAGTCACATGATTTCATCGTTACTGGTCCTCATCATAGCAGGGGTTGTTTTGATAAGGACCTGCCTCGCATGGGCCAGTAGGCCTTCTACAGTGTTCCTCCATTCTTTTTGTTCTTATGACATTCCTCAGGTCACGTGCGTCCACATCTCACTCTCCGCCTATATATATAAATGTCTTTCTACCTCTGTATGTTAGAATGATCAAGGTCCCAGGACCCAAAAACCCTTTTCTAATAAATATGGTTATAGTGTTTGCTTACGTGTCTTTCTAAACCAACTTGTCGGTATTTATTACCAAGGTTTATACCATTTTTATATATATATATATATATATAAAATATATATATATTATATATATATATATAAATATTATATATATATATATATATATTTTACATATATATATGTATATATATATATATTTTATATTATATATATATATATATGTATATTTATATATATATATATAATATAAAATATATATTTTATATATATATATATATATATATATATTTTATATATATATATTTTTATATACATATTCTCCAAAGGGAAGTGGGAACAGAATTCTTCCTCCGTAAGTCATGCGTACCGTAAGACGCGATTAAAATGCCGGGAGCAAGGGGATGGTAACCCCTTCTCCTGTATACATTACTAAAGTTAAAAAGATGAACTTTTGTTTTTCTTTTTGGGTCACTCTGCCTCGGTGGGATGCGGCCAGTGGCTTCATCAGTCCGTTATTAAGAAGATCAGTAGAAAAAGAGGAGTAGCTAGAGGAAATCAGTCCCTCAGCTTGGACTCGATGTATTCAGTGACTGATTACATCGATTCCAGGTTGAGGGACTGATCACCTCAAACTACTTCTCTTTTCCCCTCGTTCCTCTTTGTACTGAACTGATGAAGCCACTGTGTGACGAAAGGTTTCCTCGGTAAAGATTCCCAAATATTGCACACAAGTGTCTCATTCTTCAAGAATATATTAGTACCTAAAAGAGTGATTAAAATGTTCTCTAAGCTTTTATACATTGAGAAATATACAACTGTAAGTATATATACACTAGCCATACCACGGCTGGGTTAGAACCCGCGATCAGAGAGTCTCAGAACCCCAGACCGTCGCGTTAGCCACTGGGTTTTGAGACTCTCTGATCGCGGGTTCTAACCCCACCCGTGGTATGGGCTGTTTGCAATCGTGTCATTACGATTTCGTGAGTCATGTTGACGACTTTCAGGAGACCTGAGCTAGAGTTCGTCACGGCCACGCTAGTGGGAGATTCGTCTGTTAAAACTTGCATTTGTAGTCACAGTGGTACCTATGCTAACCTTCCTATGGTGTAGAAATATACCTAGTTGAATGAATCTTAGAAGCTAGCTGATCCAATGGCTAACGCGACGGTCTGGGGTTTTGAGAAACTTATTGCGGGTTCTAACCCCATCCGTGGTATGGTTAGTGTATATACACTTAGAGTTGTACACCCCTCAGTGTATATACACTGAGAAACATACACCTTAAGGTGCATATACACCGAGAAATACAGTTTGTCCGAAAAAATGGTCCTATTTTTCAAGCGTTCGATAAGTGACACGTTCGATTTTTGAGGTTCCACTGCATACACCTTACAGCGTATATGCACTGAGAAATATACACCTCTCAGCGTGTAAACAAAAAGAAACATACACCTATCGGTCTATATGCACTGAGAAACATACACCTTGCAGTGTATATACACTGAGAAACATACATCTCTCTGTGTATATATCCTGGACATCAGAAGTAACTTGCCCACCAAGCAAGTCAAGATAATAATGAATTTAAATTATTCTTCAACTTGGGTAGACCCGCGTCGCTAATTCGAGTGACAGAATGGGAAAAGACGGACGGGAAGGAAATGACGTGACGGGAATGGGAAAAAACGTACGGTAATGGAAAGACGTACGGGAAAGGGGAAAAAGACGTACGGTAATGGAAATACTTACGTAAGGAAATGACTGACGGAAATGGAAATGACGTGACGGGAATGGAAAGACGTGACATAAGGAAAGACGTGACGGTAAGGAAATGAGTGACGATGGAAATGACGTGACGGTATTTGGGAAACGACGGACGTAATACAAATAAAGTGAAATATCCTAAAAAGCTTAAGGACTGAACACTACCTAGCAAAACTGGGGAACTGAACACTACCTAGCAAGGGGTAGGGAATGAAAAACTACCACCCAAAGGGTTAGGAACTGAAACACACCTAGCAAGACTGAGGGACTGAACACTACCTAGCAAACAGGGACTGAAAAATACCTAGCAAGACTGAGAAATGAACACTACCCACAAGGCTAGGAACTGAACCTACCTAGCAAGCTGAGGAAATGAACACACCTAGCAAGGCTTAGAACTGAACACACCTAGCAAACTGAGGGCGAAAAAACCTAGCAAACCCGAGTAACTAAACCCTACCTAGCAAAAAATAGGGGCTGAAAACTACCTTCAAGACGAAAAACTGAAACACAAACCCACAAGAAAAAGGGACTGAAACACTACCAGCAAGACGAGGAAATGAACGCACCTAGCAAAGGGTAGGAACTGAACACTACCTGCAAAACTGAAGAACTGAACACTACCTAGCAAGACTGAGGGGCTGAACACACCAGCAAGGCTGAGAACGAACACACAAGCAAGACTGAGGACTGAACTTACCTAGCAATCTGAGGGACTGAACACTACCACAAGACTGAGGGACTGAACCTCCTAGCAAACTAGGACTGAACTCTACCTAGCAAGGCTGGGAACGAACACACCCAGCAAGACTAGGGACTGAACCTACCCAGCAAGACTGAGGGACTGAAAAACTACCTGCAAGGCTGAGGAATGAAAACTACCTAGCAAGACTGAAGGACGAACACTACCTTCAAGCGAGGGACCAAAAAAAATACCCAAAAAAAAAACTAGGGGGACTGAACCATACAAGGGAGGGAAAATGAACACTACCTAGCAAATTGAGGGCTGAACACACCTACAAACGAAGAAATGAACATACCCACAAGCTGAGGGGCGAACACTACCTGCAAGGCTGAGGAACTGAACACTACCAAACAAGGCCCGAGGAAATGAACACTACCCCAACAAGACTAGGACTGAAAACTACCTAACAAGACTAAGGGGCTGAACACTAAACCAGCAAGACGAGGGACCCGAACAAAATACCAAAGACTGGGGGGCTGAACACTACCCACAAAAGAAATGAACACACCAGCAGACTAGGGACTGAAAACTACCCAGCAAGACTGAGGGACTGAACACACCAGAAAAAAATGAGGGACTGAACACTACCCAGCAAGACGAGGGACTGAAAACACCTATAAAGACTGAGGGACGAACACTACCTAGCAAAAAAATGAGGACGAACACTACCTACAAGACTGAGGGCCCCGAAAACTACCTACAAGACTGAGGGGCTGAACACACCTAGAAGACGAGGACTGAACATACCTAGCAAGCTGAGGGGCTGAACACTACCTAGCAAGATGAGGGGCTGAACACTACCCCACAAGCAGGAAAGACACTACCCAGCAAGAATGAGGGACTGACACTACCAACAAGACAAGGGGCGAACACTACCTAGCAAGACGGGGACTGAAACTACCACAAGACTGAGGGGCTGAACACTACCTAGCAAAACTGAGGACTGAACACTACCTAGCAGGACTGAGGGGCTGAACACACCCAGCAAATGAGGGACTGAACACTCCTAGCAAGACTGAAGACTGAACACTCCCCAGAAGACTGAGGAAAATGAACACTACCTAGCAAGACTGAGGGCTGAACACTACCTAGAAACTGAGGGGCTGAAAAACTACCTACAAGACTGAGGGACTGAAAACCCACCAGAAAAAACTGAGGACGAACACACCCAGCAAAGATGAACTAACACACCTAGCAAAAACTGAGGAAATGAAAACTACCCAGCAAGACTGAGGGGCGAACCTACCTACAAGACTGAGGGACTGAACACTACCTAGAAAACGAGGGACGAACACTACCTACAAAACTAGGACTGAACACACCAGAAAAACGAGGGCTGAACACTACCCACAAAAAACTGAGGGACTGAACACACCAGCAAAAACGAGGGGCTGAACACTACCTAGCAAGCGAGGGGCTGACCTACCTAGAAGACTGAGGACGAACACTACCTAGCAAGCTGAGGACTGAACACTACCTATAAGACTGAGGAAAATGAACACTACCTACAAGCTAGGGGCTGAACACTACCTAGCAAAACGAGGGACTGAACCTACCTAACAAGACTAAAAGGAAAGAACATACCTAGCAAACTGAGGACGAACACTACCTGCAAACTGAGGGGCTGAACAATACCTAGCAAAACTGAGGACTGAACACACCTACAAACGAGGGGCTGAACACTACCTGCAAGCTGAGGGGCTGAACACACCTAGCAAGACTAAGACTGAACACTACCTGCAAGACGAGGGAAAATGAACACTACCCAGCAAGACTAGGGGCTGAACACTACCTGAAACTGAGGACTGAACACTACCTAGCAAGACTGAGGGGCTGAACCTACCTAGAAAAGACTGAGGAAATGAAAACTCCTACAAAAACTGAGGGGCAACACTACCAAACAAAAAGAGGAACTGAACACTCCTAGCAAACTGAGGAAAGAACACACTAGCAAAACGGGACTGAACACTACCTAAAAGACGAGGGACGGGAAAACTACCCCACAAGACGAGGACTGAACACTACCTATAAAGACTGAGGGACTGAACACTACCAAACAAGACTGAGGGACGAACCTACCTAGAAAGACTGAGGGACTGAACACACCTAGCAAAAACTGAGGGGCTGAACATACCTAGCAAGACTGAGGGACTGAAAAACTACCTAGCAAGCTGAAGACTGAACACTACCTGCAAGAAATGAGGGACTGAACACTACCCAGCAAGACTGAGGACTGAACACACCTAGAAAAACTGAGGGACTGAACACTACCTACAAGACTAGGACTGAACACACCTAGAAAGACTGAGGACTGAACACACCTAGCAAAGACGAGGACGAACACTACCTACAAAAACAGGGACTGAAACCCACCCAGCAAAACTGAGGGGCTGAACATACCTACAAACTGAGGGACGAACCTACCACAGGCGAGGGGCTGAAAACCCACCTACAAACTAGGGACTGAACACTACCTAGAAGACTGAAGACTGAACACACCTAGCAAAACTGAGGAAAATGAACACACCTAGCAAGACTGAGGGGCTGAACCTACCAGAAGACGAGGGACTGAACCACCTAGCAAGACGAGGGGCTGAACCCAAACCTGAAAACTGAGGGGCTGAAAACTACCTAAAAGACTAGGGACTGAACACTACCAGCAAAAACTGAGGGGCTAAACTACCTAGCAAACGAGGGACTGAAAACTACCTAGAAAAACTAGGACGAACACTACCTAGCAAGACTGAGGGACTGAACACACCTACAAAGATGGGGGACTGAACACTACCTCAAGACTGAGGGACTGAAACTACCAGCAAAAAATTTGGTGACGAAACTACCTACAAGACGGGGACTGAACATACCTACAAAAATGAGTGACTGAACACTACCCACAAGACTGAGGGACTGAAACACTACCTACAAAGACTGAGGACTGAACACTACCTAGCAAGATGAGGGACTGAACACTACCTAGCAGGCCGAGGGGCGAAAAACTACCTAGCAAGACTGAGGACTGAAAAACTACCTACAAGACTGAGGGACGAACACTACCTAGCAAGACTGAGGGACTGAACACACCTAGCAAACGAGGGACTGAACACACCCCACAAAACTGAGGGAAAATGAACACACCTAGCAAACAAAAGGGCTGAACACTACCTGCAAGACTGAGGGGCTGAACACTACCTAGCAAGACTAGGGCTGAACACACCTAGCAAGACTGAGGAAAGAACACTACCACAAGACTGAGGGGCTGAAAAACCCACCTAGCAAAAACTGAGGGGCTGAACACTACCCAGCAAGAAATGAGGAAATGAACACTACCCCACAAGCTAGGGGCTGAACACTACCTACAAAACGAAAGGGGGCCCGAACACTACCTGCAAGACTGAGGGACTGAAAACCCCACCCACAAGACGAGGGACTGAACACTACCTAGCAAACTAGGGACTGAACACACCTAGCAAGACGAGGGACTGACACTACCTAGCAAGACTGAGGGACTGAAACTACCAGCAAGACGAGGACGAACCTACCACAAGACTGAGGGACTGAAAAAACACCTAGCAAACTGAGGGACTGAACACTACCTATCAAGACGAGGGACTGAACACTACCCACAAGACTGGGGACTGAACACTACCAGCAAACTGAGGGACGAACCTACCTACAAGACTGGGGCTGAAACTACCTAGCAAGACTAGGGGCTGAAAAACCCACCAGCAAACTGAGGACTGAACACACCTAGCAAACTGAGGACGAACACTACCTAGCAAGACTGAGGGGCTGAACACTACCTAGCAAACTGAGGAAAATGAACACTACCTAGCAAGACTGAGGACTGAAAACACCTAAAGACGAGGGACTGAAAAACTACCCAGCAAGAGAGGGGCTGAACACTACCCCAGCAAACTAGGGACTGAACACACCTAGCAAGACTGAGGACTGAAAAACTACCCACAAGACTGAGGGGCTGAACACTACCTAGCAAACTGGGGACTGAACACTACCTAGCAAACTGAGGGACTGAAAAACCTCAAGAGGGACTAACACTTTAAACCCAGCAAGACTGAGGGGCTGAACACACCTAGCAAGACTGGGGACAACCTACCCGCAAACTGAGGGACTGAAACACTACCTAGCAAGACGAGGGGCTGAACACTACCTACAAGACGAGGGGCTGAACAAACCCACAAGACGAGGGGGTGAACCTACCCAGCAAACGGGGACTGAACACCCACCCCAGCAAGACTGAGGACTGAACACACCTCAAGACTGGGGACTGAACACACCCCAGCAAGACTAGGGACTGAACACTACCTAGCAAGACTGAGGGACTGAACACTACCTAGCAAGACTGAGGGACTGAACACTACCTAGCAAGACTGAGGGACTGAACACACCTAGCAAGACGGGGACTGAACAATACCTTTGCAAGATGAGGGACGAACCTACCTAGAAAAACGAGGGACTGAACACTACCTAGCAAGACTGAGGGACTGAACACTACCTAGCAAGACTGAGGGACTGAACACTACCTAGCAAGACTGAGGGACTGAACACTACCTAGCAAGACTGAGGGACTGAACACTACCTAGCAAGACTGAGGGACTGAACACTACCTAGCAAGACTGAGGGACGAACACACCTAGCAAGACTGAGGGACTGAACACTACCTAGCAAGACTGAGGGACTGAACACTACCTAGCAAGACTGAGGGACTGAACACTACCTAGCAAAGACTGAGGGACGAACCACCTACAAGACTGAGGGACTAACCTACCTACAAGACGAGGGGCTGAACACTACCTAGCAAAAACTGAGGGACTGAAACACTACCCAGCAAAAAGAGGGACGAACACTCCTACAAAAACGAGGACGAAAACACCTAGCAAGACTGAGGGACTGAACACTCCTACCAACGAGGGAAATGAACACTACCTAGCAAGACGAGGGAAATGAAAACTACCCAAAACAAGACTGAGGGGCTGAACACACCAGCAAAACTGAGGAACGAACACTACCTAGCAAGACGAGGGGCCCGAACACTACCTAGCAAGACTGAGGGACTGAACACTACCAGCAAGACTGAGGGACTGAACACTACCTAGCAAGACTGAGGGACTGAACACTACCTAGCAAGACTGAGGGACTGAACACTACCTAGCAAGACTGAGGGACGAAACTACCACAAGACTGAGGAACTGAACACTCCAGCAAGACTGAGGACGAACCCTACC
The DNA here is from genome assembly GCF_026875155.1 of Cherax quadricarinatus. Lineage (NCBI taxonomy): Eukaryota > Metazoa > Arthropoda > Malacostraca > Decapoda > Parastacidae > Cherax > Cherax quadricarinatus. Next base: position 16,716,576 of record NC_069451.1, on the reverse strand, counting down.
TAGCAAGACTGAGGAAAAACACTACCCACAAAACGAGGACTGAACACTACCTCAAGACGAGGGACGAACCTACCCCAAAAAAGGGGCTGAAAACACCAGCAAGACTGAGGGGCGAACCCTACCTAGCAAGACTGAGGGACTAACACACCAGCAAAGAGGGACTGAACACTACCTAGCAAGACGAGGGAACTGAACACTACCTAGCAAGACTGAGGGACTGAACACTACCTAGCAAGACTGAGGGACTGAACACTACCTAGCAAGACTGAGGGACTGAACACTACCTAGCAAGACTGAGGGACTGAACACTACCTAGCAAAGACTGAGGGCTGAACATACCTAGCAAGCTGGGGGACTGAACACTACCCAGCAAGACGAGGAACTGAACCAAACCAGCAAGACTGAGGGACTAACCTACCTAGCAAGACTGAGGGACTGAACACTATAGCAAACGAGGAAAGAACCTACCTAGCAAGACGAGGACTGAAACCCTAGCAAGACTGAGGAACAACACACCTAGCAAGACTGAGGACGAACACTACCCCAGCAAAACTGAGGAAATGAACACTACCTAGCAAGACCCGAGGGACTGAACACTACCTAGCAAACTGAGGGACTGAACACTACCAAAAGACTAGGACTGAACACAAACCCACAAGACTGAGGGACGAACACACCAGCAAACGAGGGACTGAACACTACCTAGCAAGACTGAGGGACTGAACACTACCTAGCAAGACTGAGGGACTGAACACTACCTAGCAAGACTGAGGAACTGAACACTACCTAGCAAGCTGAGGGAACTAAAACACCCAGCAAGACGAGGAATGAACACTACCTACAAGGCTAGGAAAATGAACACTACCTAGCAAGACTGAGGGACTGAACACTACCTAGCAAGACTGAGGGACTGAACACTACCTAGCAAGACTGAGGGACTGAACACTACCTAGCAAGACTGAGGGACTGAACACTACCTAGCAAGACTGAGGAACTGAACACTACCTAGCAAGACTGAGGGACTGAACACTACCTAGCAAGACTGAGGGACTGAACACTACCTAGCAAGCGAGGGGAAATGAACACTACACAAGACTGAGGAAATGAACACTACCTAGCAACTGAGAAATGAACACTACCCAGCAAACTGAGGGACTGAACACTACCTAGCAAACTGAGGGGCTGAAAAACTACCTACAAACTGAGAACTGAACCTACCAAACAAGACTAGGGGGCTAACACACCTACAAGACTGAGGAAAGAACACTACCTGCAAGACTGAGGGACGAACACTACCTACAAAACGAGGGACTAACACTACCTAGCAAGACTGAGGAAAGAACACTACCCAAAAAGACTGAGGACGAACCTACCTAGCAAGCGAGGGATTCCCCCAAAAATGGGGAAACACACCTAGCAAGACTGAGGAAAAGAACACTACCCACAAACTGAGGGACTACACACCCAGCAAACGAGGGGCTGAACACTACCTAGCAAGACGAGGAAAGAACACTACCTACAAGACTGAGGAACGAACCTACCTAGCAAACTGAGGGGCTGAAAAACTACCTAGCAAGACTGAGGGACTGAAAATACCTACAAGATGAGGGCTGAAATACCTTTCCCAGGTGTTTCAAAACCTCTTAAAGAATCTTTTTCCCCCCCGCCCATAAATTAGTAAGACTTAGTTAGGGACTAATCACCTCAGACGCTTCATTTCCAGCATTTTTCTCCGCATTGGCTGAAAAAACCCCTGGTGGGGGAAAACGTCCCCCACAAAACAAAGCCCAAGTGTTGCACATATCTTGTTTTCGCTCAAGGATTAATAAAATCCAACCAAATTTTTTATCTAATTTTTTCTTTTTTCTGACAAGTTTTTCCGAAACCCAAAACTCATTTGGTGATTTTAAGTCGCCTTCCAACAACGTTTTCGCCCAAAGTTGAACTTCATAAAGTTCGACACAGCTGATAAATTTGACACATGTGCGACACTCTGGTATCTTTACTGGAAAACGTTTCGCCACAAGTGTAGCACATTTGTCTAATTTATCGGTTATCTGAATTATTTATCTAAACTTACGAAGAGCAACACCGAGCGAAACATCACCAGGTTAAAAAAAAAAAAAAATATTCGTTCAGCCCACTAAAATTTACCCCCTTTGCTAGCCGGAAAAACTAATACAATAAAAGCTTTTTACGATATTACCTCAGTGTGATACAGTGGCGTGCTGTATTTCTCATCAGAATAATGGCCGACCAGGATCATGTACTTCCTCTGCTGAAGCCATTTTCTTATTAAATGTATTTCCTATTGCTCTCAAGGATCTAGGGACGCCATGAGCACACTAAGAGGCAACACAGTAAGTGTCAGAGGACCAAGACTGTTTAACTGCCTCCCAGCATACATAAGGGGGATTACCAATGGGCCCCCTGGGTGTCTTCAAGAAGGCGCTGGACGGTCACTGAAAGTCAGTAGTACCTGACCATCTGGGCTGTGGTTCGTAAGTCAGTTTACGTTACAGCCAGCAGCAACAGCCTGGTTGATCAGGCCCTGATCCACCTATTTGTTTCAAAACCCATTTCTGTCACCCGAGGAAAACAGCGGCATTTGGGTATCGAAGGTTTTCGCCTACACAGCAGGTTTCTTCAGTCGATTACAGGTAAGAAACTTACTGTGTGGGCGAAACGTCTCGACAATAAGAATATAAAAAAGAATGAACACTGCAGCAGGCCTACAACTCCATACTTGGTAGGTCCTTCTCAAACCCAAACCCACTAAAAAAAATTTGGCCTTAGTGCTGTACATGTGTTCTAGTCATCAATTTTCGGTATTATGTCATGTATTACAGGGGAATAAGACATATATTGTACATGAGTGATGTAAAATACCGACAAGATAAGGAATTAGACACATGTGCAATATCTGGATATTTGCAGATGTCTACAAATAAAGATACCCAGATGTTGCACGTGTTTAATTCCTCATAAGACACGTGCACAGTACACGGGTACCTGAGTTTTAAGAGATGTTTAGGTCATTGTGGAATTTGTTAATGTGATCAAGAGGTAGGAAAAAGAGCACTTACATAGAACTAGAGAGATGGAAGTGGTAGAAGCCACTTATGTGTGGGATTGTTAATGCAAATGTAATTAACTTGCTAGACATATCTTGGCATCTTGAGAATAAACGAGGCAGAACTTCTAGACCATGAAGACAGGTCTGGAGACCTGAAGAACCGAGTCTGTGGACCATGAAGACAGGTCTGGAGACTTGAAGAACCGAGTCTGTGGACCATGAAGACAGGTCTGGAGACGTGAAGAACCGAGTCTGTGGACCATGAAGACAGGTCTGGAGACTTGAAGAACCGAGTCTGTGGACCATGAAGACAGGTCAGGAGTCGTGGGTTCCGGAACCCATCTATGGACTCGGCACGGGGCGGCAGCAGCATCAGGCAGTATGCTACAAACTAATGCCTTGCCATTAACCTTGGCATGAAGGCATTTACCCCCAACAAGCTCCATTTATGTGGTCACACTCCCACCATTTGGATAACAAGGAGCGGCGAACACCCCTTAGTAGAGGAATTGATGGAGGGTTGTTAAACCAACACTCCTACCCGTCAACCCTATCATGGACCCTCCTTCAAGAATTGATTATGGGCGGTTCTGCACTACCGTTTTTCAACCCTACTGACCCATGCTAGGTAGGTCTAATTCACTTCTTGGTAGATTATTATTTCGTTTATAAGGCTTAAAGGATATATAATGTATGAGGGTCATTAAGGCTGCATGTCGCTTTTCAATGCTAGTCAAAAATACTTTAATACCTAAAATAAGAATTACAGTAAATTCTCAAGTATATATACGCTGAAAGAGTAGGAATTAAGTTAGGAAAGAAGTAAATACTGAAACAGAATGTTATAGGAATGCAATTAGAATCCTGAATAGATCTTTAACCCACTATGATAACATGAACGTAGATAAGTACGTTTATGGAGCAACTTGCAATGTGAACTGACTAATGCTGTAGTGGCCAGGCTTAGGCTTGGTTACAAGTACTGACTGATGTTGTAGTGGCCAGGCTTAGACTTGGTTACAAGTACTGACTGATGTTGTAGTGGCCAGGCTTAGACTTGGTTACAAGTACTGACTGATGTTGTAGTGGCCAGGCTTAGACTTGGTTACAAGTACTGACTGATGTTGTAGTGGCAAGGCTTAGGCTTGGTTACAAGTACTGACTGATGTTGTAGTGGCCAGGCTTAGGCTTGGTTACAAGTACTGACTGATGTTGTAGTGGCCAGGCTTAGACTTGGTTACAAGTACTGACTGATGTTGTAGTGGCCAGGCTTAGACTTGGTTACAAGTACTGACTGATGTTGTAGTGGCCAGGCTTAGACTTGGTTACAAGTACTGACTGATGTTGTAGTGGCCAGGCTTAGACTTGGTTACAAGTACTGACTGATGTTGTAGTGGCTAGGCTTAGGCTTGGTTACAAGTACTGACTGATGTTGTAGTGGCCAGGCTTAGGCTTGGTTACAAGTACTGAATGATGTTGTAGTGGCCAGGCTTAGACTTGGTTACAAGTACTGACTGATGTTGTAGTGGCCAGGCTTAGACTTGGTTACAAGTACTGACTGATGTTGTAGTGGCCAGGCTTAGACTTGGTTACAAGTACTGACTGATGTTGTAGTGGCTAGGGTTAGGCTTGGTTACAAGTACTGACTGATGTTGTAGTGGCCAGGCTTAGACTTGGTTACAAGTACTGACTGATGTTGTAGTGGCTAGGGTTAGGCTTGGTTACAAGTACTGACTGATGTTGTAGTGGCCAGGCTTAGTCTTGGTTACAAGTACTGACTGATGTTGTAGTGGCCAGGCTTAGTCTTGGTTACAAGTACTGACTGATGTTGTAGTGGCCAGGCTTAGGCTTGGTTACAAGTACTGACTGATGTTGTAGTGGCCAGGCTTAGGTTTGGTTACAAGTACTGACTGATGTTGTAGTGGCCAGGCTTAGTCTTGGTTACAAGTACTGACTGATGTTGTAGTGGCCAGGCTTAGTCTTGGTTACAAGTACCTCTGACAGAGTGGCAGACACACAGATAATGATCAAACCAAATGTAAAATATGTGGCCAGCCGTATGGTCACTGTCTTGAACACTATGTGCTTAACTGTCCACTTATTTAGGAATATAGAGTATAATAACCCATGTGACATGCCAAGGTATCTTTTTAATGAAAATAAGGTATCAGGTATATTTAGCAAATTGCCTAGATTTGCTTGTAACAGATAAGTGAACTGTAGATATTAATCCAGATGTACTCCTGTTAACACTTGTGTCTATATGCTCTTGCGCTACCGTCCACAGAACGGATGAGGCGCCACGTCGGTGGCATAATCTAAATCCTCTTGTTGTATATAAACTGAAAGATATATATCTCTCCGTGTATATACACTTTTCGATGTATATACACAGATACACATCTCTGGGTGTATATACACTGAGATACACACCTCTCGGTGTATATACACAGATACACACCTCTCTGTGTATATACACAGATACACACCTCTCTGTGTATATACACAGGTACACACCTCTCTGTGTATATACACAGGTACACGCCTCTCTGTGTATATACACAGATATACACCTCTGTGTATATACACAGATACACGCCTCTCTGTGTATATACACAGATACAAACCTCTGTGTATATACACAGATACACGCCTCTCTGTGTATATACACAGATACAAACCTCTGTGTATATACACAGATACACACCTCTCTGTGTATATAAACAGAGATACACACCTCTCTGTGTATATACACAGATACACACCTCTCTGTGTATATACACAGATACACACCTCTCTGTGTATATACACAGATGCACACCTCTCTGTGTATATACACAGATACACACCTCTCTGTGTATATACACAGATACACACCTCTCTGTGTATATACACAGATACACACCTCTCTGTGTATATACACAGAGATACACACTTTCGCTTCTTAAAAAACTGAAATAATGATCCGGTCGATTGATTGTTTAATCTATATTATTATCTATCGATTCATGTCGATGAAGTGAAATGGCATTCATATATATCTCCCCATTGTTAGGAAAGTGAGTTAACAACGCGCCGATGTTTGTCTTCCCGTTGTTAGGGAGGAAAGTTAGTAGCAAAGTTTTGCTTCCGGTTACTAGTGAAGCAGCATCACCTGGCTAGTAACGGTGAGGGATAGACACCTGACCAACACACGAGTCAGTTACGTAAACTTATCTCCAATACCTGAGTCACTAACGCAAACTCATGAGCAAGATCTGAGTCACTAATGCAACCTCTTGAACACCTGAAACACTGACTGTTTCGAACATAGCCTGTAGACCAGTCGTTCTCAACTGGTGGTCCATGGTGACATTTTGGGTGGTCCACAGAACGTTCACTATATTTGGTAATAAATTGAAGATTGGTGCATATAGTCTTAAATTTATCGAAAATACAGTGTGGATAAGCGATATGCGCATTGACCAGCGTGAACGGTGGTGGTCGGAAAATGGATTCGCCCGTGTTAGCTGCAGGGACAATCAAGCTGCGGACGCGATATCACGTGTTGAGAAGTTGGTTCGTGACGTCGTGTGTGTGGGTGCCCGAGTGAGAGAGTGGGCCATTCCTGTTTGATTCCTGTCAGCTGCCGTGCGGCTGCACGTAATTCTGTTTAGTACAGTAGACATCGAAAGGCAGAGCTGATTAGTTATGTCTTTCGTCTAGCACGGTTTCACAGGTGTTTACCTGGAGTTTACCTGGAGAGAGAGTTCCGGGGGTCAACGCCCCCGCGGCCCGGTCTGTGACCAGGCCTCTTGGTGGATCAGAGCCTGATCAACCAGGCTGTTACTGCTGGCTGCACGCAAACCAACGTACGAGCCACAGCCCGGCTGGTCAGGAACCGACTTTAGGTGCTTGTCCAGTGCCAGCTTGAAGACTGCCAGGGGTCTGTTGGTAATCCCCCTTATGTATGCTGGGAGGCAGTTGAACAGTCTCGGGCCCCTGACACTTATTGTATGGTCTCTTAACGTGCTAGTGACACCCCTGCTTTTCATTGGGGGGATGTTGCATCGTCTGCCAAGTCTTTTGCTTTCGTAGTGAGTGATTTTCGTGTGCAAGTTCGGTACTAGTCCCTCTAGGATTTTCCAGGTGTATATAATCATGTATCTCTCCCTTTGCGTTCCAGGGAATACAGGTTCAGGAACCTCAAGCGCTCCCAGTAATTGAGGTGTTTTATCTCCGTTTTGAGCGCCGTGAAGGTTCTCTGTACATTTTCTAGGTCAGCAATTTCACCTGCCTTGAAAGGTGCTGTTAGTGTGCAGCAATATTCCAGCCTAGATAGAACAAGTGACCTGAAGAGTGTCATCATAGGCTTGGTCTCCCTAGTTTTGAAGGTTCTCATTATCCATCCTGTCATTTTTCTAGCAGATGCGATTGATACAATGTTATGTTCCTTGAAGGTGAGATCCTCCGACATGATCACTTCCAGGTCTTTGACGTTGGTGTTTCGCTCTATTTTGTGGCCAGAATTTGTTTTGTACTCTGATGAAGATTTAATTTCCTCGTGTTTACCATATCTGAGTGATTGAAATTTCTCATCGTTGTACTTCATATTGTTTTCTGCAGCCCACTGAAAGATTTGGTTGATGTCCGCCTGGAGCATTGCAGTGTCTGCAATGGAAGACATTGTCATGCAGATTCGGGTGTCATCTGCAAAGGAAGACACGGTGCTGTGGCTGACATCCTTGTCTATGTCAGATATGAGGATGAGGAACAAGATGGGAGCGAGTACTGTGCCTTGTGGAACAGAGCTTTTCACCGTAGCTGCCTCGGACATTACTCTGTTGACTACTACGCTCTGTGTTCTGTTAGTGAGGAAATTATAGATCCATCGACCGACTTTCTGTTATTCCTTTAGCACGCATTTTGTGTGCTATTACGCCATGGTCACTTGTCGAAGGCTTTTGCAAAGTCTGTATATATTACATCAGCATTCTTTTTGTCTTCCAGTGCGTCTAGGACCTTGTCGTAGTGATCCAATAGTTGAGACAGACAGGAGAGACCTGTTCTAAACCCATGTTGCCCTGGTTGTGTAACGAGGTTTAGATGGGTGTGATCTGCTTCTTAGGACCCTTTCAAAGATTTTTATGTATGGGATGTTAGTGCTATCGTCTGTAGTCTTTGCGTTGCTTTACTGCCCCTTTGGGATGGGCTATTCTGTTGTTTTTATAGCTGTGGACGACCCGTGTCCATGTCCTCCATAGGATAGCTCGTGTAGTGTAGGTATTTGGGTTCTACTATAAAATGAGGAATAAAAGGAAGCTCGGAAGATTTGAATGTGTGAAATATTTGGTCAGTTATGCTGCTGTGGGCTGGTGTGCTGCTGTGTGCTGTTTGTGCTGCTTGGCTTGTTGTGCTGCTGTGTGCTGTGTTGTGCTGCTGGTGCTGTGTTGTGCTGCTGTGTGCTGTGTTGTGCTGTTGTGTGCTGTGTTGTGCGCTGTGTGCTGTGTTGTGCGCTGTGGCTGTGTGTGCTGCTGTGTGCTGTGTTGTGCTGCTGTGTGCTGTGTTGTGCTGCTGTGTGCTGTGTTGTGCTGCTGTGTGCTGTGTTGTGCTGCTTTGCTGTGTTGTGCTGCTGTTCTGTTTGTGCTGCTGTGTGCTGTGTTATCTGCTGTGGGCTGTGTTTGGCTGCTGTGTGCTGTGTTGTGCTGCTGTGGGCTGTTGTGCTGCTGTGTGCTGTGTTGTGCTGCGTTGCTGTGTTGTGCTGCTGTGTGCTGTGTTGTGCTGCTGTGCTGTGTTGTGATGGTTATGTTGTGCTGGTTTATGTTGTGCTGGTTTATGTTGTGCTGGTTATGTTGTGCTGGTTATGTTGTGCTGGTTTATGCTGTTTATGAAACTGACGGTGTTTTATTATTCAGTTTTGTCATCTATTTTTCATCTTTTTATGCAATAACATTAACAAATACGTTTCTTATTTTGCACAGATACATAACAATGCAGAATGAATATTAAGTCAAGTTTTCAAGAACTACATAACTCAAAAAGGACCCAATGAAAAAATCACTCGTCTGACTTTTTTGGGTTATCCTAGTTCCTACACATATGTGCTAGTATGAATTTATGTACTGTATTGTGTATACCTGAATAAATTTACTTACTTACTTACTTACTAACTCGGTCTTCACCTGTCAAGAAGAAGATAGCATGGAATTACCACAGTGTGCTATTTGTTTCAAAGTTTTGGGTAATGACTCACTGAAGCTAAGTTTAAACTCCATCTCGAAAAATGCCACCCCAATTTGTTGCAACAGGAAAAGGATTATTTGAAGCAGCAGTTATCATTTTCAAGTGGCAGCGCCTTGATGCGACAGGTACAATCTATGAAAAAAAAAAAACCACCAATGCAGTGCACACTTCCTACATCGTCGCATACAAAGTCGCACAGGCCAAGAAGCCTCATACAGTTGTTGAGAAACTTGAGTTACCCCGTGAAAAAGAAATGGTGAGGCTTGATGTCAGCGAGGACGCAGCCGGGAAGCTGAATGATGTATCAGTTTCTAATGACACAGTATCGAGACGGATAATCAGATCTCACAAAACATCGGTGAATAAGTTGTGGATGAAATAAAAGAAATCTCCATTTTTTTTACCATACAATTGGATGAATCAACTGATGTCTCATTGTCTTCTCAGCTGTTGGTATTTGCACGATGCATGGCTGAGGGAGACTTCAAAGACTAGTTTCTCTTTTGTAAGAAATTATTAACAATTTCTTTGAATTAAATGGTTTGGTTTGGGTAAATTGGGTGGGTGTTACCACTGATGGTGCACCTGCGATGCTTTATTAGGTCATCCGTTTGCCCATTGTAATTCGTTTAAGTCATGAGTTGTGACTACCCCGCTCAGGATAGTGCACGAATCTTCTTAATTTTAGGAAGCAGTAGAACTCTCATAACACAGCCGCGCTTGACTTCCAAGTCCTTCCTTACTATTTATCCCATGCACTCCCGTATCACTCCTAGATTCCCATATAAACTCACATGAAACTCCCTTATAGCTCCGATATCCTTCCATTACACAAAATTCTTCTGTATATTTACCATGATCTCCTCTGTAACACACTACTCATCTGTTTCCCATAAGCTTGATAAACTCTACAACATGAGCGAAACGTTTTGCCCCAAAAACAGTTACTCTCCATCTGCGCCTGTTTCTTCTGTAAGACCATTTATCAACCCCATTAGTGAAACAATCACATTGCTTACGTTATCTAGGGTTTAAAAGGCTCCACTAACAGATTAAACTATGCTTGTCAGTATGTACAGAACTCTGAGCACTTGTGAAAAATGTCTAGTGAAGAAATTTCTGTTATGTGAGAAGAGAGAGTAGACTGAACTCTAGAAACTTCCTACTTGTTATAGGATTAATTATAATCATAATATATTTAATATAATATAATATAAAAAATATATATATATATATATATATAAATATATATATATATATATAAATATATATATATATATATATATATATATATATATATAATATATAATATATAATATATATCTGTTGTGTGTGTGTGTACTTACCTATTTGTGGTTATAGGGTTGAGTCACAGCTCCTGACCCTGCCTCTTCGCTAGTAGCTACTAGGTCCACTTCCTGCTTCATGAGCTTTATCGTATCTCTTCTTGAAGATATGTATGGGTCCTGCCTCCACTACATCGCTCTCCAGATTGCTTCACTTCCTGACAACTCTCTGACTAACGAAGTACTACCTAACATCCCTGTGACTCATCTGAGTCCCCTTCCCCAAATTCCATTGTGACCTCCTTTGCTGTAAACCCACACTGGGGCTACCAAAATCCAATTTTAAGGCCCGACCTAAAACGGGATACAAGTCTTAACGATCCCAATTCAATGTTGAAACGGTATTTTTTTAGGTTTGCCAGGCACCCCCTTTTTCTGCAGCTGTTTTTTGGTTTATGTGCACCTCAGGAGATGTTTTGGTAATTTTTAAAACACCCGTGGTTCCCTTTTTCCCTTAAAAGATTTTCAGATTTTGGCCCTAGCCTAAACTCCATCTACGGGCTTGTTGAAACTTTCCCCCAAACTTTTATGACTTTTTCCTTTGGGGGGGTTAAACTCCCGGAACCAGTTGTTGGACCAGGCTTTCAGCCTGTCCCAGATCCCAAAGGGGAGGGCCCCAAACCAACCTCCTCCACCCTTTTAAAATTCCTCCGTTTTTAAACCCTTTAACCCTCCCTGTGAAATCAGGGACACCTGTGTACATGACCATAGCCTGGTACCTGAGGGAGGTTCAGGGCGCCACCCAACCCTGTGAGGTTAGGTTAAGTTAGGTTAAGTTAGAACCCCAATGGAAATAAGTCACTCTGTCTGACTTTTTTGGGTTATCCTAGGTTCTCTACACATATGCTGCTATGTATGATAATTCTATGTAACTGTATTTGTGTATACCTGAATAAACTTACTTACTTACTTACTTACTTAGGTTTGATTAGGTTAGGGTAGGTCCAGGTTTAGCCTTCTGGCTCTCATGATTCGTTTGTCGAGTACTTTGGGCAAATATTGTGCACCATTAGGTCATCTGAGAGACATTTAAGTTGCTCAGTGGTTTATTGTACTTGATCATTCCCCAGGATGCGACCCACAATAATCGACTAACGCCCAGGTACCTTTTTACTGGAGAATAATTAACAGGGGCAGTGGGTGCGTGTGTGTGTATGTTATGGCATACTAGGAATAAAGGTACACAAGGTCGTCTCGACTATTAATCATCCAGGGAGTATCACCTTTGCTGCTCAGTATTCCTCCGAGCGACGCTTACGTCACCATCTTACGTCAGATTCACTCCAGTCTGTTAACGTTAGACGTACGTCAGTCACGCATACACAGTAATTCCAGACTCATTTTAAATGTAATATTATTTATTGGTTTAAAAATCATGGGGAAATATTAATCAGCTTTGATCCGTGGAAGAGGAGGGTAGCTGCAGTTCCAAGAATCAAGAGCTTTGCACTAGCATCAAGGCATGTATTTGATACTAGTGAGAACTGAAAACCCGTCTGCGGTCTCGGACCAGTCACACAGCAACACTGTCTCACCCAAGACGGTCTGTGGCCAGTGCTCACTCTTCAGGTAGACAGTAAAGTGATGATAATAATAATAATAATAATAATAATAATAATAATAATAATAATAAAAATAATAATAATAGCAAGTATAATAATAAAAATAATAATAATAATAATAATAATAATAATAATATAATAATAATAATAATAATTATAATAATAATATAATAATAATATAATAATAATAATAAAAATAATATAATAATATAATAATAATTAATAATAATAATAATAATAAAAAATAATAATAATAATAATAATAATAATAATAAAAAAAATTATTATTATTATAATAATAATAATAATAATAATAATAATAATAATTTAAAATAATAATAATAATAAATAAATTTTAACAACAACCACAACAACAATAAAAATAATGATGCAGAAAATAACAATAACAATTAAAACAACAGCAATAATAATTGTAATAATAATTATAACAATAATAATAACAAAAACAATAAGAGTAATAATGCTGAAAATATTAACAACAACAACAACAACAACAAATAATAAAAATAATAATAAAATTTAAAATAAAAATAATAAAATAATAATAATAAAAATTTAATAATAATAATAATTTATTAATAATATTATATTTCTTCTGTTTAAACTTTTTTTTTTTTGTTAAACAACGATCTGTATAGCCCTTGTGGCTTAGCGCTTCTTTTGATTATAATAGATAATAATTTAATACAACGATGGAAGCTACGTTAAACAACAAAACTTTTCTTGTACTGTATTAGTAACCCAGAGGACAATAACCCCAGGAGAAACCCAAGAAAGCCTGCAGTGTGACTTACAACCACCAGGATCCTCTTTCAAGAGCCCTTCCCAGGATTCCACCCACACTAGTAGAGAAAGCCTCGTAAGCAGCGGCAGGTGCTAGCGACACATATTCATACTCCTAGCCTTAACCCAGGGGCTGCAGGTACTAAAGAACACCAACTGGTGACGCCTATTCCAGGAATCAACTCAGAACTTTCGATTGTAGCTCCGAAACCAAAGTATATCAAATCTAGCTTATACAATTAGCAAAGAATAAGATTTCAAGTGAACCTGAACAGATCTCTCCTGCAAGTAGGTGACTGACAGGGCTGTGACAGCCGTGTGGACGTGCGGAACGCTCGCATCAACAGTCTATTTGACCAGGCCTCAGGCCGGGATACGAGGATAAACAAAAAACTCTAGAAACTGTTCACGGGTATATATTACAGGCAAGAGAATGATATTATCATAGGGTAATAAGGGTATTCTGAGTGTATGAAACGTGTACAATACCTGGTCATCTTTATAATGAAGATGTTTCGCACACTAGTGAGTTTTTCAACTCAGTGCAGATATTACCTATTGAAAATAGTGGGAGATGAGGTAAATCAGTCCCTCAGCCCTTGAATACCAAGTATGGAGTCCTTTAGCACTTGATAGAAGGTGCACCAGTCCCCTCTGCCTTGAAGTGTTTTCAGATCCCTCTGTTTTGTATAGGTGCTTCATCCCCTCTGCCTTGATAATGTTCAGGTATCAGAGTCCCTCTGTTTTGATAGGTGCCTCAGTCCCCTCTGCCTGATAAATTTTTCATCCCTCTGCCTTGATAGGTGTTCAATTCACTCTCCTTGATAGTGTTCAGTCCCTCTGCCTTGATAGGTTAGTACTTTCAGCTTGAATAGGGCTCAATCCCTTTACCTTGATATATGGTGTTTCGTCCGTAAGCCTTGAAACTGAAAGCCCCTGATTGGTAAAAGTCTTCAACACTATACATACCTCCAGGGTTACATATGGTCTTTCCTCATCAACTTGTCGGGTACTGTATACCATTATTGGGTTTGTGTACGTACACTGCAGAGCCTGACATCCAAGTGGTAAGTAGATCACAGTGAGAGGTTGTGAGACAGGGAGGTAGACTAACCAACCACGGTGTGTAGGTCGACTTATTAAGTTTTCTGCTCTGCCACAGGCTTTTGGTAATCATTCCCAAACACCCTGGGGTTTATCCTAGTATTCACACTATGTATAATAATTGTGGTTATGTGTACCTGTGGTCTAATCAACATTATTCTTGTTGAGCAGGAGCGAGACAAGCAAGGAGTGGCCGCCCAACTCCTCTGCCCTCGCTCCATGTACGTCGAAGGTTATATAACTAACACATGCAGCTGTGCCACTAGCTCCTCGGCACTCACACTATGCCACTTTTGGCTGCTCGCTACCACACAAACACTAAGGTAAAGCTTATATATTCAGCTGTCAGTATGCTTAACTTGTGCTCTAGTGAGGAGTGAAAGCAAATGACCGATATTAGATGGCACGTTTAAAGGTTGGTGGCAAATGATGTGGGTGTGTGTGTGTGTGTCTGTGTGTGTGTGAGTGTGTGTGTGGGTGCGAGAGTGGTGTTTTTGTGAGGTGGAGAGAGAGAGAGAGAGAGGAGAAAAGAGAATTAAGGAATGCCACATAACAGGTCGTCAGCATACTATCAAGAGGGGCATTTAACCTCCCCTACATTAACCACAAAACCCATAGACAGGCATGACAAAATCCCAGCAGAGCTTCAAGAGAAACCTTCAAGGCTTTCTTAACGTATGAAATATATATAAATATATATATTGAAGTACAATATATAGATATAAATAAAACAATTAATAATATATATAATATATATATATTTATATATATAATATATAATATACATATATATAAATATCTATATATCTATATAATATATATAGATATATATATATATATATATATATATATATAATATGTATATTATATATATATAATATATATATATATGATATATATAATATATATATATATATATATCAATATATATATAAATATATATATATAAATAAGATATATTATATATATATCGACTCCAAATCCCCAGAGAAGCAAACATCAGCGCCACCTCTCCACACCCTTAGGGATACAACATTATTCACACAGTAGCAATTTAATACCATTATTTCTTAAAGATATGGGATTGGAATGTATTCTGTGAGGGGTTGACGTAGTGTGTTGTTAAGAGGGGCATGGTAATATGAGGGATATAGGACAGGTGGGTAGAGTTCAACAGTGAGTACTTGGCAACACTGTTAGCATTCCTGTTGTGTACGAACACGTGACGCAATAAACGGAATAAGGTAACACCCAGTGCTACTGTTGTTGCTGTTGTTGCTGTTGCTGAGCTTGCTGTTGCTGAGCTTGTTGTTGCTAGTGTTGCTATTGTTGTTACTGTTGTTACTGCTGTTGTTGATGTTGCTGAGCTTGCTGTTGCTAGTGTTGCTATTGTTGTTACTGTTGTTACTGCTGTTGTTGCTAGTGTTGATAATATTGTTGTTTGTTGTTTCTTGCTAGTGTTGTCTTGTTGTTGCTGTTGCTAGTGGCCTATTGTTTGTTGCTGCTGTTGCTATGTTCATGGTGATCTGTGCAGCTGTTGCTACATGTTGTTGCTGTTGTTGCGCTGACCTTGTTGCTAGTGCTGATAATTGTCTGCTGCTGCAGTTACAATGAGGCTGCTGTTGCGGCTGCTGTTACTAGACTGCTGTTGCAGCAGACGCTGCTAGTGTTCGCTAGCTGTTATTGCTAGCGTTGTTTGTTTTTTTACTAATGGTAGTTGGTGCTGCTGTTGGAGCTAGTGTTCTTGATGCGCCGATGTTGGCTAGTTCTGTTGTTGTGCTATTTTTTGTTGTTGCTGCTGAAGTTGCTAGCTTTTTGTTGTTATTGCTCTTGTTGTGCTGATTCTGTTGTGTGGCTGCTGTTGTTGTTGTTGGATGTTTGGTTGTTATTGTTTTTGTTGACGTTGTTGTTATAATCAGTTGCTGTTATTGCTGTTGCTAGTTTGATGTTTGATGCTCCTTCTGCTGCTACTGTTGCTTGTAATTGGTACTATTGTTGTTTTTGTATTTTCTTCTGCTGTTGTTTGCGCTTATTGCATGCTGCTGTTGTTAATGCTGTTTACTGGTTGCTAGCGTTGCTGTTATTAGTTCCTGCTCCTGTATTGCTATGTTGTTGTTGCTCCTGCTGTTCCTGTTGCTGTTACTAGTGTTGCTGTGTTAACTGTGGTGCGCTATTACTGCTGATGTTTGCCGTGTTTTCTTCGGCCGCGGTGTATTTGCTATTAGCTGTTGACTAATTGTTTCCGCTAGATGGAGTCAACCTTCCGATAAAGAGATTACATAAACACAGTAATTGATACAAAACTCACCAACAATCTAAGTCCTGATATCACTTTGAATATTGTATGTACACTGAGAGTTAACTATCTTTATGTACACACATCACACCACACACACACACACACACACAACACACACATCAACAAACACACACACACACACACCACACACACACACACACACACACCCACACACACACAACACACACACACAACACACCGGTCCAGCAAATGGCTTTCTCGAATTTAATTCTGCCAAATGCAAAGTCATGAAGATAGGGGGAAGGGCACAGAAACCACAGACAGAGTATAGGCTAGGTGGCCAAAGACTGCAAACTCTCACTCAAGAAAAGATCTTGGGTGAGTATAACACCGGCATGTCTCCGGAAGCACACCAACAATCAATAACTGATGCAGCATAATGGGCGCCTGGAAAACCTGAGAACAGCATTCCGATACCACAGTAAGGAATCGATATCCAAACACGTACACCGTGGTATGTCAGGCCCATACTGGAGTATGCAGCACATGTTTTGGACCCGCACTTGATAAAGCTCGTCAAGAAAACTAGAGAAAGTACAAAGGTTTGCGACAAGTTAGATCCAGAGCTAAGTAATGACCTATGAAGAAAATTAAGGAAATCGGCCTTAACTACAACTGGAGACAGAGGGTCAGGGAGACATGATAACGCCATATAAAATATGCGTAGAATAGACAAGGGACAAAGACTGGATGTTCCAGGGTAGGGGACACAGAAACAAGAGGCCACAATTTGGAAGTTGAAGACACAAATGAGTCAGAGAGATATTAGGAAGTATTTCTTCAGTCATAGAATTTGTAAGCAGTGAAATACCTAGAAAATGACGATAGTTGTAGCCGGAACCATACAAAAAACAGTTTTTTTTTATTTTTTAAGACGAGGTTTGATAAAGCTCATGTAGCGGAGAGAGAGGCCTCCTTAGCAACCGGTGAATAGTGCGGGGCCAGGAAGCTAAGACTCACCCCGGCAACCACAAATAAGAGTACAAATAGGTGGATTACACACAACACACACACACACACACACACACACACACACACAGCCGGCCACACACACACACACACACACACACACACACACACACACACACACACTCGTACCCTGTTCAGGGAGAGTGACCTGTACGATCAGTGAAGAGGCGGGGCCAGGAGCTCGGACTTCGACCCCCCGCAACCTCATTAGGTGAGTCAACTAGGTGATACACACACACACACACACACCCACACACACACACCCACACACACACACTTATGCAAGACATGCCACTGAGTGAAAATCTTTACTCAAATACTTTTCACACACTTCTCGTGCGTCATCAGAACTGTGCAATGTTCAAAGGCAAAACAGAGAAGTAGGGTCATTTACAAGAATGGTAGTGTGGAGCCAGTCAGCATCAGCCTCAGTCTGAGAGAAGACAAGCGATGCCAACCACACACCGTCCCCCCCATATATATAAATATATTATATATTATATTATATATATATATATATATATATATATAATATAAATATATAAATATATATTTCTCAGTGTATAATAAACCATGAGAGTTATTTTTCCTTCGTATCTATACCGCAGTGGTATATTCCTGTGTACATATACTGGAAAGAATAATCTTACCTTTAGGACTAAACACTGTTGGTGTTAGGTGAAAAGGAGACAAGCAGTCTTAATGACCCTCGCACAGTCTCAAGATATTAACGTAACTATCCTAAAATCTCTAAGGAATTTTAAGACTAAACACTCAGAATTCTAACTGAGACTACAAAGTAATCCATGGTACCACTTTGAGGTTTTCACAGTATCTTTTTTTGTATGTACTTAGAACATGAGGAACTGGATGATATGCCTCCACCGGTGACTAGGGGAAGTTGGGTTAATGTTGACTAATGAGGTAATTTAATACTCGCTAATAAGGGGAGAGGAGTGAATAATTAAAGGGAATTTAGTCCTGGATAGCATATTTAATTTGCATGCAGAAGGAAGTCACTTCAGGGACTTTATTGTATAGTAATAAACAAGACAAACACTCAAGCACATACACACACACACACACACACACACACACACACACACACACACACACACTCACTTCCACACACACACACACACACACACGCACACACACACACACACACACTACACTGCACACTCCTCACTCAAGACAAAGATCAGGGGGGCCATAACGCGAGCATGTCTCCGAAAGGCACACCTCACCAATAACTGCTGCAGCATATGGGCGCCTGCAAACCTGAGATAGCGTTCCGATATCTAGTAACGGAATCTTCAAGTACACTGTACACCGGTTCGTCAGGCCCTACTGAGTAATGGAGCACCAGTTTGATACCCAACTTGGGCACACATCAAGAATAGAGAAAGTACAAAGGTTTGAAACAAGGCTAGTTCCGGAGCAGAAATGTCCTACGAAGAAAGGTAGAGGGAAAAAATCGGCTTACAACACTGGAATGACATGAGTTCAGGGAGACATGATAACGACATACAATAAACTGCCATGGAATAGATAATGCGGACAGAGACACAGGATGTTCCGAGAGGTTACACAGAAACAAGGGGTCACAATTGGAAGCTGAAGATCAGCAGTCACGGGGATTTTTGCAGTATTTCTTCGTCAAAAGGGTTGTTGGGAAAAGGGGGAATAGCCTAGCAAGTGAGGTGTGGAGGAGGAACCTCTGCTTTAAACAAGTATGACAAAGTTCATGGAGCAGGGAGAGAGAGGAAACCTAGCACAATCAGTGAAGACACGGGGCCGGGAGCTATAATCACCCTGCAACCCACAAAATAATGAGTAAAAATAGGTCTCCCACACCCAACCAACACAAACACACACACACAGACACAACACACCATGGTGGGTGCAGCGTGGGTGCCAAGGCTCCGAGAACCTTATGTTTTTAAGGCGGCAGTAACTGCAGCAGTAATCAGGTAGGGACAACATCGGGGAACAATCCACTGTGATAACAAAGATATTGTTAAAAAAAGTTGAGGGAAGCCTAAAATCATTAATTTTCAAAGTGTCAAACCCGTGTGGGTTACTAGGCAGTTGCCACCAGTTTCAAAAACAAAATAAAAGTAAGTGTGGAAGCGGGGTTAAAGAATTCCCAGCGTTTGCTTAACAAGTGAAATGTGGGGCACCAACAGTAAAGGGGGAAAAATTTTAATAACAAAGGAGAAGGAAAATAAAATATACAAAAAGGGAAAGGTGGAAATGAGGCCTGCTGAAGCAGGACGTCACAAAAAAGTTGTTCCCTTTATAATAAAAATGAAACACCGATTGAATTTAATTCTCCCAAAAGTGAAAATAAAATAAAATTGGGGAAGGGGGGATGCATGAGAAAAGTTAAAAAAACCCACGGGGAAGGATTTTACAAAATAGTGATAGAAGGGCCTATTTTGACGATACATCATCATCATCTGGCAATTTGGTCATCACACTGCGCCAGCGCAAGTATTGCTACCTGTTGAGGTTGCAGTTGAAGGTTGATTTCTGGTCTTGCATCATGTTAGTATGGTCACTCACTCCTGAAAGCTTTACCAATTAGGGAAATAGCAAGCGGGGGCAAGGGGGTAAAGAGGTAGGAGGGGATAACGTCAACATTTAAAGCTGAGAAAAGGGCTAATTTTACAAACCTAGCTACTTTCTTTATTTTATAAGTAGAATCGTAAGGTTTAAAATATTGGTAAGCTTTAGAATTATGGTTTTTTCGGGATTTATCACAGTATGAATACTTAAGTGGGGGGGACCACACACAACAACACACACAGGAACAACACTTGTAAGCTGTGTACACACACACACACACACAAAACCCACACACACACACAAAACACAACAACACACACACACACACACACCACACACATTTTCCTAGAAGAAAGGTTGAGGAAAAACGGCCTGACGACACTGGAGGACAGGAGGGCAGGGGGGGGACTGGTAAAAAGACATATAAAATACTGTGCAAAAGACAAGGTGGACAAAGACAGTTTCCCGAGAAGGGCACAGACACAAGAGGCACAAATTTGGGAAATTGAAGATAGATGAAACAAAGGATGTTGGAAGTATTTTTCAGTGTGAGTGTCAGGCGTGGAATAGCCCAAAAGGACGGTGGAGGCGGGGGAAACCCTACATATTTTTTAAAGGGGGGTTGATAGAGCTCATGGGGGGGGAGAGAGAGGACCTATAGCAATTAGCGAAGAGGCGGGGCCCCGGGGTGTGACTCGACCCCCGCAACCACAAAAAAGGGGATACAAATAGGGAGTCACAACACACACACAACCACACCACACCACACCCACACACACACACACACACACACCACACACACAACACACAACACACACCAACACACACCAAACCCCACCAACACACACAACACCCCCAACACACACACACAACACAACACACCCCCACACACACACAACACACCACACCACACACACACACACAAAACACACACACACATACACCCACACACACACAACACAAACACACACACAACACACACACACCCCAACACACCACAACAACCCCACAACAACACAAACCCCCCCCACACAGGGGAAAAAGCACTTTTAAGCTGTAGTCCACGCAAAACACATAACAGGATTTCACACCGTCCGTGAACTGACCCTCTGAACCCCCGTCTTTCTCTCTCCTCCTCTCTCACTACCGGGTCCATCCTTCCCGTTTTCTACCATCTCTCTCACCTATCTTTCTTTACCTATCCACTCTTTACCTATCTCCTCCTCTGCCTATCACTTTTATATCTCTCTCTCTTTTCTCTCTCTCTTCTCTCTCTCTCTCTTTTCTCTCCCCTCTCTCTCTCTCTCTCTCTCTCTCCCCTCTCCCATCTCTCCCTCTAACATCTTTCCCTATAACACCTCCCCCCCCCCTTTAACATCTCTCCCCCTTTAAAATCTTCCCCTCCCTTATCTCTTCCCTCTCCTTTTCCATCTCTCTCCCCTCCCCCCACATACACACTCCCTCTGTGTATATACACAGATTACTCACCTCTCTGTGTATATACACAGTGATACACACTTTCGTTCTTAAAAAACTGAAATAATGATCCGGTCGATTGCTTGTTTAATCTATTTTTATTTTCTATTCGATTCTGTCGATGAAGTGAATGGCTTCATATATATCTCCCCATTGTTAGGAAGTGAGTTACAAACGCGCCGTTGTTTGTCTTCCCGTTGTTAGGGAGGAAAGTTAGTTAGCAAAGTTTTGCTTCCGGTTACTAGTGAAGCAGCATCTCTGGCTAGTAACGGTGAGGGAAAGACAACCTGGACCAACACACGAGTCAGTTACGGTAAACTTATCTCCAATACCTGAGTCACTAACGCAAACTCATGAGCAGATCTGAGTCACTAATGCACCTCTTGAACACCTGAACACTGACTGTTTCGAAAATAAGCCTGTAGACCAGTCGTTCTCAATGGTGGTCCATGGTGACATTTTGGGTGGTCCACAGAACGTTCACGATATTTGGTTTGTAATAAAATTGAAGATTAGTGCATATAGTCTTAAGTATCGAAAATACAGTGTGGATAAGCGATATGCGCATTGCCAGCGTTGTGTACGGTTGAGTGGGTCGGAAAAGGGATTCGCCCGTGTTAGTGCAGGGACAATCAGCTGCGGACGCGATCTCCACGTGTGAGAAGTTGGTTCGTGACGTCTCGTGTGTGTGGGTGCCCGAGTGAGAAGAGTGGGCCATTCCTGTTTGATTCCTGTCAGCTTGCCGTGCCGCTGCACGTTTAATTCTGTTTGTTTAGTACAGTAGACATCGAAAGGCAGAGCTGATTAGTTATGTCTTTCGTTCTAGCACGGTTTCACAGGTGTTTTACCTGGAGTTACCTGGAGAGAGAGTTTCCGGGGGTCAACGCCCCCCGCGGCCCGGTCTGTGACCAGCCTCTTGGTGGGATCAGAGCCTGTTCAAACCAGGCTGTTACTGTGGCTGCCGCAAACCAAGTACGAGCCCACAGCCCGGACTGGGTCAGGATCCGACTGTAGGTTGCTTGTCCAGTGCAGCTTGAAGACGCCAGGGGTCTGTTGGTAATCCACCTTATGTATGCTGGGAGCGATGAACAGGTCTCGGGCCCCCTGACACTTATTGTAATGGTCTCTTAACGTGCTAGTGACACCCCTAGCTTTTCATTGGGGGATGTTGCATCGTCTGTCCAATTCTTTTGCTTTCGTAGTGGGTGATTTTCGTGTGCAAGTTCGGATACTAGTCCCTCTAGGATTTCCTGGAGTATATAATTTCATGGTATCTCTCCCTTTGCGTTCCAGGGAAGACAGGTTCAGGAACTAAGCGCTCCCAGTTATTGAGTGTTTTATCTCGTTTTGAGCGCGTGAAGGATTCTATGTACATGTTCTAGGGGTCAGCAATTTCAACTGCCTTGAAAAGGGCTGTTAGTGTGCAGCAATATTCCAGCCTAGATAGAACAAGTGACATGAAGTGTGTCATCCTAGCTTGGTTCTCCCTAGTTTTGAAGGTTCTCATTATTCCATCCTGTCATTTTTTCTAGCAGATGCGATTGATACAATGTTATGTTCTTGAAGGTGAGATCCTCCGACATGAACCACTTCCAGGTCTTTGACGTTGGTGGTTCGCTCTTTTTTGTGGCCAGAATTTGTTTTGTACTCTGATGAAGATTTAATTTCTTCGTGTTTACCCATATCTGAGTGATTGAAATTTCTCATCGTTGTACTTCATATGGTTTCTGCAGCCCACTGACAGATTTGGTTGATGCCGCCTTGAAGCATTGCAGTGCTGCAATGGAAGACATTGTCATGCAGATTCGGGTGTTGTCATTCTGCAAAGGAAGGAACACGGTGCTGTGGCTGACATCCTTGTCTATGTCAGATATGAGGATGAGGATACAAGATGGGAGCGAGTACTGTTGCCTTGTGGAACAGAGCTTTTCACGTAGCTGCCTCGGACATTACTCTGTTGACTAACTACGCTCTGTGTTCTGATAGTGAGGAAATTATAGATCTCATCGACCGACTTTCTGTTATTCTTTTAGCACGCATTTTTGTGTGCTATTACGCCATGGTCACTTGTCGAAGGCTTTTGCAAAGTCTGTATATATTACATCAGCATTCTTTTTGGTCTTCCAGTGCGTTCTAGGACCTTGTTCCGTAGTGATCCAATAGTTGAGACAGACAGGACGTGACCTGATTCTAAACTCAATGTTGCCCTGGGTTGTGTAACTGATGGGTTTCTAGATGGGTGATGATCTTGCTTCTTAGGACCTTTTCAAAGATTTTTATGATATGGGATGTTAGTGCTATCGGTCTGTAGTTCTTTACTGTTGCTTTACTGCCCCCTTTGTGGAATGGGGCTATGTCTGTTGTTTTTAGTAACTGTGGGACGACCCCCGTGTCCATGCTCCCTCTCCATAGGATGGATAAGGCTCGTGTAGTGTAAGGTGATTTGGGTTTCTACTATAAAATGAGGAATAAAAGGAAGCTGGGAAGATTTGAATGGTGTGAAATATTTCTGGTCAGTTATGCTGCTGTGGGCTGTGTTGTGCTGTTGTGTGCTGTGTTGTGCTGCTGTGTGCTGTGTTGTGCTGCTGTGTGCTGTGTTGTGCTGTTGTGTGCTGTGTTGTGCTGGTTTATGCTGTTTATGAAACTGACGGTGTTTTATTATTGCACGTGTATTGTCATCTGTTTTTCATAACTTTAGTAATGCCAAAACTAAGACATATAACAAAATATGTTCGTTTTATTGTCCACAGATACATAACAATGGCAGAAATGAATATTAAGTGCAAGTATTCAGAGAACTACACTAACTCGGGCTTCACCTGTCAAGAAGAAGATGGCATGGAATTACCACAGTGTGCTATTTGTTTCAAAGTTTTGGGTAATGACTCACTGAAGCTAAGTTTAAACTCCATCTCGAAAAATGCCACCCCAATTTGTTGCAACAGGAAAAAGATTTTTGAAGCAGCAGTTATCATTTTCTTGTAGGCAGCGCTTGATGCGACAGGTACAATCTATTGAAAAAAAAAAAAAACACCCAATGCAGTGCCACACTTTCCTACATCGTCTCATACAAAAAGTCGCACAGGCCTAGAAGCCAATACAGTTGTAGTGAAAATTGAGTTACCCGTGAAAAAGGAAAAAATTGGTGAGGTTGATGTCAGCGAGGACGCAGCCGGGAACGCTGAATGATGTATCGTTTCCTAATGACACGTGTCGAGACGGATAATCAAGATCTCACAAAACATCGGAGAATAAGTTGTGGAGGGAAAATTAAAGAAATCCATTTATTACCATACAATTGGATGAATCAACTGATGTCTCATTGTCTTTCAGCTGTTGGTTATTTGCACGGATGCATGGCTGGGGAGGACTTCAAAGGACTAGTTTCTCTTTGTAAGAAATTATTTAACAATTTCTTTGAATTAAATGGTTTGGTTTGGGTAAATTGGGTGGGTGTTACCACTGATGGTGCACCTGCGATGCTTTATTAGGTCACGTTTCGCCATTGTAGGGTCTCGTTGAGTCATGAGTTTGACTATCCCGCTTCAGGATGTGCGATACTTCTTAATTAGGGAAGCAGTAAGAGCTCCAGTAGACAGCGAGGCGTGGGACTTTCAAGTCCTGTCTTAGTGTTTATCCCAGGCACTCCCACGTACACTCCTAGACTCCCATATACTCACATGAACTCTCCTTTACTCCCATATCCTTCCATATACTACAAAATTCTTCTGTATATTCCCATGTACCTCCTCTGTACTCACACGTACTCATCTGTATTCCCATATGACTTGATAAACTCTACACTGAGCGAAACGTTGCCCCAAAAACAGTTTACTCTCCATCCTGCGCCTTTTCTTCATGTAAGACCATTTATCAACCCCATTGGAAACAAGTCACATTGCTTGACGTTACTGGGTTTAACAAGGGCTCCACGTAACAGATTACGTATGCGTGTCTGTATGACTGAAGCTCTGAGCAGCATGTGAAGAAATGTATAGTGAAAGTTACTGTTATGTGAGAAGTGAGAGTTACACTGACTCTGTATATTCTCACAGTTTTTGTAATATAGATATATATTTTATATATATATATATATATATAAATATATATATATTTATATATATATATATATATATATATATATATAAATATATGTAAATTGGTCAATAGCATGAACTCATTTAAAATTAAAGTCCTTCTAAAAAATTCTCTTTACGTTAGATGATATTTTTTTTCTTTTTATGTTAAGGCAAAATTAATAATTTTTAACAAAAGAACCTTAGAAAACTTACCTTAACCTTGATGTAATAAGCGCAAATTTATTTAGCCTATCCAACGGAATATATTTTAGATAATGGTACGATAATTTAATAATAAACAAACACAATGACAGATATAGATATATATATATATATATATATATATATATATATATATATATATTATATATATATATATATATATATATTTATATATATATATATATATTCTCTGTTGTGTGTGTGTGTACTTACCGATTTGGGGTTATAGGGTTGCGTCACAGCTCCTGACCCTGCCTCTTCGCTAGTTGCTACTAGGTCCACTTCCTGCTCATGAGCCTTATCGTATCTCTTCTTAAAAGATATGTATGGTCCTGCCTCCACTACATCGCTCTCCAGATTGCTTCACTTCCTGACAACTCTTTCTGACTAACGGAAGTCTACCTAACTTCCTGTGACTCATCTGAGTCTTCAACTTCCAGTTGTGACCTCCTGTTGCTGTATCCCACACTGGTGCTACAAACTCCAATGTAGGCCTGACTGCCCGGTGGCCTGGGGCTCTAAGCTCCGCTTCACACACGAGAGGGCCGGGTTCGATTCCGGGGTTGGAAAACATTCGACTCCGTTTCCTTACACCTGTTGTCCGTTCACCTAGCAGCAAATAGGTACCTGGGTGTTAGTCGACTGGTGTGGGTCGCATCCTGGGGGACAAGATTAAGGACCCCAATGGAAATAAGTTAGACAGTCCTCGATGACGCACTGACTTTCTTGGGTTATCCTGGGTGGCTTAACCTCCGGGGTTAAAAATCCGAACGAAATCTTATCTTATCTTATCTTATCTTACACGGTATACAGAGTCTTGAACGATCCCTAATTCAAGTGTTGAAACGGTATTCTTAGGTTTGCCAGGCACCCATTTGCTGCAGCTGTTATTTGGTTGATGTGCACCTCAGGAGAGGTCTTGGTATTTATACACACTCCGTGTCCTTGTCTTAAGTGGAATATCGAAAGCAGATTTAGGCCTCTAACCTAAACTCCATCTACGGTCTTGTTTGATCTTCCCAATCTTATGCTTTGCACTTGGTGGGGGGTTTTAACCTCCAGGAAACCAGTTGTTGGAACAGGCTTTTGCCGCCTGTCCAGATCCAGTTGTAGTCCTACCTGATCCTCATCCAATTAAATTCTCCGTATTAGCTTCACAATCGATGTGTAATCAGGGACACCTGTGTACATGACCATAAGCCTGGTATCTGTATGGAGCTCAGCGTGACCACCAACCCTGTAAGGGTTAGGTTACGTTAGGTTAGGTTAGATTGGATTTGGTTAGGTTAGTAGGTCCGGTTTAGCTTCTGGCTCTCATTGATTCGTTTGTCGAGTACTTTGGGCAAGATGTGCACATTAGGTCATTGAGAGACTTTTAAGTTGCCTCAGTGGTTTATTGTACTTGACATTTCCCAGGATTGCGACACAATAATCGCCTAACGCCCAGGTAACCTTTTTACTGGAAAGAATAATTAACAGGGGCGTGGGTGCGTGTGAGTGTGTGTATGTTTGGATACTAGGAATAAAGGTACACAAGGGTCGTCTCGACTATTAATCATCCACGGGAGTATCCTTTGCTGCTCAGTATTCCTCCGAGCGAGCTTACGTCACCATCTTAGTCAGATTCACTCAGTTGTTAAACGTATTAGACGTACTCAGTCACGCATACACAGTAATTCAGACTCATTTTAAATGTAATATTTTTTTGGTTTAAAAAAATCATGGGGAGGAAATATTAATCAGCTTTGATCCGTGGAGAGGAGGGTGGCTGCAGTTCAAGAATCAAGAGCTTTTGCACTAGCATTCAAGGCAGTATTTGATACTAGTGAGAACTGAAAACCGTCTGCGGTCTCGGACAGTTAACACAGCACACTGTCTCACCAAGACGGTCTGTGGCCAGTTGCTCACTCTTCAGGTAGACAGTGAAGTGAATGATAATAATAATATAATATTAATAATAATAATAATATTAATAATAATATTATTATTATAATATAATAAAAATAATGAATATATAATAATTATTATTATACAACAACCACAACACAAACAACAATAATGATGCAGAAATAACAATAGCAATTAAAACAACGCAATAATAATTGTACTAATATTATAACAATAATATAACAAAAAAACAATAACAGGTAATAATGCTTAACAATATTAACAACAACAACAACAACAACATCAACAATAATAATAATAAATAATAATACTAATAATAATAATAATAATAATAATAATATAATAATAATAATAATAATTTATTAATAATAATATTATATTTTTCTTGTTTAAACTTTTTCTTTTTTTTTTTTTTTTTTTTTTAAACAACGATCTGTATAGCCCTTATGGCTTAGCGCTTCTTTTTGATTATAATAATTTAATAATATTTAAACCGATGGAAGCTACCATTATTAAACCAAATAAAACTTTTCCTTGTATGTATAGTTTACCCAGGAGGATAATAACCAGGGAAACCAAGAAAGCAAAGCAGTGTGACTTACATCCACAGGAACCTCTTCAAGCCCTTCCCCAGGATGCCACCCACCTAGTAGAGAAACTCGTAGCTGCGGCAGGTGCTGGAGACACATTGCTTACTCCTAGGCCTTACCCAGGGGTGCAGGTACCTAAGAGACCCCTACTGGTGACGGCTATTCCAGGAATCGGAAACTCAGGACTTCGATTGAAGGCTCCGGTACAAAGTATATCAAAAATCTTTAGCATGTAGCATTGCAAAGATAAGATTTCAAGAGGAACCTGGACAGATTCTCCTTGCAAGAGGTGTTGACAGGGCTGTGGACAAGCCGTGTGGATCGTGCGGAACTCTCGCATCATACGGTCTATGTTGACCAGGCCTCAGCGGGGATAGAGGATAAACAAAAAAAACTCTAGAAAACTGTTCATCACGGGTATATATTACGGCAAGAGAATGGATATTATCATAGGGTAATAAGGGTATTCTGAGTGTATGAAACGTGTACAATACCTGGTCATCTTTATAATGAAGATGTTTCGCACACTAGTGAGTTTTTCAACTCAGTGCAGACATTACCTATTGAAAATAGTGGGAGATGAGGTAATCAGTCCCTCAGCCTTGATACAAAGTGGGGAGTCCTTTAGCCTTGATAGAAGGTGCTCAGTCCCTCTGCCTTGATAGGTGTTCAGTCCCTCTGTTTTGATAGGTGCTCAGTCCCTCTGCCTTGATAAGTGTTCAGTCCCTCTGTTTTGATAGGTGCTCAGTCCCTCTGCCTTGATAAATGTTCAGTCCCTCTGCCTTGATAGGTGTTCAGTCACTCTGCCTTGATAGGTGTGCAGTCCCTCTGCCTTGATAGGTCAGTCCTTCAGCTTTAATAGGTGCTCAATCCCTTTACCTTGATAGATGGTGTTCGGTCCTGTAGCCTTGAACTGAAAAGCCACTGATTGGTAAAAGTCTTCACACTATACATACCCAGGGGTTACATATGTGTCTTTCTCATCAACTTGTCGGTACTGTATACCATTATTGGGTTGTGTTCTGTAAACTGAGCCTGACAACCATGGTGGTAAGCAGACCACAGTGAGAGGTGTGAGACAGGGAGGTAGACTAAGCAACCACGGTGGTAGGTCGACTTATTAAGTTTTCTGCGTCTGCCACAGGCTTTGGTAATCATTCCCTGATACACACTGGTTTATCCTAGGTAATTCACACTATGTATAATAATTGTGGTTATGTGTACCTGTGTCTAAATCAACTTATTCTTGTGAGGCAGGGAGCGAGACAAGCCAAGGTAGGGGCCGCCCAACTCCAGTGCCTCGCTCTTGGGACGTCGAGGTTATATAACTAACACATGCAGCTGTGCCACTAGCTCCTCGGCACTCACAGCTAGTGCCACTTTTGGCTGTTCGGCTACCACACAACAGCTAAGGTAATAGCTTATTTATTCAGCTTGTCTAGTTTCTAACTTGTGCTAGTGAGGTGATGGCAAGCAAATGGCGATTTAGATGGGAGGTTTTAAAGGTTGGTGGCACTGATGTGGGTGTGTGTGTGTGTGTGTGTCTGTGTGTGTGTGAGTGTGTGTGTGGGTGCGAGAGTGTTGTTTGGTGAGTGATGGTGGGAGAAGAGAGAGAGAGAGAAGGAGAAAGAGAGATTTAAGGTAGCCACAGAACAAGGTGTCAGCATACTATCAAGAGGGGCATTTATCCTCCCCTACATAACACAAAAACCCATAGACAGGCATGACAAAATCCAGCAGAGCTTCTAAGGAAAACCTTCAAGGCTTTCTTTATTGTATTATATATATATATAGATATATATATATATATTATATATTTATATTATAGATATATATAAATATATATATATTTTATATATATATAATATATATAAATATATATATATATATATTATATATATTATATATATATAATATTATATATATATATTATATAATATATATATCTATATATATTAATATTATACATATATACATATCACTCCAAATCCCCAGAGAAGCAATCATCTGCGCCACCTCTACACACCCTTAGGGTACAACATTATTTCACCACAGATAGCAATTTATACCTTTATTTCTTAAAGATATGGGATTGGAAGGTATTCTGTAGAGGGGTTGACGTAGTGTGTTGTTCAAGAGGGGCACGGTAATATGTGGGATATAGGACAGGGGGTAGAGTTCAACAGTGAATACCTTGGCAACACTGTTAGCATTCCTGTTGTGGACGAACACGTGAGCAAAAACGGAATAGGTAAACACCCAGTGCTACTGTTGTTGCTGTTGTTGCTGTTGCTGAGCTTGCTGTTGCTGAGCTTGTTGTTGCTAGTGTTGCTATTGTTGTTACTGTTGTTACTGCTGTTGTTGCTGTTGCTGAGCTTGTTGTTGCTAGTGTTGCTATTGTTGTTACTGTTGTTACTGCTGTTGTTGCTGTTGCTGCTCTTGTTGTTGCTAGTGTTGCTATTGTTGTTACTGTTGTTACTGCTGTTGTTGCTGTTGCTGCTCTTGTTGTTGCTAGTATTGATAATATTGCTGTTGTTGTTCTTGCTAGTGTTGTCTTGTTGTTGCTGTTGCTAGTGCTATTGTTGTTGCTGCTGTTGCTAGTGTTCTTGGTGATGCTGCTGCTGTTGCTAGCATTGTTGTTGCTGTTGTTGCTGCTGAACTTGTTGCTAGTGCTGTTATTGCCTGCTGCTGCTGTTACTAGAGCTGCTGTTGCTGCTGCTGTTCTAGAGCTACTGTTGGCTGTGCTGTTCTAGACTGCTGTTGCTGCTTCTGTTATAGAGCTTACTGTTGATGAAGACGGCTAGTGTTTCGCTGCTGTTATTGCTAGCGTTGTTGTTTTTTTTATGGTTGTTTGTTGCTGAGTTGTTGTAGTGTTCTTGATGCAGCCGATGTTGCTAGTGCTGTTGTTGCTATTTTTTGTTGTTGTTTGCGCTGATGTTGCTAGCTTTGTTGTTATTGCTATTGTTGTGGCTGATACTGTGTTGTTGCTGCTAGTTGTTGTTGTATGTTGTTTGTTGTTATTGTTTTTGTTCGTTGTTGTTATATCTGCTGCTGTTATTGTGTTTGATTTCTTGTTATAGAGAATTTTCTAATATAGATTCCTTTGTTGGCCTTTACTTAGGCTTTCTTCTACTAACCTACTTCTTTTTACTATAAGAATCTTCCCTTTAGCTTATCTTCTTAGTTTATGTGTGCCTATCTTAATCAATTCTTGCCTAGTGTGTTGTGATGCTCCTTCTGCAGTATGTTGCTAGTAATGGTTACTATTGTTGTTTTTGTTATTTCTTCTGCTGTTGTTGCGCTTATTTGCATTGCTGCTGTTGTTGCTGTTACTGTTGCTAGCGTTGCTGTTATTGTTCCTGCTCCTGTTATTGCTAGTGTTGTTGTTGCTCCTGCTGTTCCTGTTGCTGTTACTAGTGTTGCTGTGTTAACTGGTTGTGCTGCTATTACTGCTGATGTTGCCGTTGTTTCTGCCGCTGTTGTTTTTGCTATTGCTGTTGCCTATTGTTCCGCTAGATGGAGTCACCTTCCGAGAAGAGATTACATAAACACAGTAATGAGACAAAACTCTCCAACAAGTCTAAGCCTGTATATCACTTTGAATATTGTATGTACACTGAGAGTTAACTATCTTTATGTACACACACACCACACACCACACACACAACAACACACACACACACACACACAAACAACACACACACCTGTCCAGCAAATGGCTTTCGATTTAATTCTGCCAAATGACAGTCATGAAGATAGGGGAAGGGCACAGAGACCAAGACAGAGTATAGGCTAGGTGGCCAAAGACTGCAAACCTCACTCAAGGAGAAAGATCTTGGGGTGAGCATAACACCGAGATGGTCTTCGGAAGCACACATCAATCAGTAACTGATGCAGCATATTGGGGCGCCTGGTAAAACCTGAGAACAGCATTCCGATACTCGTAAGGAATCGTTCAAGACACTGTACACGTGTATGTTTCAGGCCCATACTGGAGTATGCAGACCTGTTGTAACCCGCACCATGATAAAGCACGTCAAGAAAACTAGAGAAAGTACTAAAGGTTTGCGACAAGGTTAGTTCCAGAGCTAAGGGGAATTTCCTATGAAGAAGATTAAGGGAAATCGGTCCTGACGAACTGGAGGACAGGAGGGTCAGGGGAAGACTTGATAACGAATATAAAATACTGCGCGGAATAGACAAGGTTGACAAAGAAGGATGTTCAGGAGGGGACACAGAAAACAAGAGGCACAGTTGGAAGTTGAAGACACAAATGAGTCAGAGAGATATAGGAAGGTATTTCTTCAGTCATAGAGTTGTAAGGCAGTGGAATAGCCTAGAAAATGACGTAGTGGAGGCAGGAACCATACACAGTTTTAAGACGAGGTTTGATAAAGCTCATGGAGCGGGGGGAGAGAGAGGGCCAGTAGCATACCGGTGAAAGGGGGGCCAGGAGCTAAGACTCGACCCCTGCACCCACAAATAGTTTGAGTTACAAATAGGTGAGTATACACACACACACACACACACACACACACACACACACACACACACACACACACACACGTACACTGTTCAGGGAGAGTGACCTAGTAGCGATCAGTGAAGAGGCGGGGCCAGGAGCTCGGACTCGACCCCCGCAACCTCAATTAGGTGAGTTTACAACTAGGTGAGTCACACACACAACACACACACACACACACACACAACACACACACAACACACACACACACACCACACACACACCACACACACAACACACACTATGCAAGACATGCCACTGGGAGTGGAAATCTTTAGCTCAAATACTTTCACACTTCTCAGTGCGTCATCAGGAACTGTGCAATGTTGCAAAGGCAAGAACAGGAGAAGTAGGGTAAGTTTTCAGAGAACTGGTAGTTGATGGATGCCAGTCAGCAGCAGCCTCTGTCTGAGAGAGACAAGCGGGATGCCAACCACACACGGGTCCCCATATATATATATATATTTATATATCTATATGATATATATATAGATATATATCATATTTATAAATAGTTTTATATATATATATATATATATATTTATATGTACACGCCGAGAAGAATGTATGTCTCAGTGTATATACATTGAGAGGTATGTTTCCTTCGTATATATACCGGCAGGTGGGTATATTCCTGTGTACATATACTGAGAGAATAATCTTACTTTTAGGGACTAACGTACTGTTGGTGTTGGTGTAAAGGAGACATGCAGTCTTAATGATCCCTCGCACAGTCTCAAGATTTTAAACGTAACTAACTAAAATCTCTAAGTAATGGAGAGACTAAACACTCAGAATTCTAACTGAGACTACAAAGGTATCCAATGGTACCACTTTGAGGGTTACACTGTATCTTTTGTGGTATCGGTACTTAGAACATGAGGGTAGCTGGGATGGTTGCATCCACCGGGTGACTAGGGGAAGTTGAGGGTTATGCTGACTATGAGTAAATTTTTCTCGCTAATAAGGGGGAGAGGAGGGAATAATTAAGGGACTTAGGTCCTGGGCCCCCCCCCCCCCCCCCCCCCCCCCCCCCCCCCACCCCCACCCCCCCCCCCGGGATGCATATTTATTTGCATGCAGAGAGGAAGTGCACTTCAGGGACTTTATTGTAGTTGTAGGATAAAATACACATCAGCACCACACACACACACACACACACACACACACATCACACACACACAACACACCACACATGACATAGCAGCTAAAGCCAAATATGACCCGAAACCTGTTATACAGCTACATCAGGAGAAAAACAACCAGTAGGACCAGGTAATCAGGCTAAGGAGGAAGGAGGAGAGACAACAAGAAATAATCGTGAAGGTAGGTGAGGAATCAACAAGAGATTCAAAGGAAGTGTTAAGAGGAGGACAGAAGGGGCTCCAGAAAAGGACGGAGAGGTGGATACACCACCAAAGTGCTGGTACACAGTGCACACAACCGGGAAGAAGTGAAGAGGCTTCTGAGTGAGCTAGATACCTCAAAGGCAATGGGGCCTGAATAACATCTCCCCATGGGTCCTGAGAGAGGGAGCAGCGGCACTATGTGTACCCTAACCACAATATTCAATAACTTCTATCGAACAGGGAGATAGCTGAGGCATGAAGGCAGCAATGTAGTCCCAGTCTTTAAAAAAGAGACAGACATTGAAGCACTAAACTACAGACAGTGTCATGACATGTTATAGTATGCAAAAATCATGTGAGAAGTTTATAAGAAGAGTGGTGGAACACCTAGAAAGGAATGGATTCCCATCAACTGCGCCACATGGTTCAGGGACGGGAAATCCTGTGTCACAAACCTACTGGAGTTCTATGACATGGTGACAGCAGTAGACAGAGAAGGGGGTGGGTGGATTGCATGTTCTTGGACTGCAAGAGTGTTTGACACAGTACACACAGAGATTCGTACAAAAACTGGGAGGACCAAGCAGGGATAACAGGGATGGCACTTCAATTGGATCAGGAGAATTACTTGATCAGAGGAAGGACAACAGCGGTTCATGGTACGTGCGAGGTGTCAGAGTGGGCACTGTGACAGGCGGGGTCCACAGGGGTCAGTCCTAGGACCAGTGCTGTTTCTGGTATTTGTGACGGACATGACGGGATGGAGTAACTCCGAGGTGTCCCTGTTTGCGATGACGTGAAAGTTGATGAGAAGAGTTCATTCGATCGAAGACCAGGAAAAGAAATACAAAGGATCTGGACAGGCTGCAGACCTGTCAGCAACTGGCTCTGGAGTTCATCACACCACGTGCAAGACATGAGATTTGGGGAAGGGCAAAGAAGACGCAGGGACGGAGTACGTCTAGGGGCCAGTGGACTACAAAACATCACTCAAAGAAAAAAGATCTTGGGGTGAGTATAACACTGGCACATCTCAGTAGCGCACATCAAACCAAAAAATAAAAAAATAAAACTGCCGCAGCAATATGGGCGCTGGCAAAGATCAGAAACAGCATTCTGACATCTTAATAAGGAATCGTTCAGGGACCGTTACACCGGTACGTTAGGCCAATATTGGAGTATGTTGGCACCAGTTGGAACCCACACCTAGCAAGCATGTAAAGAAACTAGAGAAAGTGCAATGGTTTTGCAAACAAAGACTAGTCCCAGAGTTAAGAGGTATGTCCTACGAGGAGAGGTTAGGGAAATCAATCTGACGACACTGGAGGACAGAGAGATAGGGGGGACCTATGATATAACTTCAAAATCTGAGAGGTATTGACACGGTGGCAAAGACAGGATGTTCCAGAGACTGGACACAGCAACACTGGGGTACACCGTTGGAAGCTTTTGGAAAAAAAAAGACACAGAATGAATCAAGGGATGTTAGGAAGTATTTCTTTCAGCACAGAGTAGTCGGAAGGGGATATAGTTTGGGAGGAAGCGATGTAGTGGAGGCAGGTCCATACATAGCTTAAGCGAGGTACATAAGCTCACGGCTTCTCTCAGGGAGAGTGACCTAGTAGCGATTCAGTGAAGCGTCGGGGCCAGGAGCTCGGACTCGACCCGCAACCTCAACTAGGTGAGTACAATAGTGTGAGTACCCACATAACACAACACTCACACACACAACACACACACACACACACACAACTTATGTCCCTCAGACTGGATTGATCTACTAAGTAGTTCCCTTTCGCCCGTGCCATCCTATTCCTTCCATTTTCTCAAAAAACCCACTGTTTTTTATGAGCAGTGCAACTCCTCCTCCCCCTCTCCTCCCTCTGTCTTTCCTGAGGATTTGATATCCGGATGAAGATTGAATCTGTTAAAAACTCACCAGAATAATAACAGATTCAATCTTTCTCCAGGATATTCAAATCCTAGGAAAGGACAGAGGGAGGAGAGGGGGAGGAGGTGTTGCATGCTCTTTAAAATCAGGTGGGGTTTTGAGAAAAGGGACGGAGGAATGGATGGCACGGGCGCGAAAGGGACTACTTAGTGGAATAATCAGTCTGAGGGACTAAAGGTGATAAATTGCGTAATGTCAACCCCACCAAGAACTGCAGGAGGCAAGAGAAGAATACGATGAGAGCAACAGAGAAATGATCGACACATAGCCGGGTGGCCAGGAGAGCACACATTGGGGGAGCAAGTTACTAGTTAGGGTGATTTCAATCCAAGGAGAATGACTGGGAAAACCTGGAAGCCCCCATGGGAGGTCCCGAAAACATGGAGAGCAGATGATGGAGGTGGTACTGGAAAACCTCATAGCATCAACATGTTAGAGAAGAGGGACACTACAGAGAGAGAGAGGATGAACCAGGGCAAGGTTGGACCTTGTATTCAACCATGAGTAGTTCGGACATCGAGGGTTCATGTTATGAAGGCCCCTGGGAGGCTAGTGATTCATGGGTTCTGTGCTTCGACTACATAGATGAGCTCCAAGTGGATGAGAGTAGCAGAATAGGCTGGTGAAAAAAAACCAAAATCAAAAAGTGGGGAAATATCCAGGCTGAGGAATTCTTCAAGACATCAGTGGGAGAGGGAACTGAAGGAAAACCAGTACAAGAAATGATGGGACTATGTAGCAACAAAATGCATGGAGGCAGAGGAGAGGTTTGTTCCCAAGGGAAACAGAAATTATGGGAAGAAACGAACGAGTCCTTGTTCACCCAACGGTGCAGGGAGGCAAAAACTCGGTGTAATAGAGAATGGAAAAGGTTACAGGAGACAGAGAAAATCAGGAAATAAAGAAATCAACGAGAGCCAGTAACGAATAAATGCACAGATTAAGAGGGAGGGCTTAGTGACATATGAAAATGAATTGCATCAAAAGTTAAAGACTGACCCGAAGCTGTTGTACAGCCAATCAGGAGGAAAACAAACAGTCATAGGAACAGGTAATCAGACTGAGGAAGGGTGATGGGGAATTCACAAGAAAACGACGAGAGGTTATGTCAGGGAGCTGCAACCAAGATTTAAAGAGGTATTTTACAGTGGAAACCCAGTAGGACTCCAGAAATCAGAAAAGGGGGGCACACACCCGCAAGTGCTGGATGAGGTACATATAACCAAGGAGGTAGGTGCAAAGGAAGCTGCTATGCGTCACTTGACACCTCAAAGGCGGTCGGGACCAGACAACATTCCTCCATGGGTCATAAAGAGGGAGCAGAGCAGAGAATTGTGTGAGCCATTAACAAAGATCTTCAACACATCATTTGAAATGGGCAACTCCGGAGGTAGGAAAAGCAATGTAGTCCAATTTTAAAAGGGGACAGACATGAGGCACTAAACTACAGACCTGTATCACTAACGTGTAGAGTATGCAAGGTCATGAGTGAAGACTCATCAGGAGGAGAGTGGTGGGGGCACCGGGAAAGAAACAAGTGTTATAATTGACAACAGCCGGTTTCAGGGAAGGAACTCCTGTGTCACAAACCTACTAGAGTTTTATGACAAGGTGGACAGAAGTAAGACATAGAGAGAGAGGGGTGGATCGACTGCGTATTTTTGGACTGCAGAAGGCTTCGACCATCAGTTCTCACAAGAGGGTTACTGCAAAGTAGAGGCAGGCACACATAACAGGAAAGCACTGCAATGGATACACACTCCCTCTGTGTATATACACAGATTACTCACCTCTCTGTGTATATACACAGTGATACACACTTTCGTTCTTAAAAAACTGAAATAATGATCCGGTCGATTGCTTGTTTAATCTATTTTTATTTTCTATTCGATTCTGTCGATGAAGTGAATGGCTTCATATATATCTCCCCATTGTTAGGAAGTGAGTTACAAACGCGCCGTTGTTTGTCTTCCCGTTGTTAGGGAGGAAAGTTAGTTAGCAAAGTTTTGCTTCCGGTTACTAGTGAAGCAGCATCTCTGGCTAGTAACGGTGAGGGAAAGACAACCTGGACCAACACACGAGTCAGTTACGGTAAACTTATCTCCAATACCTGAGTCACTAACGCAAACTCATGAGCAGATCTGAGTCACTAATGCACCTCTTGAACACCTGAACACTGACTGTTTCGAAAATAAGCCTGTAGACCAGTCGTTCTCAATGGTGGTCCATGGTGACATTTTGGGTGGTCCACAGAACGTTCACGATATTTGGTTTGTAATAAAATTGAAGATTAGTGCATATAGTCTTAAGTATCGAAAATACAGTGTGGATAAGCGATATGCGCATTGCCAGCGTTGTGTACGGTTGAGTGGGTCGGAAAAGGGATTCGCCCGTGTTAGTGCAGGGACAATCAGCTGCGGACGCGATCTCCACGTGTGAGAAGTTGGTTCGTGACGTCTCGTGTGTGTGGGTGCCCGAGTGAGAAGAGTGGGCCATTCCTGTTTGATTCCTGTCAGCTTGCCGTGCCGCTGCACGTTTAATTCTGTTTGTTTAGTACAGTAGACATCGAAAGGCAGAGCTGATTAGTTATGTCTTTCGTTCTAGCACGGTTTCACAGGTGTTTTACCTGGAGTTACCTGGAGAGAGAGTTTCCGGGGGTCAACGCCCCCCGCGGCCCGGTCTGTGACCAGCCTCTTGGTGGGATCAGAGCCTGTTCAAACCAGGCTGTTACTGTGGCTGCCGCAAACCAAGTACGAGCCCACAGCCCGGACTGGGTCAGGATCCGACTGTAGGTTGCTTGTCCAGTGCAGCTTGAAGACGCCAGGGGTCTGTTGGTAATCCACCTTATGTATGCTGGGAGCGATGAACAGGTCTCGGGCCCCCTGACACTTATTGTAATGGTCTCTTAACGTGCTAGTGACACCCCTAGCTTTTCATTGGGGGATGTTGCATCGTCTGTCCAATTCTTTTGCTTTCGTAGTGGGTGATTTTCGTGTGCAAGTTCGGATACTAGTCCCTCTAGGATTTCCTGGAGTATATAATTTCATGGTATCTCTCCCTTTGCGTTCCAGGGAAGACAGGTTCAGGAACTAAGCGCTCCCAGTTATTGAGTGTTTTATCTCGTTTTGAGCGCGTGAAGGATTCTATGTACATGTTCTAGGGGTCAGCAATTTCAACTGCCTTGAAAAGGGCTGTTAGTGTGCAGCAATATTCCAGCCTAGATAGAACAAGTGACATGAAGTGTGTCATCCTAGCTTGGTTCTCCCTAGTTTTGAAGGTTCTCATTATTCCATCCTGTCATTTTTTCTAGCAGATGCGATTGATACAATGTTATGTTCTTGAAGGTGAGATCCTCCGACATGAACCACTTCCAGGTCTTTGACGTTGGTGGTTCGCTCTTTTTTGTGGCCAGAATTTGTTTTGTACTCTGATGAAGATTTAATTTCTTCGTGTTTACCCATATCTGAGTGATTGAAATTTCTCATCGTTGTACTTCATATGGTTTCTGCAGCCCACTGACAGATTTGGTTGATGCCGCCTTGAAGCATTGCAGTGCTGCAATGGAAGACATTGTCATGCAGATTCGGGTGTTGTCATTCTGCAAAGGAAGGAACACGGTGCTGTGGCTGACATCCTTGTCTATGTCAGATATGAGGATGAGGATACAAGATGGGAGCGAGTACTGTTGCCTTGTGGAACAGAGCTTTTCACGTAGCTGCCTCGGACATTACTCTGTTGACTAACTACGCTCTGTGTTCTGATAGTGAGGAAATTATAGATCTCATCGACCGACTTTCTGTTATTCTTTTAGCACGCATTTTTGTGTGCTATTACGCCATGGTCACTTGGCGAAGCTTTTGCAAAGTCTGTATATATTACATCAGCATTCTTTTTGGTCTTCCAGTGCGTTCTAGGACCTTGTTCCGTAGTGATCCAATAGTTGAGACAGACAGGAGAGACCTGTTCTAAACTCAATGTTGCCCTGGGTTGTGTAACTGATGGGTTTCTAGATGGGTGATGATCTTGCTTCTTAGGACCTTTTCAGTTTTTTATGATTATGGGATGTTAGTGCTATCGGATCGTAGTTCTTTACTGTTGCTTTACTGCCCCTTTGTGGGAATGGGGCTATGTCTGTTGTTTTTAGTAACTGTGGGACGACCCCCGTGTCCATGCTCCCTCTCCATAGGATGGAAAAGGCTCGTGTAGTGTAAGGTGATTTGGGTTTCTACTATAAAATGAGGAATAAAAGGAAGCTGGGAAGATTTGAATGGTGTGAAATATTTCTGGTCAGTTATGCTGCTGTGGGCTGTGTTGTGCTGTTGTGTGCTGTGTTGTGCTGCTGTGTGCTGTGTTGTGGCTGCTGTGTGCTGTGTGTGCTGTTGTGTGCTGTGTGGTGCTGGTTTATGCTGTTATGAAACTGACGGTGTTTTATTATTGCACGTGTATTGTCATCTGTTTTTCATAACTTTATTAATGCCAAACTAGACATATAACAAATATGTTTCGTTATATTGTCCACAGATACATAACAATGGCAGAAATGATTATTAAGAGCAAGTATTCAGAAGAACTACACTAACTCGTGCTTCACCTGTCAAGAAGAAGATGGCAATGGAATTACCACAGTGTGCTATTTGTTTCAAAGTTTTGGGTAATGACTCACTGAAGCTAAGTTTAAACTCCATCTCGAAAAATGCCACCCCAATTTGTTGCAACAGGAAAAAGATTTTTGAAGCAGCAGTTATCATTTTCTTGTAGGCAGCGCTTGATGCGACAGGTACAATCTATTGAAAAAAAAAAAAAACACCCAATGCAGTGCCACACTTTCCTACATCGTCTCATACAAAAAGTCGCACAGGCCTAGAAGCCAATACAGTTGTAGTGAAAATTGAGTTACCCGTGAAAAAGGAAAAAATTGGTGAGGTTGATGTCAGCGAGGACGCAGCCGGGAACGCTGAATGATGTATCGTTTCCTAATGACACGTGTCGAGACGGATAATCAAGATCTCACAAAACATCGGAGAATAAGTTGTGGAGGGAAAATTAAAGAAATCCATTTATTACCATACAATTGGATGAATCAACTGATGTCTCATTGTCTTTCAGCTGTTGGTTATTTGCACGGATGCATGGCTGGGGAGGACTTCAAAGGACTAGTTTCTCTTTGTAAGAAATTATTTAACAATTTCTTTGAATTAAATGGTTTGGTTTGGGTAAATTGGGTGGGTGTTACCACTGATGGTGCACCTGCGATGCTTTATTAGGTCAACGTTTCGCCCATTGTAGAGTCTCGTTTAAGTCATGAGTTTGACTATCCCGCTTCAGGATAGTGCACGATACTTCTTAATTTAGGAAGCAGTAGAGAGCTCTCAGTAGACAGCCGCGGCGTGGACTTCCAAGTCCT
This sequence comes from Cherax quadricarinatus, assembly GCF_026875155.1. Classification (NCBI taxonomy): domain Eukaryota; kingdom Metazoa; phylum Arthropoda; class Malacostraca; order Decapoda; family Parastacidae; genus Cherax; species Cherax quadricarinatus. The sequence goes on along the minus strand of NC_069451.1, from coordinate 16,675,101 downwards.
GTCTTAGCTGTTTATCCCATGCACTCCCACGTACACTCCTAGACTCCCATATACTCACATGAACTCTCCTTTACTCCGATATCCTTCCATATACTACAAAATTCTTCTGTATATTCCCATGTACCTCCTCTGTACTCACACGTACTCATCTGTATTCCCATATGACTTGATAAACTCTACACTGAGCGAAACGTTGCCCCAAAAACAGTTTACTCTCCATCCTGCGCCTTTTCTTCATGTAAGACCATTTATCAACCCCTTGGAAACAAGTCACATTGCTTGCGTTACTGGGTTTAACAAGGGCTCCACGTAACAGATTACGTATGCGTGTCTGTATGACTGAAGCTCTGAGCAGCATGTGAAGAAATGTATAGTGAAAGTTACTGTTACTGTGAGAAGAGAGAGTACACTGACTCTGTATATTCTCACAGTTTTTGTAATATAGATATATATTTTATATATATATATATATATATAAATATATATATATTTATATATATATATATATATATATATATATATAAATATATGTAAATTGGTCAATAGCATGAACTCATTTAAAATTAAAGTCCTTCTAAAAAATTCTCTTTACGTTAGATGATATTTTTTTTCTTTTTATGTTAAGGCAAAATTAATAATTTTTAACAAAAGAACCTTAGAAAACTTACCTTAACCTTGATGTAATAAGCGCAAATTTATTTAGCCTATCCAACGGAATATATTTTAGATAATGGTACGATAATTTAATAATAAACAAACACAATGACAGATATAGATATATATATATATATATATATATATATATATATATATATATATTATATATATATATATATATATATATTTATATATATATATATATATTCTCTGTTGTGTGTGTGTGTACTTACCGATTTGGGGTTATAGGGTTGCGTCACAGCTCCTGACCCTGCCTCTTCGCTAGTTGCTACTAGGTCCACTTCCTGCTCATGAGCCTTATCGTATCTCTTCTTAAAAGATATGTATGGTCCTGCCTCCACTACATCGCTCTCCAGATTGCTTCACTTCCTGACAACTCTTTCTGACTAACGGAAGTCTACCTAACTTCCTGTGACTCATCTGAGTCTTCACTTCCAGTTGTGACCTCTGTTGCTGATATCCCACACTGGTGCTACAAACTCCAATGTAGGCCTGACTGCCCGGTGCCTGGGGCTCTAAGCTCCGCTTCACACACGAGAGGGCCGGGTTCGATTCCGGGGTTGGAAAACATTCGACTCCGTTTCCTTACACCTGTTGTCCGTTCACCTAGCAGCAAATAGGTACCTGGTGTTAGTCGACTGAGTGTGGGTCGCATCCTGGGGGACAAAGGATAAGGGACCCCAATGGAAATAAGTTAGACAGTCTCGATGACGCACTGACTTTCTTGGGTTATCCTGGGTGGCTTAACCTCCGGGGTTTAAAAAACGAACGAAATCTTATCTTATCTTTTCTTATCTTACACGTTATTTACTGAGTCTTGAACGATCCCTAATTTCAAGTGTTGAAACGGTATTCTTAGGTTTGCCAGGCACCATTTGCGGCAGCTGTCTATTTGGTTGATGTGCACCTCAGGAGAGGTCTTGGTATTTATACACACTCCGTGTCCTTGTCTTAAGTGGAATATCGAAAGCAGATTTAGGCCTCTAACCTAAACTCCATCTACGGTCTTGTTTGATCTTCCCAATCTTATGCTTTGCACTTGGTGGGGGGTTTTAACCTCCAGGAAACCAGTTGTTGGAACAGGCTTTTGCCGCCTGTCCAGATCCAGTTGTAGTCCTACCTGATCCTCATCCAATTAAATTCTCCGTATTAGCTTCACAATCGATGTGTAATCAGGGACACCTGTGTACATGACCATAAGCCTGGTATCTGTATGGAGCTCAGCGTGACCACCAACCCTGTAAGGGTTAGGTTACGTTAGGTTAGGTTAGATTGGATTTGGTTAGGTTAGTAGGTCCGGTTTAGCTTCTGGCTCTCATTGATTCGTTTGTCGAGTACTTTGGGCAAGATGTGCACATTAGGTCATTGAGAGACTTTTAAGTTGCCTCAGTGGTTTATTGTACTTGACATTTCCCAGGATTGCGACACAATAATCGCCTAACGCCCAGGTAACCTTTTTACTGGAAAGAATAATTAACAGGGGCGTGGGTGCGTGTGAGTGTGTGTATGTTTGGATACTAGGAATAAAGGTACACAAGGGTCGTCTCGACTATTAATCATCCACGGGAGTATCCTTTGCTGCTCAGTATTCCTCCGAGCGAGCTTACGTCACCATCTTAGTCAGATTCACTCAGTTGTTAAACGTATTAGACGTACTCAGTCACGCATACACAGTAATTCAGACTCATTTTAAATGTAATATTTTTTTGGTTTAAAAAAATCATGGGGAGGAAATATTAATCAGCTTTGATCCGTGGAGAGGAGGGTGGCTGCAGTTCAAGAATCAAGAGCTTTTGCACTAGCATTCAAGGCAGTATTTGATACTAGTGAGAACTGAAAACCGTCTGCGGTCTCGGACAGTTAACACAGCACACTGTCTCACCAAGACGGTCTGTGGCCAGTTGCTCACTCTTCAGGTAGACAGTGAAGTGAATGATAATAATAATATAATATTAATAATAATAATAATATTAATAATAATATTATTATTATAATATAATAAAAATAATGAATATATAATAATTATTATTATACAACAACCACAACACAAACAACAATAATGATGCAGAAATAACAATAGCAATTAAAACAACGCAATAATAATTGTACTAATATTATAACAATAATATAACAAAAAAACAATAACAGGTAATAATGCTTAACAATATTAACAACAACAACAACAACAACATCAACAATAATAATAATAAATAATAATACTAATAATAATAATAATAATAATAATAATATAATAATAATAATAATAATTTATTAATAATAATATTATATTTTTCTTGTTTAAACTTTTTCTTTTTTTTTTTTTTTTTTTTTTAAACAACGATCTGTATAGCCCTTATGGCTTAGCGCTTCTTTTTGATTATAATAATTTAATAATATTTAAACCGATGGAAGCTACCATTATTAAACCAAATAAAACTTTTCCTTGTATGTATAGTTTACCCAGGAGGATAATAACCAGGGAAACCAAGAAAGCAAAGCAGTGTGACTTACATCCACAGGAACCTCTTCAAGCCCTTCCCCAGGATGCCACCCACCTAGTAGAGAAACTCGTAGCTGCGGCAGGTGCTGGAGACACATTGCTTACTCCTAGGCCTTACCCAGGGGTGCAGGTACCTAAGAGACCCCTACTGGTGACGGCTATTCCAGGAATCGGAAACTCAGGACTTCGATTGAAGGCTCCGGTACAAAGTATATCAAAAATCTTTAGCATGTAGCATTGCAAAGATAAGATTTCAAGAGGAACCTGGACAGATTCTCCTTGCAAGAGGTGTTGACAGGGCTGTGGACAAGCCGTGTGGATCGTGCGGAACTCTCGCATCATACGGTCTATGTTGACCAGGCCTCAGCGGGGATAGAGGATAAACAAAAAAAACTCTAGAAAACTGTTCATCACGGGTATATATTACGGCAAGAGAATGGATATTATCATAGGGGTAATAAGGGTATTCTGAGTGTATGAAACGTGTTCCAATACCTGGTCAGCTTTATATGAAGATGTTACGCACACTAGTGAGTTTTTTACTCAGTGCAGACATTACCTATTGAATTAGTGGGAGATGAGCGTAAATCAGTCCCTCAGCTTGTTCCCAAAATGCAAAGTCATGAGTTTGGGGGAGGGGCAAAAAAGCCCGCAGACAGAGTATAGGTAGGTGGACAAAGACTACAGACCTCCTCAGGGAGAAAGCCCTAGGGGTGACCATAACACCGAGCACATCACCGGAGGCACACATCAACCAATAACTGCTGCAGCATACGGGCGCTGGCAAACCTGAGAATAGCGTTCCGATACCTTAATAAGGAATCGTTCAAGACACTGTACACTGTGTATGTTAGGCCCATACTGGAGTATGCAGCACCAGTCTGGAACCCACACCTGGTCAAGCACGTCAAGAAATTAGAGAAAGTACAAAGGTTTGCAACAAGGCTAGTCCCAGAGCTCAAGGGAATGTCGTACGAGGAAAGGTTAAGGGAAATCGGACTGACGACACTGGAGGACAGAAGGGTCAGGGGAGACATGATAACGACATACAAGATACTGCAGGGAATAGACAAGGTGGACAGAGATAGGATATTCCAGAGAGGGGACACAGG
>NC_069451.1:16644432-16667811 GCF_026875155.1 Cherax quadricarinatus | reverse complement strand
AAACCTAACCTTTTTAAACAACCAATTTATTTTAGCCTAACCCAAACTAAATATATTTTAGTTTTGTTTCAATTATTTAATACTAAACAAACCGTGAAATTATTTTTTTTCGTTAGGTTAATGATTTGGCGAAATTATTGCATACCAAATTTTCATTGTTTTATGGCAAGATGAGCGTTGCTATTTAACCCAAGACGAAAGTTCTCCTATTGGGCAGACAATATAATTTTTATATTATATATTATTATATATATAATTTTATATATATTTTTATTTTTATATATATATATATATATTTTTATATATATATATATTAATATATTATATATATTAATATATATATATATATATATTGGCTATAATGGTAGAATGTATTAACCCATTTACAGGAACGTTACGTAGTTAGAGCGCTTCCCAAGGTCTCTGGTTACGACTTTAATTGGAAAATCCATTCTGTTGTGAAGGGGGGAAGGACAAGTGTTACTTCGTGTTTCTTTGGGGACAGTAACCTGGCAACAGCGTCGTCCCTCACACGTTTTATTTATCTCCCCCATGGTACAGGATCCACACGTTTTTTGTCTATCATTGTCTATCTATCTATATGTTATTATTAATATTGCCCTATCTCCTTCTCTCTGTGTCGTTTTATTTCTTTGTGTCTGCTCTGTCTTTTCCTCTGTCCTCCCCCCTCTCTCTCTCTCTCTCTCTCTCTCTCTCTCTCTCTCTCTCTCTCTCTCTCTCTCTCTCTCTCTCTCTCTCTCTCCTCTCTCTCTCTCTCTTCTCTCCCCTCTCCTCTCTCTCTCTCTCTCTCTCTCTCTCTTCTCCCTCTCTCTCCTCTCCTCTCTCCCCTTTCTCTCTCTTTTCCCCTCTCTCTCTCCGTAATCATTCACAGTGAATTTTGTATCTTTTAAATAAAAAATTTTACTAAATTTTCCACACAATACTGATCAGAGTTTACACGAAAAACGATTTTTTTTATGAAGCCCCAATACTAAATATAATCAAAAAAAAACATGTTTCAGAACGACGTTTCACTTCACACTTTTCGCTCTGTTTAAATTAAATAAAACCTTTAAAGGGGTTTTTCCGGGGTGTGTTGTGTTTTAAAAACCCATCTATGTTCCGCTCCGTGCACTGCCCATAGGCACGACTTTTATTTATTTTTTTTATTTAGTAATTTAAACTAAAAAACAGAGGTCAACAAAATACGGGTAAGAGCAGATCCCAAAAGCCACTTATTGCATGGCTTAGGGTGGCTTAAAATTAATTAAAATTTAAACAAAGCAATGATGAAATCATGATAAAAATTTTTTAAAAACAGATAACTATAAAATAAAAATGAGTTTTAAAAGACAGGTTATGGTTGCTTGCATTGGTTCATTCAGTAAAATGGAGTTTCTGTTAGGTAATTTAAAAAAAAAAAAAAAAGTTAGATTGGGTCCTGGTTTAAAACATTTGTGTGATATAATTGTGGAAAAATTTTGGGATATAAAATTTTTAAAAGGGTTTGATTATTCATATTTATTGGTTTTATGAGTAAGTGATCTTTGAGAAGGACTTAAATTTTATAAACAGTAGTGTTTTTTTATATTTACGGTAATGAATTCCAGATTTTAGGGCCTTTTATGTGCATTGATTTTTGCATAGTGTGAGAGGACCGGGGAAAACATCAAATAGTGATCTTTCCCTTGTATTATGTCATGGTTTTTTTGACACGACACCATGCCAACCCTTCTGGGTGGGTAGGTGCCTAGCCGACCCTTTTTGCTCATAAGACTGCATTCCCATTTGCCCCCTTGGGCGGGGGATGGCAGACCAGAAGGCCTAGCTTTTGGCTAGGCCTGGGGACGTTGGTCCCAAAAATGAGGAGGTACTTGGCCTCCCCCCCTGGGAGACTTAGGTCTCAGACACTCCCCAAAGAGGAGCCCAAGGGCCGGGGCCCCACTTAAAAAGGCCCGGGCCGGGGGAATACCGGCGAATCTTTAAAAATAATAATAATGTTTGTTGAGGTTGGGAAGGAGATGTTTGAGGGGAGGGTTATATCAGAGTTAAGTGTTCTATGTATGTAAAAGGTGCAATAAAAAGTATGGGTGTTTTGTATGGTGAGTAGGTTGAGTTTTTGAATATTGGTGGTGTGTGTTGCTGTAGTGAGAATTTGTTATATTCTAAATGCAGCCTTTTTTTGGGTAAATTTGTGGTCTGAGAGGTTAATTTTTGTTGAGCCCCTGCACAAATTCCATAGGTGAGATAGGTGTAAAAAGAGAGTGAATAGGGAGGAGGGCTGACTGGGGAACATAGTACGTATCTTCGATAGTATGCTACAGCTTGGAGATTTCTTAGAAATTGTTGTATATGTGTATGAAATTAAAAGGTCTTTTAGAGGTGGATTCCGGAATTTTCCCTCTGCTAGCTTTGTGATAGGTGATCCTTATCTTTAGTTAAGAGGCATCGTACTCTGTTCCCAACTGAATAAAGTGGGGTTTTGTCAATGTTTAGTGAAATTTTGTTGCCCCTCATCCGGGTAAATTTTTTCTGTAATTTCGGTGTTTACGTATTGTGCGTGACTGGGCTCGGGTGAGAGAAGCGTATGTAGGTCACTGCAAAAAAGTGTGGGTTTGAGAAATTTGCGAAGCTTTTTTGGTGGGTCATTTATGAAAGGGAAAAAGAAAGAGGGCCAAGGACACCCCCGTGGGACACCAACTGTAATTGGTTGTGCGGAAGAGCTTCCCCCATTTGTGTACACAATTGCTTTGTTGCTGAGGTAAGACTTGAGGTATTGAGGGAGTGCCCTTTATCCCATAGTGTAACAATTTTCGTGGAGAAAAGTCATGGTAACTGTTCAAAAGCTTTACGTAAGTCAAGAAACCCCCAGGGGTTTCTTTTTTTCCTTTGCATGTATTTGTTTGCATGTTTTTTATACATCTTTAGTTTTTATTGGGCCTGAATCCAAATTGACAAGGTTGAAAATGTTTTGGGAGATGGGGTAGGAGAATTTCTTTTATAATTTAAATTTTTCAAAGATTTTTGAGAGAGGGGGTGTAAAGGGGGATATTGGCCTATAGTTATTCAACTCTTTTTTGGTCTCCCCTTTTATGGATCGGGGTGCCCCTTGCTTTTGGGAACGTAGGGAAGGTGGAGGTTTCAATGGATTTTTAAAGAGTGCTGCAGTAACATTCATTACTGTTTTTGTCCCCCTGACGTCATATGGAAAACTTATAAATTCACTTTTGTTTTTGGGAAAAACTGAAATAGTTTTGACCGAGGTTTAAGAGCCGGAAGAAAAGGGGAAAAGGAGAGCAAAAAGGGATGGTGATTGAGGAGAAAATAGAGAGGGAAAAAATCTTTTCAAACAGCACTGAAGTGGGGAAAATAAAAAAATCGAAATAATCCTTTAAAATGTAACAAGGCCCCCTTCCCCAAGGGGACTATTACTAAAAGGTTAATACATATAGCCTTTGAGTAGTAGCACCAACAGAAGCCCACACATTGTTATGTTAAAATACATTTGGTGTGGGGGACAAAAACGTGTTCTGTTTTTTGCTGTAGTGAGGATAGTTGTTGTATGGCTTTGTCTTCGTTTTAAAGACTTTTCGTTTTGTGTAGTTTGGCCATGTGCGATGTTTGGCCATTGTGATAGTTTGGCCATTGGTAATTTGGGATGTGCGTATAATTTGGCCCCTGGCGTATTTTGGCCATGTGCGTATAGTTTGGCCTTGGTAATTTGGGCATGTGTTTAGTTTGGCCTGTGCGTATATTTGGGCCCTGTGCGTATAGTTTGGCCATGGCGTATAGTTTGGCATGTGCGTATATTTGCCCATGTGTGTTAGTTTGGCCATGGTGTTTAAATTTGCCCCCTGTGCGTATAGTTTGGCCATGTGTGTATAGTTTGGCCATGTGCGTATAGTTTCCGGGTTTTGTTTGGCCCGGGTATAGTTTGGCCATGTGTGTATAGTTTGCCCATGTGTTTAGTTTCCCATGTGTGTATAGTTTTCCCCGTTGGGGATAGTTTGCCCAGTGTGTTTTTTGGTCATTGGGGAAGTTTGGGCCTGGGTACGTTTGGCCCTGGTGTATGTTTTGGGCCCTGTGTGTATAGTTTGGCCATGTGTGTATATTTGGCTGTGTGTAAGTTTGGGGATGTTTGGGGAATTTTCAGTTGTAAGTTTGGCCATGTGTGTATAGTTTTCCCCTGTGTGTATAGTTTGGCCCCTGTGCGTATAGTTTGGCCCCTGTTGTAATTTGGCCATGGTGTATAGTTTTGGGCCTGTGGTTAGTTTTTCCATGTGTGTTAGTTTGGCCATGTGTGTTAGTTTGCCCATGTGGTATAGTTTGCCCGTGTGTAAGTTTGGGCCCTGTTGTATTTTTTGGCCATGTGTTATAGTTTGGCCTTGTGTATGTTTGGCCATGTGTGAATAGTTTGGGCCTTTGGGGGGTATAGTTTGGCCTGTGTGTTTTGTTTGGCCCGTTGTAAGTTTGGCCCTGTGGTATAGTTTGGCCATGTGTGTATAGTTTGGCATGTGTAATTATTGGGTAATGTAAATCGTTTCCCCATTTTGATAGTGTATCACCAAAATTTGGTTGCAGGGCTCGAATCACAGCTCCCGTGTTACCCGGGGTTATTCCGGGGTCAACGCCCCCCGTCCCCGGGCCCCGACCAGGCCTCCCGATGGTAGGGGCCCATCAAATAGGCTGCTACGCTGGCCGCACACATCCCAAATACGACCCCCAGCCCGGCTGATCGGCAGTGGGCAAGGGTCGAGACAGCTGCTGGCGTCTGTGGTGTGTGTGTGTGTGTGTTGTGTGTACCCCTAGTTGAGGTTGCGGGGGGGGCGAGTCCGAGGGGTCGGCCCCCCCTCTTCTGATCGCACTAGGCCTCTCCTAGCCGTGAGCTTTTTTCATACCCCTTTCTTAAAGCTAGTATGGATCCTGCCTCCACTACACGTTTTTCCCCAAAATATTCCACTTTCTGCACTTGTGGCTGAAGAAATACTTTTCCCAAATCCCTGTGTTCATCTTGCTTCAGCTTCCCAAATTTGGGGCCCCCTTTTTACTGTGTCCCAAACTCTGGAAAATCCTTTTATTGTCCACCCTTTTCAATTCCTCTCAGTTTTTGTATGTCGTTACATGTCCCCCCCATCTCTCCTGTCCTCCTGTCGTCAGGGGGATTTTCCCTTAAACCTTCCTCGTAGGAAAACCTCTTTGCTTGGGGCAGTTTGTTGCAAACCTTTTTACTTTTTAGTTTCTTCACGTCTTGCTAGGTGTGGGGTTCCCCAAAATGGGCCGCAACCCAATTGGGCCTAAATACACGGTGCGGGGGCCTGAAAGTTCCTTTTTAAGATGTCGGGAAAAGCTGTTCTGGGTTTGCTGGCGCCCATTGCTGCCAGTTATTGGTTGATTGCGCTTTAGATGTGCCCGGTGTTATACTCACCCCCAAAATCTTTTTCCTTGGTGAGGTTTGGTCTCTGCCCCTAGACTTACCCCGTTGCGGCCTTCTTTGCTTTTCCCCAATTTCTGACTTTGCACTTGGTGGGTTTAAACTCCAGGAGCCAATTGCTGGACCGGGTCTGCCCCTGTCCAGATCCCTTTGTATTTTCCCGGGTCTTCGATCGGTGTATTTTCCATCAACTTTACGTCATCTGCAAAAGGGACACCCAAGTCTATTCCTTCCGTCTGTCGTTTTCCCAAAAACCAGAAACAGACTGGTCCCAGGACGCCCCGCGGGGGCTCCGCTGGGCACAGGTGCCCCACTTGAACCCCCGCCACGACCATGACCGCGCTGTCTTCCTGACAAGTTTTTCCCCCGACCTTGTAGTGCCTTTCCCCGTTATCCTGCTTGGTCTCCAGTTTTTGCACCAATCTTTGTGGGAACTGTTTTCAAACGCCTTCTTTCAGTCCAAGAAAAAAGCAATCCACCCCCCCCTCTCCTCTGTCTTATGCTGTCACCCGTCATAGAAATCCATAGGTTTTTTGACACAGGATTTTCCCCTCCGGGACGGGAAAACCTGTGTGTGTACTCACCAATTGTACCACCCAAAAGTGGTTTCGGGGGCGAGACTCAGCTCCGGCCCCGCCTCTTCACTGACGCTATGGGTCCTCCTCTTCGCTTTCCGGGTGTGTGTGTGTGTGTGTGGTGTGTGTGTGTGTGTGTGTGTGTGTGTGGTGTTGGTGGGGTGTGTGTACCTTTTTTCCGCCTAACTTTGCTTTTGTAGAGATCTCAAAAAAAAGGAGGAATTTCACCCATTTTCTTGTTCTGACATTTTTTTTTGGGCCCAAAAAAATTACCTCAAACCCAAAACTTTTTTTGGCATTTTGTGCTTTTTTTTTTGGGGTTTAAACGGGCTGACCTTATAAAGCCCCGGGGGCATGCAGACAGGCCCAAAAAAGGGTTTTAGTGTGTCAAAAACCCCACTAAGCATAGCTGTCAGCTGAACCATAAACCCAAAAACAGGGTTTGGTTGTCTGGTTTCCTACCAAAGGGTCCTTCATTTCTTCTGTTGTTCCGTTACTGATTCACAAATTTCCTAAATTTGTTTTTGAACAGATAAGTAAAATTTTAGTATCAAACCAGATGTCCCCCTGAAAAAAACCCTTTTAGAGCCTAGTTCCTGGGACCTTTAGTGTATCCATATGCTCTTGCGGTTCCATCCCCCGGATGTACACAAAGGGCACGAAAACTAGCCATTTTCAGTGGCAAACCCTAACCCAAAGGGGAAATCATTTTTTTTTGTGTGCGGGGTTTTGGGAAAGAGGGTTGATTGACAAGCTTGAGCTGGTCCATGTTTAACACCCTGGGGCGATAGTAAAAATTTATTACGGATCACAGAGCTGCCCCAAAGGGTTTTGGTTGTAAGTCAGCAGGTTCCCACTAGTAATAAACCCCTTTTGGGCATGTGCATTTTGGTTCAGTTGTACGGGGTTTTTTATACTGACATAAATTTTTTCAGTCATAAGTTGTTTCATTGTAAATGGCACATCGTTTATAGAACGTTATCAAGCCCTATGACTTGATGAAGTTTCTTATAGAAAACCCCGACTTGATAAAAGTTCTAGAGAGTGGGGGGGACCGATAACTTGCCTAATGAACGTTTCCCTCCGCCTAAAAAAAATAAATCTTTTTCACAATTTCGACTCTACCCTTCCCAAAACCCTTTTAGAGCCCCGGGAAACCCCCCTTTAGCTCAGCTCCATGAAAAAGCTCCACACGCCTCAGCCTGAGTGAGCTTTCCACCTCAGAAATTTTTCTACTCTGCTGTCTAACCTTTTCCTTTTAAAATACGTGCGAAAAGGGTTTCGTGGCTATTACCAAGTAAAAGCATTTTTTCTATTTTTTCCTTTTGGGTAAAAAACGAGGTGGAGCACATAAATTTAGGGGCGTGAGTAATGTCCATAGGGAAAAGGCTATAGGAAGAGGCTATAGGGAGAGGCTAAAGAAACCCGACTATAAGAAAAAGGGTTTTTGGGAAAAGGCTACAGGGGAAAAGGCATAAAAAAGCTATAGGAACAGGCTATAAAGGGAAAAGGGTATACCCTAGAGGCTTAGGGAAAAGGGCCCATAGGAAGAGGCTGTAGGAAAAACCTATAGAAAAGGCTATTGAGGTGTAAGGGGCATAAGTAACCCTTTAAGGGGGAAAGGGGGCCCCTTTAAACGTGAAAAAATTTTTGATATAAACCAGGTATATTTTAAAAGGAGGATTTTTCGTCTTGTTTTTAATTAGACCCGACTCCTCATATTTCCCCAGGTACTGTATTTTAATACTAAATGCTACACTCTTACTAAATACTACTATTACTACTACTAAACTACTACTACTACTACTTTCTACTACACTAAATACTACTAATACTAAAAATAATAAAAAATAATAAAAATTTAAAAAATAATAATAAAAATAATAATAAAAGGGACCTTAGTTCTGCTGTTCTGGCGTTGGCCCGCTTCTGTTGCATTTAAAATTACTATTGTTGCTACAACTATATGACCTTTTGGCCCCGGGTTTTTGCACTGAGCGTTCGACCGAAGGTTCTGCTGTTTATCGTTTTTTCTGCACTATTTTTGCTGAGGGGGCTGCTTTTTTGTTTTTTGCTGTTGGGTTTTTCTTTTTTTTTCTGCACTGTTACTTTGTGCTATGCTTCTGTTCCACTGCCCCTCTACTTTTTAAAAAAATAGCACCTAATAAAAAAGGAAAGGTCATTTCCCCCCTCTACCAAAAATTCCCTCACATCATGTATAACCCCCGGGGCCCTTGTGCTCGTACCCCCGTGGTACCTTCAAGCCCTTTGGAAAAAATTTAAGAAAAACCCAAAAATAAAACGGGAACAAAAAAATAACACTATGATTTACCGAGTAAGGTTTTTTGTTTTTGTTTCAAAGAATATTTCCCTTTCAAGAGTGTGGGAGCAGGGTCGAGAGGTGTTGAATAAATATGAGGGATTTCCCCAGAAGGAAATTTCTTAACAAGATGCTTGAAAGACTGTGTCCCTCACACAAAGTAAAATAAACCCCAGAATGCGTCCTGATCCTTGGGGACTTTAAAAAGGACGGTAACTGGCGCCCGGTGATTTACCCTTTTTGAAGTTGAATGCTAAAACAAACCCCGATCGTTTTTCCCTTTCATTTTAAAAAGGGGACCTTTTTTCGCATTTTTTTGGAGATAACAAAGTCTTTTTTCAAGGGTTTTTGGGAAATTTTTCCCTTTACGAGGACAGCCAAGAGCTAACCCCATTTTTTACTACGAAGTTATTATCATTTCCTCACAATTCCCTTTGGGTTACGCTCATAACCTATCACATTTCCGAGGCTCATGACGAACGTATTTAGAGGCCTCATAGGTAACTCTCTCATAGTGTACCTAGATGATGCAATTGTCATGCCCGAAGACGTGGAGACGCACCTCAATAGACTTGATTTGGTACTTGGTAAGCTTGAAGAAGTTAATTTAAAGATAAGACTAAATGTCATTTTTTTCAAATCAGAGATCAAAGTAAAGTCAGTGATTTACAAAATTTTCCATCTCCAGAAACTGCTGATGCTTTAAGATCCTTTGTGGTTTAACAGGTTTTTACAGATCTTTCATTGTAAATTTCTCTTCCACAGTAGCTCCTCTAACTGAGTTTCTTAAGAAAAATGCTCTTCTCGTTTGGACCTTCCATCAAGAAAGAACATTCAAAATTCTCAAAGAAAAGCTATCATTAGTGCAGTAGTAGCAGATCCTCCATTCAGTGCCAAGGATGTAAAAAAATGCTCAGTGAACAGATCACATGTGGTCTGATGTGATTCGATTCCTTCTGCAGGAAGATCGAACTCTCTCTGTGAAAATAACAGCACCTATCAGTGACTTCCTCATGAACCGAGAGTTATTGTATTGCAGAGCCGATCTTCGTACTCCTAGCAGAAGAGTACATCAGCGCGTAATTCCGAAGTCATTAGTGAATGTAGCCCTTTAGCTATGGATCGTTTTGTACATCAAGCCAGATTAACATACTTTTTGCTTCGTATGGCAACTGACATTTCTGAATATGTAGCGTAAAGGGGATGTTAGTAAGCCCAATCCAATCCAAGTGTATCCCACAACTAGCGAACCTTAGGAAAGGGTAAAGCTAGATTTGTTAACTAATTTCCAATGGTCCCTCCAGGGCAACAAACATCTGTGTTATGGTAGACCATTTCACCAGATATTGTGAGTTAGTTCCTATGGCAGATAAGACTGCCGAGACAGTGGATAAAGCATTTAAGGAATGCATAATCTACAGGTATACTACTAAGTCCTTAGTAACAGATAATGAAGGTGAATTCTGTAATGAGATTTTTGAAAAGTTGTGTACTTTGTACAAGATCTCTGAGTCAACCATTGTCCCTTATCATCCTGCCAGCAACAATTAATCCCAACAGTGCAACTTGGGATGAAGTTATACCTGATGTTCAGTGTGCTATCAGTTCTGCTTTCAATTTCACTATAGGTGGATACCCCACATTATGCATTGTATGGCTTAGATAAGCTCTTACCGTACGAGTTGTTATATTCCACACCGAAACCAAATTATAATCCAGATGATTTCGAAGCCATTTGTACCAGCATAGCCCAAAGTGTCTTCAGAAGAATCTCAGAAAAACCTTCACAAATCAACAGAAAATTTTTACAAGAATTACTAACATTTTGGGGCAAAGCCAACCGGGAATTAAAACTAGTCTCGAGAGTTTTTTGAACACCAAATTTTTCAAAAAAACATCCCCCTTCCCAAAAGTTCCCCAAAAAAGCCCTTTTGGGGAGGATCTTCAATCATCCTACTACAACAACCTGCTGTCCTATTCCCTACATACACAAAAAAGATGAGAAATCTTAAAATTTTCAGTTGAAAACAAAAGTTAAACCCCTATTTTCAATAGGGCATGTTTTTTTGGGGTTTTTTGCAACAGAATTTGACCCTCCAAGAGTTTGTTTGACCATTGGGCATATGGGGCATCTTACCTTAGCAGAGTTGGATTAAAGGGTAAAAAAACTTTTAGAAAATGATTAGTATAATCCAAAAATTACTCAACTGGATTTAACATTTTAAAAGACTTGTGTGCATCAATTTTTGCCTTTTCGGGTTGAACATTTTCTTCTGTTTTAAATAAATTTCCTCAGAATCCGTACATTAAAAGAATAAAAAATTCGTAAAATTGACCTCATTCTCAAGGGTTTCCCTGTGTTCTCTTTTTAATTTCCATGATCAAACATGTTTTGTAATGCTTTAACGTTAAAAATTTTTATTTTCGTTGTGTACCTTTTTTTTCCTAGTATTGTACAAACCCCCCCCAGACCCGAAAGGGCCTGCTGTCAAATTTTGGGTTTACTGTATTTTGGGGGAAACGCCCTACTTTTTTAGTGTCACTGAGCTGTCAACAGTGATACATGGGGTTGAAATTAAAAAATCATTTTACTCCACTTCTTTTAAAGGGTTAAAATGATTTGCCGACCTTCCCAGCCCAAAATCTTTTTCCAGATGGTCCCCCTGGCCAGCCTCTCATGCAAAGCCATGATGTCACAGGCTCCCCAAACCCCCGGGGACGGGGTACCTTTGGTCAGAGAAGTTGGTTATTTCCGAGGATAGAGATGGATACTGGGCATCTTCAGTCATTTACTAAATATAATCCTGTAAACCCAGTTTTACAGTGAGTGAATTTCATTTTTTCCCACTCTAAACTAAAAAAAAAACCCCCTGTGAGGGATCCCTCAAGGGATGACTCCCATGTGAGGAAACCTACCCTTTGGGGAAATTCCCACGGGGGATACCACCCTTTGGAGGGATCCCTAAAAGGTGTCAGCAAAATTGCTAAATTCCCCTTAAAAATTTTGTTGAATAGTTTAGTTTGACATTATATTATCATCCATGTGTTTTTATAGAAGACCCCTTAGCCCGGAAGGACTATTTTTGTGACTCCCCGGGATGGGGCATGGGGTTACGTTCTTTACCTCTGCTTCCTCTCAGTGGGCCGCATAGACATCCAGTAGGCATTGAACAGGGAAAGGGGCTGGCTCCATCCCCCCATTATCACGTTTTAAAAATAAATTGTTCCCCCCCCAAAACAAGTGTGTCTCCCTTAAAACCCTGATATCTCCTTTTAAGAACCCCTACGATAAAATGGTGACAACGGAGGGCCTGTAACCTTGGGACGATTAAAAAGGGGGATTTTGGGGGTAAATTTCTCCCGAGCCGGCTCCCCATCTTGTAGTAGGCCTGGGGGGAAAGGTTAACGCCAGCTACCCTCAGCCATTTCCCCCCGCTCAAGCTCCAAACCAGCCACTACTTTATTCTCGGGTCAGTCTTTTTGTTTTTGTGTTTATCTCCCCTTTATTTGCACCCACTCCCGGGGGGTTGACCAGATTTTGCAAAAAAGCCAGAAACCATTTGGTGGTGGGGGGAAATTTAAAAAGTCCTCCTAGCCTACTCCATCCATTTTTTTTGCCTCCCAAAGGGCCAGCTTTCCCCCCCTGTTTGTGCTCATCGTGAGAAGTTAAAAAGCTTTTTCTGTGTAAAGGGGTTTTTAAGATAACCCGGGCAACAACAAACCCAGGGGGTCTTACCCGGGTACTCAAGCAACCCATGTGGGAAACAGCCCTCATTGTTTTTGTGCTCAACTAAAAAGCTATTTTGAGTCCCTCTTTTCATTTTTGTGGTTTTTGTGGTTTTCGTGGGTGTTTTTTAAAGGGCCAGCCAGTTTAGAATATCTTTGTGCCGGGTTTGTGGTTGTCTTCAGTGGGTTTATGCCGTTCATCCCAAAAAAGGCCCCCACTGACCATGTGTGTCCACCACGCCCCGGGCCCAAAGTCCTTTTAAAGCCCACCCACCCAAACCACTCGAAAGGCTGCCTCGACGCCTCACCCAGCCTTTAAACCCCCTCCCCCCAAACCTCTACCATTTGTTTTGGTACATACTAGGGGTTATAGCACCATTTTTTAAAGGGGACCACATAGGGGGGTAAGAGTAGATGTGTTTTGGGGCCATCACTAAAAAAGGGCCTCCTGTGGTGTCTATCATCGAGTAAGTGCAATTCTACAAATCACGTAAAGGGACAGACCACCCAACGAACGTACCTCCATCCCCCAAACCTTCCACCATCTACTTAATTCTTCACCAAGTCTTACAGTGAAATATTTTTTAGAGACATTTGGAGTTTTTGAAATTTCTTTTTGTTTTTCCAGTGTTTTCTTAGTGACATTCAGTGATTTTGGATTGGGCCCTCGTGTTTATTAAAAAACTGTTTTAAATAATTTTTTTTTCTTTTTAAATTCAGTTTTTAATTTTCGTGCTATTATTTTTATGTCTGTTTTTTGTGTTTTCTTTTTTACATTTGAAGAAAGGGTACCTAGGGGTTTTTTCCCTTTGTTGTGGGGTGCAACAATGAGCAGTATAGAACTTGTGTTTGCATTTTTCAAAAATCACCTTGGTTCTCAGTGATCCAGTAAATTTAAATTTCCCAGAAATTTTAATTTAGTTTTTGTTTTTGGCATCAAAATCAGTGTTGTCTTTTTACATTTTTTTTTCATCCCCAGCTTTTGGTGTATTCTTGTTTTGTTCCCTGTGTGTTTGGGAAAACATTTTTTGTTTTTCATATTTTTTTCATTTAGCCAGTTCAAATTTTTGTCTTTTTCCACAGACAATAGTGCCTTTAAATTTTTTTGCAAGCAAAAAAAAATTATTTTTAAAAAAATTTTTTCACACATCAAGTTTCATTCCCAAGAAAATTTATTATTGTGTTTATGTTGATGTGTTGTTTTCTGAAATCACTGAAAGTGTTCAAACTTTTTTTTTTCGGGTTTTTTTAGCACCAAATTATTTTTCATGTTTCTTTAAAAAAATTTCCCACTCTTAGGAAATTTTTTAAAGGGTTCTTTTTTTAAAAGTAAATTTTTCTTTTTGTTTGTTAAGTGTTGTTTAATTTTGTATTTAAGGGTTTAAAAAAGGTTCACTCATTTTCTTTTATTTGATATATTTCTTTTCTTGTGTGTTTAATATTTCTTTTTTTATTGCACATTGATTTTTTGAAAAAATTCTTGTGCAAACATTGTTTAAAATTTAAAGTTTTTTTTTTGCAGTTTTTTTGTGCAGTGTTGTTCAATACTTTTTGTTTAAAAAAAATTGTTATTTCCCAATTTTTCCCTAAAAGGTTTTTTTTCCCAGTGCGTTTCAAAAAGCTCTTTTCGTGATAATATTTTATTCTTTCTGTGCCATTTTATTTTACTTTAGTAAAATTTGTTCCCATTTTGGGTTTTATTTTGCAAAGGGGCTTTTTGAGTCCTTTTTTTTTTTATTTTGTATTTCCCAAATTGCATTGAGAGTAAAGACAACTCCCCTTTTGCCATTCATTTAAATTTAAAGTAAAAATTTGAGAAAATTTAAATTTGAGTAAAGTACAATTTTCTTTTGTTTTTCCCAAAGTGTTGTTTTTTCAGTTGAGTAATTTTTCTTTTTGTGATTTTCTTTACTTACTGTGTCCCTGTCAATTTTTAGTTACTTATGCAAAATATTAAAAAGCAATTTTTTTCCCTGTTTAAATTTTTGGTGCTTATCCTTTTTTCTTCCCCTTATTCCTTGGAAAGTTCACGGAAAGATGTCCCATCATTTTTGAATTTTCCCTTTAGTGTATCATGACAGTCAAAGTCAATATGAATCATTCCACAGTCCCAAATATTCCCTTACTGACTGAAAGCCCGGTACCTACCCTTGAGCAATGTGTTTGTTCTAAAAAGCTTTTTACGAGATTTTTTTAAAGTGCGGAAAATTTAAGTTCAGAAAATTAAGTTCCTATGATCCGTTTAATTACTTATTAAAGTTAGCCGAGCGGCCAGGGACCCAGTAAAACTGTCACTTCCCGTTTTGGACTCCAGCCACCCAAAATCGGGATGCAGGATTTAAAGCAGAGAACTATATTCTTGAGATGGCGACCCTTTTCAAGTAAATCGTTCCTTCCCAAAGGGGGCGCTTTGAGAAGAACTTTCTTGCAAAAGGTTAGCCAAACCGTGTTGATCCACAAAACCCTTGCAGGAAGTTTTTTCTGTGGCTATTTGCTCACTTGAGTTTGTTGTTTTTCCCTTGTGTTTTAGATTGTGATCCCCTTCCCCAGTTGACATTTTTCAGTGCAATGTAAAAAAGTTATTTTTCAATAAAATTTCAATGTTAACGTTTGAAAAGAAGTTTATAGTTGAAACCTCGTTTCACTGTGTTTTGACTCAGAAAGAATAACAGTTTTGTTGAACCCTGTTCATTTATTTTCCCCCTGTGCTTGCCCGTTTTGGGGATAGTAATTTGTTCTCGGGGTTGTTTAAATTGCGTGTTTAAAAGCATTAATTTTTTTTAATGGGGAAAGTCATCCCCTCCACCGAGTTTGTTTATTCCCCAGTAAAAAGAACCCATCCCCCTTTTTTCGGTGATTCGATTCCTGCTCCAGGGGAAAATCTTAAATTTTGACTGTTACCACACACCCATTTGTTTACTTTGTAAGAGCCAAGAATTAAGTATCGAACAGTCGAGTTGAGTACTCCAAACAGTTAGTTTTGTAATTCCCAGTCCCCAAATGAATTTGCTGTATCTTTTTTTAGATACTCGTTCAGATCGTTTCCACATAGCTGTATCTTTTTTAGATACTGTTCAGATCGTCCCCTGTAGCTGTACTTTTGTAGATACTCGTTTAGATCGTTTCCCCATTGCCGTATCTTTTGTAGTTTCTCGTTAGATCGTCCACATAGCTGTATCTTTTTTTGTACTCGTTCAGATCGTCCAAGTAGCTGTATCTTTTGTAGATACTCGTTTGATCGTCCCTGTAGCTGTATCCCTTTTTTAAAATACCGTTTTAAAACTCCCTCATCAAGGAAAGTGTTAGCCATTTTCAGAGGGAAATTTGATCCTCCCAGAGATGAAACCATTTTTTGGGATATGTAAAAACCCCACCCTACAGGAAATTGGGGTTTTAAATTTTTAAAATAGTCCCGTATAAAATAGATGTCCGAGATGAAGTAAAAATTTTCAACTATTTTTTATTTTTCTGATTAGTTTTCAGAATTTTTTTTTTCGTATTTACGTTCCCTCCGTTTTTCGAGAATTTGACAGTAGGGATCTGAGTGCACACCAATTCCTTTGGGTGTTAAAATTTTACCTCGTATATATATATATTTAAATTTTTCCTCAGAATCCCTGGGGTGCATGAATACAGATCATTTAAACAAAATTTCCTCCCCTATTTGGGACAATGATTTTGTTCTTATAAGCCGTTTAAAGCATTACAAATTTAAACTCATTACGTTAAAAATCATTACGTTTTAAAACCCAAATTTCGTAAAACTCTTTTGTAATATTCCATTATTTATACCATCAATTAGTTTTAAAAGGGTTTATATGAATTTTTTATTTTTATAGAACAGCCCAGGGAAACCCCCTGCCTTTCAGCCTATAGGATAGGGAGTGTATGTCGAGAGGGGCATAAAATTTAAAATGACCGGGGCTGTCAGCATAGTTTTCTGAAAAAATTTCCCCCTTAAAAGTGTTTTTATAGATTTGCTGAGGTTTTTAGTTTTCATCCATGTGTTTATGTAAAAAGAACCCCCTTTGGCCGAGTGACTGTGTGACGTCACAGGGTGGGGGCATGTGTCGTTCGTACCTCTGCTTCCCCCTTTAGTCCCGGGGCAAAGAAAAACCAAACTGGGAGTGACAAGGCAAGGCTGGGCTCCCTCTCCCATTATCACCAGTCTTTACAAAATATGTTTTCCCTTTCCCAAAAAGTGTTTCTAAACCCTTTAACCCTCGATATCTCCTTTTAAAAACCCCAAAATAAAGGGGGTGACACCATGTGAAGAATCCTCCCATGAAGAATACCATGAGGGAAAACTTCGTGTGAGGGAATTTTGTTTGAGGGATAGGAAAATTGTGTGGGAAACTTCGAGGGGGTAAACCCTTTCCCGTAAAGATATCTCGAGGGGGTACCATGTGAGGAAAAATTTTCCATAAGGAAACTTCAATGGATATACCTTGGGTTGGGGGTACCCCATTTAGGGAAAAGCACCCATGAGTATACCTCGAGGGATACCCCTCTTGTAAGGGAAAACCTTCCTATGAGAGATACCTCGAGGGATATCTACCTATGAGGGATACCTCCGGGGATACCCCAAGAGAAACAAACCCAAAGAGAATCCTACTTATAGAGTAATACCCTTGGGGAAAATGCCTTTTGAATAAAAACCCCCTTGGGGAAAAACCCCTCTGCATGGGATTAACCCCCCTTTTAAGGGAATTCTTCAAAAAAGGGTACCAACATTTTCGTTTTATAACCCCCCCCCAAACCCCCGTATACACCCCCCATGGACAAACCCTTGTGAACACCCCAACACCCCCGTGTTCACCTTCGTGAAAACCACATGTGCTTTATTAAAAAATTTTAAACAATGCACTAATTTTTCTGTAAGAAACACGCCCCGTGAGGCTTTTAATATTTGAAATTTTCTGAAGTGTGTTTCTAGGTTTCTGGGTGTTGCTTGTTTTGGTGTTTCTGGGTGTTGTAGGGTGGGGGGTTGCTTGTTGTTAGGGGCTTCTGGGGGTTTCTAGGGGCTGGGTGTTGTTTTTTAGGGGTTTTTGGGTGTTTCCTAGGTCTGGGGGTTTTGCTTTTTTGTTATGCTTTTGGGTGTTTTCTAGTGTTGGGGGTTGCTTGTTTTCGCGGAAAATTGATCAATCAAAAGCTTGATGAGGAGTTATTCCCCCTAGCAATCACCTTTGGGGAAAGCACCCCTTTATACTATTTCCTAAGAAGGATGGTACTTTTGGGGTCCAGTAATTTTACTTTTTAAAAAAAACGCAAAAACCATTCCAAAACGCTTTTCCCCCTCCCTGTACTTTGGGGGGGGAAATTTTTTCTTTAAAATTTGGGGAAAACAAAATCCTTTTAACCCTGGATTTGTTTTTCAAGGGTTTTGGCAAGTCCCTTCACGAGGAAAAGCCAAGGGGCTAACTGCATTCTCCATTTCCTTTCGGGGCCCTTATCACCCCTTTCCCCCGTATGGCATTTGGGTTACGATCTTCCCCTAAACACGTCTCAAAGGTCATGACTAATTTTCTTTTGAGGTCTCATAGGTAATACCTTATGGGGGTACTTAGATGACGTAATCGTCATGCTAAAGGGCGGGATACCCCACTTGAAAAGACTTGATGTAGTACTTTGGGAAGCTTGAAGAAGGGCCCAAATTTAAAAATCAAACCGTCCCAAAAAAGTCAATTTTTCAATCAGAAATTAAGTTTCCCCTTTGGGCACGTAGTCACTTTCCCCGAGGGGGTTAAAGAAAAGACCAAAATTTAAAGTAACTGCAGTAAAAAAATTTTCCAACTCCCAAAAAATGCTTTAAAGCCGTAAGATCCTTTTGGGCTTAGCAGGTTTTTATAGATCTTTCCCCTTGCCAATTTTTCTTCCATAGCTGCCCCCTCTAACTGAAATTGCTTAAGAAAGATGCTCCTTTTTTTTTGGAACCTTTTCCTTTAAGGGAAAAGCATTCCCCGACTCTAAAAAAAAAAGCTAACTTCTGCTCCAAATTTTTAAATTTTTCCCGATTTTTCTAAGCCTTTTTTATTGAAAAATGTTTCTTTGTTCAATTTGGCATAGGTGCCGTATAGCTCAGAAGACCTGGCAAAATACAACGCAGTTTTATTTGCTAGCCGAGTCCTTACGAAGGCTGAAGGAATTAAAACAGTAACTGAGCAAGAACTTTAGCAATAGTATGGTCCCTTTTAAAACACTTCCGAGACATTATTTACGGGACTCTGTTTATGTCTTGACAGATCAAACTCCACTGATACCCTTTTTCCCGAACAAACAACCTTTCTGGAAGGTTTGCTAGATGGACCCCTTTACTATCCCAAGGGGGTTTTAATCCCACCTTTTAGCATTTTTTTCCTGGCAAGTCAAATGTAGTCGCAGTGCCTTTTCCTGACAAGTTAGTATAGTAAAAGGGAGACCCTCCTTTAGTGCTGAAAAATGTAAAGAAGCTCAAAAGAAAAAGATCCCATGTGGTCTGGTGTGATCGATTTCCCGTCCCGGGAAAATTTTTATTCGACGTGAAGCCACCGCCCCCCATTAGTGATTTTCTATAACCAAAAATTACTGTATCGAACACAAGTTGGGTACTCCTAGCAGAAGAGTATAAAATTAGTAAATTTCCCCAGTCACTAAATGGAAAAGTAGCCTTACAGCCCAGTTCACGAAAGTACCAGGTGTTGCACAACCCCCCGGTATGGGTCGTTCAGTAAAAAAAAGCCAAAATTTTAAATACTTTTGGCCCCCGTTTTGGCAATGATATTTCTAGTATGTTAGGGGGTTTAGTTTCTGCATGAACATAAAGGCAAAAGCTAAAAGGGCCTAACCAATCCAAAATGTATCCAAACTAGCGAACCCGGGGAAAAAGTTGCGCTAGATTTTTTTAACTAATTTTCCCTGTCCCTCCAAGGTAAAAAACTCTGTTGTTATGGTTTGACCATTTTACCGAAATTTCCCAGTTGTTTCCCAATTTCAGATAAGGGGCTGCCGAGACAGTAGAAAGCTTTAAAGAAAACCCTTATCCCGCAGGATACCACCCCTTAAAAAACCCCAGTAACAGATAATGGAGGGGAATTTCTGTAATGAAATTTTTTGAAAATTTGTGTACCTTTTTACAAGATCTCTAAAAACCACCATTGTTCCTCATCCCTCCTGCCAGCAATGGGTTAGCGGAAAAGAACTAATAAAAAAAATTTATGTCTTGGGGAGCCACTATCAAAACCCAACATAAACTTGGGAAGAAGTTAAAACCTGATGTGCAAATGTGCTTAAATTTTTTTTTTTTTCCTTACAATGTTTCTATAGGGAAATCCACATTAAGCATTGTATGGTGTAATTTAAAAGTTTACCTTTTGAGTTTTTTAATTCAAAAACCGAAAACCCCAAAATTTCAAACCCCGAGTTTCGGGAGCCAAAATCGTACCAGCTTAGCTCAAAGTGGGTTTTTTGAAGAATCCGTTGGGAAAAACCCCCAAATAAAAGCTGAATTTTCAAAAGGGCCCAAAAAACTCGAGTAAAAGGGCCCTCCAAAAACAAAAATAGGTTCGAGGTTTTTGCTGACTAATTTTAACAAAAAGTCGCAATGGCCCAAAGCTTTATCAAAAGTTTTTTTGGGCCTTATCGCGTAGTTGAACAATCAATGGGGAAAAAAGTATAAGGTTTTTGGGGAGAAATTTGTACTGGTCAAAAAATAAAAAAAATCGCATTTGGATCATAAGAAGGGTTTTATGTGATGATAATATGTTTCCCAAACCCCGACTAATGTGACAGACTCTGGGAAAACCTCCCGATTCCCCGTAAATCTTTTTCCCCTGATACTCAGTCAATGATCAAAACCGTTTTTGTTATTTTCCCCACGTACACGGGCAGGTATTAGGGAAAAACCCCCCGTATCAAATTTTTAACTTCCAATTTAATTTGCCTCAAATACAGCATATTAGCCAAAGCAAAAGAGTTTGATCCTCCCAGAGATAAAACCCATTCGCATATGCCAATCTTTCCCTAGCAGAGTTGGGGTTTTTAAAAGTAAATAACCTGTATAGATGAATTTAATTTTCAGTATCAATTATCAGTATTCAAGAATTTTTTTTTTTTGTTTATGTTTTTCCCCCGCATTCTGAGAGTTAACAGTCTAGATTTTCGTGCACCGAATTTTGCCTTTCTTTTTAAAAACTCTTTCTTTTTATATATTTTTTTCCTCAAAACCGTTTGATCCCCTTTAATTTTCAGATCGATTTGATCAAAATTTTTTTTTTATCACTTGTAATCTCATGTTGAGTTCGTTGTTCATTTGTTGATTTTTAAGTTGTACTATAGTATACCTTGTATTGCATTACAGTTTCAGTTACGACGCTTTCATTCTAATGTTCTACTTATGTATATCTATAATGTTTAATTTTGTGTACTTTGACATTGAAATAGAATCACCCCAAGCCGTAAAACCTGCCATCTCTAGTTTGAAATTAGTTGTATTCGGGACGACATTTTGTTAGCGTCGCCGAGCTCTCAGTAGTAGTAACCAGTTACCAGTCTCATAGTAGTAACCAGTTACCAGTAACCTGCCCGTTGAACTCAACGACCAACCGTCTTGAGTCACGGTCTTTCATATTGTGCTGAGCTGACACTATTTCAAAAGACCCACTACGGGGTACTGGCTAGCCGGCTAGTCAGTATTACAAGTGTAACCAAGGAGACAGGTAACGGCTGCGGGCTCTCTCCACATAACAGCAATTATACGTAATAACAGCCTACGTGAGTATTTCTTCCCTAATCCACGTATCGAACTCCCACATGATAGGTGTTTCTGGGTGTTGCTAGGTGTTGGGTGTTGCTTGTTGTTAGGTGCTTCTGGGTATTGCTAGGTGCTGGGTGTTGCTTGTTAGGTGTTTTCTGGTGTTGCTAGGGGCTGGGTGTTGCTTTTGTTAGGTGTTTCTGGGTGTTTGCTAGGTGCTGGGTGTTGCTTGTTGTTAGGTGCTTCTGGGTATTGCTAGGTGCTGGGTGTTGCTTGTTAGGTGTTTCTGGGTGTTGCTAGGTGCTGGGTGTTGCTTGTTGTTAGGTGGTTCTGGGTGTTGCTAGGTGCTGGGTGTTGCTTGTTGTTAGTGTTTTCTGGTGTTGCTTAGGTGCTGGGGGGGTTGCTTGTTTTTAGGTGCTTCTGGGGGGTTGCTAGGTGCTGGGTGTTGCTTGTTAGGTGTTTCTGGTGTTGCTAGGTGCTGGGTGTTGCTTGTTGTTAGGTGCTTCTGGGTGTTGCTAGGTGCTGGGGGTTGCTTGTGTTAGGTGTTTTTTCTGGGTGTTGCTAGGTGCTGGGGGTTGCTTGTTGTTAGGTGTTTCTGGGTGTTGCTAGGTGCGGGTGTTGCTTGTTTTAGGTGCTTCTGGGTGTTGCTAGGGGCTGGGTGTTGCTTTTTGTTAGGTGCTTCTGGGTGTTGCTAGGTGCTGGGTTTTTGCTTGTTGTTTTGTGCTTCTGGGTGTTGCTAGGTGCTGGGTGTTGCTTGTTGTTAGGTGTTTCTGGGTGTTGCTAGGTGCTGGGTGTTGCTTGTTGTTAGGTGCTTCTGGGTGTTGCTAGGTGCTGGGTGTTGCTTGTTTTTTAGGGGTTTCTGGGTGTTGCTAGGTGCTGGGTGTTGCTTGTTGTTTTGGTGTTTTTTGGGTGTTGCTAGGTGCTGGGTTTTTTGCTTGTTGTTAGGTGCTTCTGGGTGTTGCTAGGTGCTGGGTGTTGCTTGTTGTTAGGTGCTTCTGGGTTTGCTAGGTGCTGGGTGTTTTCTTGTTGTTAGGTGCTTCTGGGTGTTGCAGGTGCTGGGTTTGCTTTGTTAGGTGTTTTTCTGGGTGTTGCTAGGTGCTGGGTGTTGCTTGTTGTTAGGTGCTTCTGGTGTTGCTAGGTGCTGGGTGTTGCTTGTTGTTAGGTGCCTTCTGGGTTGCTAGTGCTGGGTGTTGCTTGTTGTTAGGTGCTTCTGGGGGTTGCTTGTTTTTTAGGTGTTTCTGGGTGTTGCTAGTGCTGGGTGTTGCTTTTGTTAGGTGTTTCTGGGGGTTGCTAGGTGCCCGGGTTTTTGCTTGTTTTAGTGCTTCTGGGTGTTGCTAGGTGCTGGGTGTTGCTTGTTGTTAGGTGCTTCTGGGGTTGCTAGGTGCTGGGTGTTTCTTGTTGTTAGGTGTTTCTGGGTGTTGCTAGGTGCTGGGTGTTGCTTGTTGTTAGGTGTTTCTGGGTGTTGCTAGGTGCTGAGTGTTGCTTGTTGTTTCGTCTTGCTGGGTGCTGGGTGTTGCTTGTTGTTAGGTGTTGCTAGGTGCGGGGTGTTGCTTTTTGGGTTAGGTGTTGCTAGGTGTTGGGTGTTGCTTGTTGTTAGGTATTGCTAAGTGCTGGGTGTTGCTAGGTCTGGTTTTGTCTCCCATATGGAGAAACTCAGAAATTAACTGAGTACTTTATACAAAACATACATACACACATACATACATACATACATACAATATATATGTATATATTATATTATATATAAATATATATAATATATATATATAATTATAATATATATATACATTATAATATATATATAAAAAATAAAATAAAATATATATATATAATAAATATATATTATAAATATATTATATATATATATAATTATATATATTAAATAAAATATATATATATAATATATATATAAATATAAAATATATATATATATATATTATATATATATATATATATATAAATATATATAAAATAATATATATATATATGTTATATATATATGTACATGTGTATGGAAAAGCCCTTTAAAGATAATAAGCGAGTCACCCCCGGGGTGAGGTTTCTCACCCCAGGAATGGTCACGATGGTGCCCTCCTAGGGTATTTATAATTTAATAACTTATCGAACACGGATACCACCAACCACCACCACCACCACCACCACCACCACCACCACCACCACCTCCAACACCACCTTCAACACCACCACCACCACCACCACAACCAGAAACCACCACCACCGCTGTTTTAATGTCTCCTGCGCCGAGTCTGGCCTTGTAATTACTTGCTGGGTAGCGTAGAAGTAGGAGGAATACCACCGATTGACCAGCTTCGGATTTATTAGATGATCAATTGGGCTCACAGCGGGTAGAGTGAGGTAGGCCGTAAGCCAGTTCAGGAGGGGGAGATGTTGATCCTAGGTGGAGGGGACGCCAAGTGAGAGAGAATAATGGTGGGGCAGGCTGAGCTGCAAGGCCTATGATACCATGTGTCAGCACTATAGTGCCGCGAATTATGAACTCGACTGGATATGTATGTATCTTAGGCGTCTACACCACCACCACCATTACCACCATCACCATCACTCACTACCACCACCA
>NC_069451.1:16629432-16639432 GCF_026875155.1 Cherax quadricarinatus | reverse complement strand
ATGTGTAGAGCTTTATCATGTAATGTTTCACTCTGTGTAGAGCTTTATCATGTGATGTTTCACTCTGTGTAGAGCTTTATCATGTAATGTTTCACTCTGTGTAGAGCTTTATCTTGTAATGTTTCACTCTGTGTAGAGCTTTATCATGTGATGTTTCACTCTGTGTAGAGCTTTATCATGTAATGTTTCACTCTGTATAGAGCTTTATCTTGTAATGTTTCACTCTGTGTAGAGCTTTATCTTGTAAATGTTTCGCTCTGTGTAGAGCTTATCATGTGATGTTTCACTCTGTGTAGAGCTTATCATGTAATGTTTCACTCTGTGTAGAGCTTTATCATGTGATGTTTCACTCTGTGTAAGACTTTATCATGTAATGTTTCACTCTGTATAGAGCTTTATCTTGTAATGTTTCACTCTGTAGTAGAGCTTTATCATGTGATGTTCACTCTGTGTAGAGCTTTATCATGTAATGTTTCACTCTGTGTAGAGCTTTATCATGTAATGTTTCACTCTGTGTAGAGCTTTATCATGTGATGTTTCACTCTGTGTAGAGCTTTATCATGTAATGTTTCACTCTGTATAGAGCTTTATCTTGTAATGTTTCACTCTGTGTAGAGCTTTATCTTGTAATGTTTCGCTCTGTGTAGAGCTTTATCATGTGATGTTTCACTCTGTGTAGAGCTTTATCATGTAATGTTTCACTCTGTGTAGAGCTTTATCTTGTAATGTTTCACTCTGTGTAGAGCTTTATCATGTAATGTTTCACTCTGTGTAGAGCTTTATCATGTAATGTTTCACTCTGTATAGAGCTTTATCATGTGATGTTTCACTCTGTTAGAGCTTTATCTTGTAAATGTTTCACTCTGTGTAGAGCTTTTATCATGTAATGTTTCACTCTGTGTAGAGCTTTATCATGTGATGTTTCACTCTGTGTAGAGCTTTATCATGTAATGTTTCACTCTGTGTAGAGCTTTATCTTGTAATGTTTCACTCTGTGTAGAGCTTTATCATGTAATGTTTCACTCTGTGTAGAGCTTTATCATGTGATGTTTCACTCTGTGTAGAGCTTTATCTTGTAATGTTTCACTCTGTGTAGAGCTTTATCATGTAATGTTTCACTCTGTGTAGAGCTTTATCATGTGATGTTTCACTCTGTGTAGAGCTTTATCATGTAATGTTTCACTCTGTGTAGAGCTTTATCTTGTAATGTTTCACTCTGTGTAGAGCTTTATCATGTGATGTTTCACTCTGTGTAGAGCTTTATCATGTAATGTTTCACTCTGTGTAGAGCTTTATCATGTGATGTTTCACTCTGTGTAGAGCTTTATCATGTAATGTTTCACTCTGTGTAGAGCTTTATCTTGTAATGTTTCACTCTGTGTAGAGCTTTATCATGTGATGTTTCACTCTGTGTAGAGCTTTATCATGTAATGTTTCACTCTGTGTAGAGCTTTATCATGTGATGTTTCACTCTGTGTAGAGCTTTATCATGTGATGTTTCACTCTGTGTAGAGCTTTATCATGTAATGTTTCACTCTGTGTATAGCTTTATCATGTAATGTTTCACTCTGTGTAGAGCTTTATCATGTAATGTTTCACTCTGTGTAGAGCTTTATCATGTAATGTTTCACTCTGTGTAGAGCTTTATCTTGTAATGTTTCACTCTGTGTAAGCTTTATCTGTAATGTTTCACTCTGTGTAGAGCTTTATCATGTGATGTTTCACTCTGTGTAGAGCTTTATCATGTAATGTTTCACTCTGTGTAGAGCTTTATTATGTGATGTTTCACTCTGTGTAGAGCTTTATCATGTAATTTTCACTCTGTGTAGAGCTTTATACATGTAATGTTCACTCTGTGTAGAGCTTTATTATGTGATGTTTCACTCTGTGTAGAGCTTTATCATGTGATGTTTCACTCTGTGTAGAGCTTTATCATGTAATGTTTCACTCTGTGTAGAGCTTTATCATGTAATGTTTCACTCTGTGTAGAGCTTTATTATGTGATGTTTCACTCTGTGTAGAGCTTTATCATGTGATGTTTCACTCTGTGTAGAGCTTTATCATGTGATGTTTCACTCTGTGTAGAGCTTTATTATGTGATGTTTCACTCTGTGCAGAGCTTTATCATGTGATGTTTCACTCTGTGTAGAGCTTTATCATGTGATGTTTCACTCTGTGTAGTGCTTTATCATGTGATGTTTCACTCTGTTTAAAGCTTTATCATGTGATGTTTCGCTTTATTAAGACGTTTTGCACTGTACTGAACATTATCAGTCACATTTCGCTCTTTATTGCGCTTTACTCTGAGCGGATAAAGCTGCCTTGATAAAGCGTCACATTTCGCTCCTCCTAGAGCTTCATCCACTCATGACCTTCACACAGCTCTACCCTGAGCGAAAAGTCGTCCCAACAACAGCTTGATCTGGCCACTGTGACCTCACACGGGAGTGGTGGAGGCTCGATCCTCCGTCTTGTAGTCGCACAATGGCGTCTGATCAGGTTGTGGGTGGCAGCGTGGTGCAGCTGTGGAGGCTCCAGTGTCATTTCAATGGTTTCAAGAGTGGATTGCCGCGGGGTCGAACCCTCCGTTGGGTGAGTTAACAGTTCATAAGCAATACTTCTCCTTACGGAGGATCGATCCTACACGGATAGCATCCCCAATCATCACTTGGATTGTAAAGTCTATTGCGGGTTGTGATAGACTGGGGGTCACGATCCAACAATAGGATATCGGCGAAATAACGAATTTGCATATAACGAATACCCATTATAACGATTCAGCTTAAAACAAAACTGCGTAATTAGTATATAACGAATACGCATACCAGCGAATTCGTATACAACGAACTCAAGTCAAATTTGTCCGCAAGATATCGAAAGTACACGAAATGACGCCGCATTGAACGAATCCCCATAATAGAGAATTCGCACAACGAATTCAAATTAAACGAATCCGCATAATAGCCGATTCCATTAAAACGAATTCGCGTTAACCGTAGTAACCCACCCTGCCACGCCCCTAACATAGCTCTGTCCGCGCAGATTCGTAGATGCGCACGCACCTGCGCGGAGAGATGCGCACTACCTCTCAGCGCACTTAATACTTGCTTCTAGGGAGGTAAAAAAAAAAAATAAAAAAATGAAGGTTAATTTCCTGGGCCAAAACCTTCCATGGTTCCTGGAGATTATTCTTCTTTTAATTATAAGACGCATCAGTGACCTTCCATTTTCCGGTCGACTGCGTACGGCAGACTGATTTATGAAGGAATTTCATTATATTTCCTTTTCTAACACCTCTGTATATATATATATATATATATATATATATTATATATATATATATATATATATTATATATATATATATATATATATATATATATATATATATGTATATATATATATATATATATATATATATATATATATATATATATATAATATTATATATATATATATATATATATATATATATATAATATATATTTACATTTATATTAATGTAAAAATTAATTTTGTACCAAAAGAACCTTAGAAAACTTACCTAACCTTATTATAACAAGCTCAGTTTAATTTAGCCTAATCCAACTAAATATATTTTAGATAAGTTTACAGTAATTTAATAATAAGAAAATAATAAGAATAATAATAAGAAAATATGTTTTTTTTTCGTTAGGTTCAGAAATATTTTTGCGAAATCATACCATACACAAATTTTCGCTTGCCTTTTCGGCAAAAAGAGCGTTGCTATTTAACCCAAAAAATCGCAAGTTTTTCCCTTTAAAAGTTTTGATACTATATGCGCTTTTGTTACGTCTGAATTTATAGGCGGGGGGGATATACGTTTTTTCTTCGCAAGGGTAAGTTCAGAGATGTTGAAACCCATGTGAGGCTGGAATGTCTGGTTACGTCCCATGTGAGCTTAAAGTGTCTGGTTACGTCCCATGTGAGGCGTGAAGTGTTTGGTTACGTCCCACTGTGAGGTTTGAAGTGTCTGGTTACGCCCCATGTGGGGTGTGAAGTTTTGGTTAGCCCCAGTGAGCTGTGAAGGTCTGGTTACTCCCACTGTGAGGTGGAAGGGGTCGGTTACGTCCACTGGAGGCGTAAAGTGTCGTTACGCCCCACTGTATAAGCCCTTTTTATAAATTTCCATTTAAAAAGTTCCCACTTTATAAAGCCTCCGTGGGGGCGAAAAGTGAGTGATAAAAATTTTCCCCATGGGCCTTAAGCCCATACTCCCACTTTTCACAACCAGGGCACGTTTCCTCCCCCCGGAAGGGCGCGGCAGCCCACAGCAAACTAGGCCCAAATCATAAAAACATCGCCACTCCTTTTATCGTCTTCCTCTTTTTCTAATTCATAATTTTTTTACGTATAGTATCGTGAACAGGGGGAAGTCAGTGCCCGGGGAGTCGAAAATGCGCTCCTTATCCATTTGTCCTGGAAGTCGAAAAAGTTCTTGCTCCACTATGTGGGTTCAAATCAGTAGGGGTTCGGTTAGCGTGTTCGTTCGGGTTTATCCTCGTTTGAGTTAATGTCACACTGTTTTATTTTTTTTGGGTGGGGGATTAGGGGGGTTTTAATATACTGGTTAGAGCGTTGTTGGGATTGTTTTTTTTCGAAGGGGGTGAGGCCACCCCCATTTTACGGGTCATCATGTGAGTGTAGAAAACATTTGTCCTAACACAAGGGGAAAAAAGTCAGATGACAAAAGGAATGGGAAGCCAGAAATTTATGGGCGGGGGAGGACAGGGACGGCAAAAAAGAGGGACGAAAAAGAAACAGTAGACAGAAGTGGGGAGGATTTGTCCCACGAGAGTAAGAAAAGGAACTAACAAAACTTTTTCCCAAGGCAGTGTCGGGACATTTTCCCTGTTTCCTGCCCCTACAAAAAACCCACCATCACTTTTCATTCATTCCCCCAACCTCATGGCCCCAGTCATCCCTATTTTAAAATATGTATGAATTCCAGCCCCCACTCCCTCTTCGTCCATAAAATTTCCCACTCCCTGACCCCCCTGATCCTAAAGAAATATTTCCCTGTTTCCCCTGCGACTGTCTGTGTCTTTAACTGCAACCCTGCCCTTGTGTACCTTTTCCCCCCCTTCGAACATTTGTTCCCTATCGCCCTATAAACCCCTGAGTTTTTGCATTTAGTTATCATTCTACCCCGGTTATTTTTTCTAATCTTTTTAGATTCAGTACTTTTAGTTTCCCCCAAAAGTACGGGCCTGTTTTTTTTTTTTTTTTTTTTTTTTCCCCGGTTTCCCCCGGCGGGTCTTTTCCAAGTAGTGGTCCCCGGCCTTGACTCCCTATCTGGGGATGTCTGAGATTAAAGTCCCCCATGGGGGAGGTACAGTACCTCCCATCTTGGGCCCAATTTCCCCCCGGGTACCCAAATTTCCCCCGCCCTCCGGGGCTCGAGGGAAAACTAGGCCTTGGTCTCCATCTACCCCCTCAAAGGGCTGTGGGGAGGGCGTCTTATAGTGCAGTGGTAGCAAGCTCAGCCCTAAACCTAGTTTGTTGAAAAACCATTGAGTTTATCGATTTTTTTTAAAATTTATGAGGTACATAAAACTGGGGGTACTCAATAATGTACACTTACAAGGGGTAAAATTCCCCGCCCCTGGCCCTGCGCTCACGTTTTAAGATTTGTTTTTATTTTAAAAAATGGATAAATTATCGACAAGTTGTTGAGTAAGACACAGTGCACTAAATGGCTAAAACTGTGCCCGGAAAACCAGTGGAAGGGGCCTGGTCAGATGACCAAAAGCCCCAATGGGTCGTCATCAAAGCCCCGCGTCAGGAAACACCGTCCTTTTTCCCAAACAAACCTTCCCCACCCTTAGGTATCTTTTTGTTGAAACGTTTCCCCAAAAAGGTGGGCTTTTTCAGTCCAGTTACAGAGCAGCGGGTGTAGTATGAATAAAGTGGGTGGTAGTCCCTCAGGTGGGAAGAGCCAATTTCCCGGGAGTAAAACTCCCAGATGCTGTCTCTGTATTTAAAGAAGAAATTTCTACGTGTGCGAAACGGTAAACAATAAGATACAAGTTGCATTGTTTTTTCATCGTCTCAGAGACTGGCCTTATTAATTTCCCTGTTCGTCATACTGACCCGAAACTGCTTATGATATTGTATTTGTATGTAGTCGCTGCGTGATCCCTTATTTTGGGGGGTGTCCTTGTTCGTGACCGTGGGGTCTCACCACAGATGTTGCTGTGCACCTGCCCATGTGTCTGTGTACGTGTGCGTGTGCCTGAATGTGTGCGTTGCCTTTAACTGTACTCACTAATTGATCACCAAATTGTGGTTGCGGGGGTCGAACTCAGCCCTGGCCCCCCTCTTCATGATCGCTACGGGATCCCTCTCTCTCTTGCTTCCTGAGTTTGTCATCCCCTTTTTAAAACTATGTAGGTTCCTGCCCCCACTACTTCACTTGCTGGTATTCCACTTGCCTGCAACTTTTGATGAAGAAATCTTCCCAAGTCCCTGTGACTCGTCTGGTTTCAGCTTCCAGTTGTGACCCCTTGTCCCCCGTGTCCCCTCTCTGGAACATCCTATCCTTTTCACATTGTTATTTCCCCCCGTTTCTTGTATGTCGTTTTCATGTCTCCCCCGACCCTTTTGTCCCCCAGTGTCGTCAGTCCCATTTCCCTTAACCTTTCCCCGTCGACATTCCCTTGACCCTTGGGATACCTTGTTGTACCCCTAATTGGTTGCAGGGGTCGGTCATAGCTTCTGGCCTCGCCCCTTCAGGCCGCTACGGGGGCATGTGCGTGACCCTGGCGGGTGGGGAGGTTCGACTGCGTGTTGCTTGTGCGTGTGCATGTGACCTAGGGGTTGACCGTTGCATATTTCCGCTGCACGTTTTTTTCCCGATGCGGGGTTTTCGTGTGACGCTGCGTGACTATGATTATTCGTGTATTTTAAAAAATTTAAACGTTATATATATATTATATTATATAAAATATTATTAATATATATATATATATATATATAATAATATATATATTATATAAATATATTTTATATATATATATATAAAAATATATATAATATTTAATATATATATAATTTTAATCAGTGTGCTGCCAAATGATAGTTAACAGTGGGAACACTTTGGTGGTTTGGGGGAGCAAGGGTGTAAAAAAATACCAGTGTTTTTTCTCCGTGCTAGAAATCGAACCCGGACCTTGCGAGTGTGAGCTAGTTCCCTCTCGTAGCAAAACAACGATAGAGGGAGACGAAAGGATTTGAGGAAAGAGAGATCAGGCAGGAACGGAAAAGGGGGGACTGGTGGAGGGGAAAGGGTTCAAGGTTGATGACCGAGCCTATTTGGGGACAGGTTTTTGGTCCCTCAGGCGGTGGGCCCCTACCATGGCACTGTAGGGTACAGGTTATGGTGCCCTCGGGTGTAGGGACCCTAACGAGGGGCATGAGGGTACAGGTTGTGGGCTCTCAGGCGGGAGGCGACCCCAAGAGGTCCCCTGAGGGAACAGGTTATGGTGCCCCCAGGCGGTAGGCGACCCCACCGTGGGCATGTAATACGGGGTTTTGGGCCCTCAGGCGTGTAGGCGACCCTACCCTGGTCACTTGAGTACAGGTTATGGGCCCTCGGGTGTAGGCGACCCACCGTGGTCACTGTAGAGTACAGGTTTTTTTGGTGCCCTCATCCACAACATATTTCCCAAACCTGTTTTCCCATATCCTTCGTGAATTGAATTTTTTTTCCCGCTTAAAAAATTGTGCGAGATTTTTTAGACGCTATTTACATTCGCTTAATTTACTCTGTTTTCCATTTTTACAAATCAATCTATCCCCCCCAATTTTGCGCTTTTCAGAGGTGAAGATTCAGGGCCCCCCCCGCATCCCATTGGAAGATTTCTGATAATGAGATCATCTTTTACTCCTCCCTGTACGTTTTCCGAGCTTTTTTTTCATTCTGTAATCGGTGGCCCGAACTGGCAGCATAATCTAAATGGGCCTAACCCAAAAATATAAGTTGAAGAACAACCTAGGGTTCCCCCATTATTTACTCTTCTTTATAAAAAGTCAAAGGGTTCTGTTGCTTTATTTTCGAACATAATGCACTGTTGTCTTGGTTTTGATTAAATGCTAACCAGAATCCTAAATCCTTTTCGCAATAGTAATATTTAAAATCTACAATTTAGTGATATGTTGCATGGCTATTTAGTGGGGCCAAAAATTAGAACTTTGACATGTCGTATTTAAACTGCTCTGCCACTTCTTCGGGCCATTGCATCAGCCTAAATTTTAATCATCCTGGATCCTAATGTCCTCGCAGAATGAATTTGACGGCCCCATTTTGTGTCATTGGCAAACTTTTTATGTCGATTTAACCCCCCATTTTTGCCTTATATATATTTAATAAAATATATAAAATATATATATTTATATATATATATATAAAAATTTTAAATATATATAAGGAATTCGCAAGAGCTGCGAAATTAAAAACCCAAAAATGATCTTGGTGAAGAGACTCGAACCCACGAACCCTTTGGGAACAAGGTACCAGTGCTATACCAAATCACCACACTGGGCCAAAAAAAAAAAACCCTTGGGGTTTGGAAGCTTGCGTACCTTGTTCCAAAAGGGTTTGTAGTTCGAGTCCTTCACCAGAGTTCAGTGTTTTTGTATATTTCGCCTGCTCTCGCGAATTCCTTTCATTTGTTAAAATCTCTAGTAAGGGTGATGAGGGAGGGAATAATGAAAAGCTTAAACCTTTTCCCCGAAAAACGGTCCCTTGGGTTTAAAGTCTAGCGCAAGTGGACTCCCAAAGGATTGGTCCAGTTGGGGGGAGTTTGGTTAGCACGGTACCTTGTTCCCAGGTTGTAGGTTCGAAACTCCTCACTAGAATATATTATATATATATATATAAAAATATATAATTTATATATGTGTGTGTGTGTGTGTGTGTGTTGTGTGTGGTTTTTGTTTTGGGGTATTCTATATAACATTGCAGTTTTCCCTTTTTCCCCAAATTTTGGTATTAAAAGTATTCTTGGCGGTGGTCACAGGTTTCATGCAGCCCCCAATACCCTCGGTAAGTTTGATATTAAACCTCTTACCCGCCCCCGTGTTAATGAAGCTTGGGGTTTTTTTATACCTTGCAAAAATTATAAGTACCAGAAATCTTTTGTGCCCAAAAAAAATACTGGAAAAAATTAAGCTAGAGGTTACATGTCATGCCAAGACTCGGGGCCCAACTGAAGCTAGTTAAACCCAGACCCCCTAACACCCCAACCCATATATTTTCCCCCCCTAAAAAACCCCCAAAACTTTCTTCTAAAACAAAAATTACCTAAAATTTTTTCTAACCAACCTTTCCCCCCAACCAAAATTTTCTAACACAACCTAACATTACAACTAAATTTCTTAAAACCCCCAAATTTTTACTAAAATTTCTTTAACACCACACACACACACACACACACACACCCACAAACCCACCCACACACACACCACACACCACAAAATACACAACAACACAACACACACCAAAACACGCACGCACACACACGCACACAACACCCCACATGCACAACACACACCCCACACACACACCACACACACACAACACAAAATTTCCACACAACACACACCCGCCAACTCGACCTTTGACAGATTTCAATAAAAACCTTTACTTAAGAGGAGAATGTAATTTTTGTCGACAAAAACCGAACATTACCAAAATGTATTTGTCACTGTCACACTGTCAGGCGCTGGAAAAATTTTTCGGGGGCAAAAAAAACTCATTCAAAATGACGGGGGTTTTCTCTCTTCTCTCTCTCTCTCTCTCTCTCTCTCCTCTCTCTCTCTTTTCTCTTCTCTCTCTCTCTCTCTCTCTCTCCCTTCTCTCTCTCTCTTTCTTTCTACACTGACCCCTGTTTGTGGTTTCCCCAGCGTGGGTTCACAGTGATTGTTCGCAGGTGACCTCCTGTCTGTATGCCGGTCACTGGGGAGGTCAAGGGTTGTGT
>NC_069451.1:16609697-16628932 GCF_026875155.1 Cherax quadricarinatus | reverse complement strand
TACAGATATTTCCTCCAATGGGTATCAGTTATATTTCCCCCATAACTGCGGCATCAGTGTACTTCCCCAAAAACTGCAGGTATCAGTATACTTCCTCCAAACTGCAGGTATCAGTATACTTCCTCCAAACTGCAGGTATCAGTATACTTCCTCCAAACTGCAGGTATCAGTATACTTCCTCCAAACTGCAGGTATCAGTATACTTCCTCCAAACTGCAGGTATCAGTATATTTCCTCCAAACTGCAGGTATCAGTATACTTCACCTCTTGGTCGTTCTATTGCCTCAATTTTAGGTGATATTTTTAAATAAATGATCTTTTAGGTTTTGCAAATAATAACATCAACGAAAGATACGATTTCATTGTCTTTTCTTCTTCTTCTTCTTCTTCTTCTTCTTCTTCTTCTTCTTCTTCTTCTTCTTCTTCTTCTTCTTCTTCTTCTTCTTCTTCTTCTTCATCCTCTTCTTCTTCTTCTTCTTCTTCTTCTTCTTCTTCTTCTTCTACTTCATCTTCTTCTTCTTCTTCTTCTTCTTCTTGAGTAAATTTACTGGAGTGATGACTCAATGTCTTTGGGATGCGCTAAACCCATAGGGGCCATATAGAGCCTGGGGAATGGGAGACGACCAGGTTTGATTCAAGAAAAGAGACAGAGGGGAAATACTGACCTGTGGTAAGAAGAGAGATCACCTGGAACAAGAGTGTGACCAGTAGTAAGATAGGAGGTCGCCTGGAACAAGAGTGTGACCAGTAGTAAGATAGGAGGTCGCCTGGAACAAGAGTGTGACCAGTAGTAAGATAGGAGGTCGCCTGGAGCAAGAGTGTGACCAGTAGTAAGACAGGAGGTCGCCTGGAACAAGAGTGTGACCAGTAGTAAGACGAGGTCATCTGGAACAAGAGAAAGCACATGATACGTTTTTATAGGTAATAATCCTGAAGTGACATTATACCTGGAAGGTCATTATACCTGGAGGGTTATTATCCCTGGAGGGTTATTGTAAGCCACTTCATAGACTTCAAAGAATAAAAAGTCACAATACCGCGGCTGGAACAATACACAAATAACCTGCACTGAAGAGACGGAAACTTGCAACGATGTTTCAGTCCAGTGTAGATCGTTGTTACTCACAAAACCATAATAACATGATTGCAAACAAATCATCCTGTGATCTGAACTATTATTAATAGTCCAAGTTTAACCAAAATGTTGTCATAATTTAGAGTCTCGTAACTGCAAGTTATTCGTGTACAGATTTCAGAGTCTGGTGGACATATTCCAACTCTCCTTGTGACTGTGGTTGATGACTGCTAGATGAGAAGAACTGATTCCCAGTTGAGATGAAGCTATCCAGAATTTTTTAGAGGTGAAATTGAATGCTTGATTTGGCTAGATTTTAATACGAAGTCCCACCTGTGAGAAGGGTTATTAAACTAGTTAAGAGTATTATTATTTAAACTCAGACGACTGTAAAGAGAAAAGTGACATTCTCAGATTTACAGTTGTATTAAAAGTCGTCTCCCTCCTCTAGAGGGGAGATGCTATAGATTATAGAAGATAGCTAAGTTGAGGGGAAGTGATATAGATTACCGAGGCTAACTAAGCTTAGGGAATGTGCTACGTATTATAAAGAATAGCCAGAGTAAGGGAAGGGTAATATAGATAATAGAGAATAGCCAAGTGGAGGGGAATAATACCAATCAGTGATAATGATGATGGAAGCAAAGTAAGAGAATGAGGGGAGGTGTTGCTAAGAGAGATGAAACTGAGGAGAGATGATACTGGGAAACAAAGTTGAAACTGAGGGGAGGGGATACTGAGATAAATGAAACTGAGGGAAGATGCTGTAATGTTCTTGTGCAGTATTTATGAATGTTTATTGAGGAAATGTTTTGCCAGCCAGTGACTTCTTCAGTCCAATTCTGAGAAGAACGGTGAAAGATGAGAAGGTAATCAGTCGCTTAGCCTGAAGTCGATGTGTACAGTCCATTAGTCTCGACAAAAGTACTTTTCTCAAGACTAGCTGAACACACCGACTCCAGGCTGAGGTGGCCTGGTGGCTAAAGCTCCCGCTTCACACACGGAGGGCCCGGGTTTGATTCCCGGCGGGTGGAAACATTTCGACACGTTTCCTTACACCTGTTGTCCTGTTCACCTAGCAGCAAATAGGTACCTGGGTGTTAGTCGACTGGTGTGGGTCGCATCCTGGGGGACAAGATTAAGGACCCCAATGGAAATAAGTTAGACAGTCCTCGATGACGCACTGACTTTCTTGGGTTATCCTGGGTGGCTAACCCTACGGGGTTAAAAATCCGAACGAAATCTTATCTTATCTTATCTTATCTTATTACCCCAAACTCCACCACACTTTCCGCGTTTCTCTGCATTAGACTGAAGAAGCCACTGGTTGGCGAAGCGTTTCTTCAATAAAGATTCCCAAATGTTGCAAAAGTATGTGAATCTTCAAGAGAAGTATGATTACTTTTCTACGAGGGGTCACCCTACCTCGTGGGCTCCAGGAATAAAAATAAAATCTTCCGAGGGGAGATAAAACCGAGGGGAAATATTGAGAGGGGAACTACCTGACAAAGAGGAAATCCAATTCGATACAAATGAGGCATTGCGGACGATTCTGAAACAAAGAACACAGAACACAGTGGGCGTTGAATCCATGGAAAGAGAGTGAGTTCAGATGTTTACAGTCGTACAGTTATGGTAATGATGTATGATACCGTCATAATGAAGGTTCAGTCACATGTGAAAACACCTGAGTAGGAGCCCAGGATTACCTACTTACCTGGAGAGTGTTCCGGGGGTCAACGCCCCCGTGGCCCTCTCCATGAGTTACTCATGACTGACTCTTGGACATGACCAGCTCTTAGACATGACCACCTCTTGGACATGATCAACTTTTGTACATGACCAGCTCTTGGACATGACCAACTCTTAGACATGACCAGCTCTTAGACATGACCAACTCTTAAACATGACCAGCTCTTGGACACACTCCCTTCCCACAGTTGCAACTCACCTAACCAAAGATTCTGAGAGTCCATCTTCCTGTCTGTGCTTCATTAATATTATTAGAATCAGAAACAAAGCACGAAACCTACAAGGGTCATATGCTCACGACGGGTTGCTTCAGATTCATAAATAATAAGGCCCTGATCACCGGCTTCCAGGCTCGGGACTGATTACTTCATCTTCTACTGTCTTGGTGCGTCGTCTCTGTATTGAATTGTAAACCCTAATGGTTGTCGAAATGTCTTCAGAGAAGAGATAAGATAAGATAAGATTTCGTTCGGATTTTTAACCCCGGAGGGTTAGCCCCCCAGGAAAACCAAGAAGTCAGTGCGTCATCGAGGACTGTTAATTATTTCCATTGGGGTCCTTATCTTGTCCCCCGGGATGCGACCCACATCAGTCAAACTAACCCCCAGGTACCTATTTGTGCTAGGTGAACAGGAAAAACAGGTGTAAGGAAACGTGTCGAAATGTTTCCACCCCCCGGGAATCGAACCCGGACCCCCCGTGTGTGAAGCGGGAGCTTTAGCCACCAACCCACCAGGCCACCGAAAAAGGTCTCCAAGTATTGCACTTTCGTCTAATTCCATGTCCTCACTTGCATGTAAAGGACACGTGCGAAAAGCATTGAGATAAATCGTTGAAGCTCTAATAGACTGAAACGTCACAATAGACGCTCGTTCTACAGCTAGTTTAGCTCAACGGGAACAGCAACTTCTCGAGCAGATGATGCATGAAGAACAGGCAAAGGAGGCACATCAACACCTCTTGTGTATCTTGTAAAACCTAAATGTACTGTATTGTCTCGCTCGCTTTGCCAACCTCTTCAGTAGAATACATGTGCAGAACCCCCAAGTGTTACACAGGTGCAACCCCCTAGTGTATTGTTTTCCCATTAACAAAAAACGAATCAGAAAGGATACGAAAACAGGCATGAGGTACACAGTAAACTAGCCCTACTATCCACAGGATGGGCATGGGGTTTACACAGTAAACTAGCCACTACTATCCACAGGATGGGCATGAGGTACACAATAACTAGCCACTACTATCCAACGGATGGGCATGAGGTACACAGTAAACTACCCCACTACTATCCACAGGATGGGCATGAGGTACACAGTAAACTAGCCATTTACTATCCACAGGATGGGCATGAGGTACACAGTAAACTAGCCACTACCATCCACAGGAGGGGTATGGGGTGCACAATAAACTAGCCACTACTATCCACGGTTTGGGCATGAGGTACACAGTAAACTAGCCACTACTATCCACAGGATGGGCATGAGGTACACAGTTAAACTAGCCACTACTATCCACGGAGGGCATGAGGTACACATAAACTACCATACTATCCCGGATGGGCATGAGGTACACAATAAATAGCCACTACTATCCACAGGATGGGCATGGGTACACAGTAAATAGCCATACCATCCACAGGATGGGCATGAGGTACACAGAAAACTAGCCACTACTATCCACAGGATGGGCATGAGGTACACAATAAACTAGCCACTACTATCCACAGGATGGGCATGAGGTAACAGTAAACAAGCCACTCCCATCCACAGGATGGGCATGGGGTTTACACAGTAAACTAGCCACTTCATCCACAGGATGGGCATGAGGTACCAGTAAACTAGCCACTACTATCCACAGGATGGGCATGAGGTACACAGTAACTAGCCACTACTATCCACAGGATGGGCATGAGGTACACAGTAAACTAGCCACTACTATCCCACAGGATGGGCATGAGGTACACAGTAAACTAGCCACTACCATCCACAGGATGGGCATGAGGTACACAGTAAACTAGCCACTACTATCCACAGGATGGGTATGAGGTACACAGTAAACTAGCCACTACTATCCACAGGATGGGCATGAGGTACACAGTAACTAGCCACTACCATCCACAGGATGGGCATGAGGTACCAGTAAACTACCCACTACTACCACAGGATGGGCATGAGGTACACAGTAAAACTAGCCATTTACTACCCACAGGATGGGCATGAGGTACACAGTAAACTAGCCACTACCATCAACAGGATGGGCATGAGGTACACGGTAAACTAGCCATTTACTATCCACAAGAAGGCATGAGGTACACAGAAAAACTAGCCCACTACCATCCAAGGATGGGCATGAGGTCCGGTAAACTAGCCACTACTATCCACAGGATGGGCAGGAGATACACAGTAAACTAGCCACTTACCATCCACAGGATGGGCATAAAGGTACACAGTAAATAGCCACTTTTATCCACAGGATCTGCATGAGGTACACAGTAAACTAGCCACTACCATCCACAGGATGGGCATGAGGTACACAGTAAACCAGCCACTACCATCCACAGGATGGACATGAGGTACACAGTAAAATAGCCACTACTATTCCACAGGATGGGCATGAGGTACACAGTAAACTAGCCAAATACCATCCACAGGATGGGCATGAGGAACACAGTAAACTAGCTACCACTATCCACAGGATGGGCATGAGGTACACAGTAAACTAGCCACTACCATCCACAGGATGGGCATGAGGTACACAGTAAACTAGCCACTACTATCCACAGGAGGGGCATGAGGTACACAGTAAACTACCCACTCCCCATCCACAGGATGGGCATGAGGTACCAGTAAACTAGCCACATCATCCACAGGAGGGGCATGAGGTACACAGTAAACTAGCCACTACTATCCACAGATGGGCATGGGGGTGCACAGTAAACTAGCCACTACTATCCACAGGAAGGGCATGAGGTAACAGTAAACTAGCCACAAACTATCCACAGGATGGGCATGAGTTCACAGTAAACTAGCCACTACCATCCACAGGATGGGCATGAGGAACCAGTAAACTAGCCCACTACTATCCACAGGATGGGCATGAGGTACACAGTAAACTAGCCACTACTACCCACAGGATGGGATGAGGTTACA
This sequence comes from Cherax quadricarinatus, assembly GCF_026875155.1. Lineage (NCBI taxonomy): Eukaryota > Metazoa > Arthropoda > Malacostraca > Decapoda > Parastacidae > Cherax > Cherax quadricarinatus. Next base: position 16,622,956 of record NC_069451.1, on the reverse strand, counting down.
CAGTAAAACTAGCCACTCCCATCCACAGGGGGGGCATGAGGTACACAGTAACTAGCCATACTATCCAGGATGGGCATGGGGTTACACAGTAAATAGCCATACTATCCACAGGATGGGCATTGAGGTACACAGTAAACTAGCCACTACCATCCACAGGATGGGCATGAGGTACACGGTAAACTAGCCACTACTATCCACAAGATAGGCATGAGGTACACAGTAAACTAGCCACTACCATCCACAGGATGGGCATGAGGTACACGGAAAAATAGCCACTACATCCACAGGATAGACATGAGGTACACAGTAAACCAGCCACTCCCATCCACAGGATGGGCATGAGGTACACAGTAAACTAGCCACTACCATCCACAGGATAGACATGAGGTACACAGTAAACCAGCCACTACCATCCACAGGATGGGCATGAGGTACACAGTAAACTAGCCACTACCATCCACAGGATGGGTATAAGGTACACAGTAAACTAGCCACTACCATCCACAGGATGGATATAAGGTACACAGTAAAACTAGCCACTCCCATCCACAGGATGGATATAAGGTACACAGTAAACTAGCCACTACTATCCACAGGATGGGCATGAGGTACACAGTAAACTAGCCATTACCATCCACAGGATGGATATAAGGTACACAGTAAACTAGCCACTACCATCCACAGGATGGATATAAGGTACACAGTAAACTAGCCACTACCATCCACAGGATGGATATAAGGTACACAGTAAACTAGCCACTACCATCCACAGGATGGATATAAGGTACACAGTAAACTAGCCACTACTATCCACAGGATGGGCATGAGGTACACAGTAAACTAGCCACTACTATCCACAGGATAGACATGAGGTACACAGTAAACTAGCCACTACCACCCACAGGATGGGCATGAGGTACACAGTAACTGCCAATACTATCCACAGGATGGTATGAGGTACACAGTAAACTAGCCACTACTATCCACGGGGATGGGCATGAGGTACACAGAAAACTAGCCACTACTATCCAGGATGGGCAAGAGGTACACAGTAAACTAGCCACTACCATCCACAGGATGGGCATGAGGTACACAGTAAACTAGCCACTACCATCCACAGGATGGGCATGAGGTACACAGTAACAAAGCCACTACTATCCACAGGATGGGTATGAGGTACACGGGTAAACTAGCCATACCATCCACAGGATGGGCATGATGTACACAGTAAACTAGCCACTACTATCCACAGGATAGACATGAGGTACACAGTAAACTAGCCACTACCATCCACAGGATGGGCATGATGTACACAGTAAACTAGCCACTACCATCCACAGGTTTGGATATGGGAACACGACAAACTAGCAACTGCGATAAAAATAGCAGTCGTCTCGCAATATAACTTGCAGTCTTACACACTGACAGAAACTTTACACTTGCTCTCATCTTCCTCTCAGTGGTACAGTTTTTTGGTCAGCTGTTGTATAACTGACAGCTGCTGACTTGTCCCTCGCAGCTGCAGATTTCTGACACCGTAGTTTTGTTTCTGACACCGTAGTTTTGTTTCTGACACCGTAGTGTTGTTTCTGACACCGTAGTGTTGTTTGTGGTAAAAGGATGTAATTTGTGACACCGTAATGAGAGTGGTAATACTAGCTAGCTACCAGTACACAGCAGGTGTTCCCACTTTGTAACTATCAAACAGTATATTGTAGCCACTTATTACAGTTAGTACCACTATGTAACAGTCATATTTACAAGGGTAGCAGCACCCTGAATCAGTCAAATATAATGTAATCACGTACTGCTGGTGTTCTTTTAATGTAACTATCACAAATATTAATGTAACCACACACTGCTAATGTTTTCAATTTGATTTAATAAAATAAATAGTGTTTCGTTGGCTGGAGAAGCTGTCTGTGTTCTGCCTGATGTATCTCTGTCATCTGAGTGAGTGAAACAGAAAAGTATTCCATCTAATAGGAGAGTACATCAAAGCTCTCCCTCTCCTCTCCCTCACTCTTCTCCCTCACTCTTCTACCCCACTCATCTCCCTTTCTCCCTCCATTCCTTCTCCCTCAACGCGCCCAACCCAAAGGGCCTCTACCACCACCATCACCCCCCACTACCTGTCTAAGCCACAATTCTCCTTTAGTCTCTCTTCCCCTCTCTCTCTCTCTCTTCTCTCTCTCTCTCTCTCTCTCTCTCCTCTTTTCTCTTCTCTCTCTCTCTCTCTCTCCCCTCTCTCTCTCTCTTTTCTCTCTCCTTTTCTCTCTCTCTCTCTCTCCCTCTCTTTTTTTTTTTTTTTTTTTTTTAAAACAGGGTTTGACAAGGTTAAGGATCCCTAGCTTTTTGACAGCTATATTACAGGTTAAGGATTCCTAACTTTATTGGCAAGCTAAGAGCTGTTACCTACATCAGCTCATTTGAAAACATTTTTATTGTTATGAGACATACAAGTAGGGAACAGGATGAAGTTGGAGCCTTGTGGGCAGCATTTTCATTTGATCAATGACTTTATCTCGTTGACATCATTATGCTGTACGAATGTGTTCCATACTCGAGTCATCCTGGGTATGTATGATCTCAGATGGAGTGATGTTCTGGAGAAGGGTACAGCCAGAGTGAAGTTGCTGCTTTCTGCCCCTCTTGTGGCATTTAAAAACTTGTTTCACGCTGTCCTCGAAGTGGATCCAAGTGTGGTTTTTGACAATATTTGGGCCTTGTACATAACGTAAGGCCACCCACATCCCTCCTATGTTGAAGGCTCTGCTGAAATGACGATCTACCAGGATGGGTCCAGGCGGAGATGAGACGTCTTGCTCTGTTCTCTACTCTGTCAAGCAGTCGCGATGAGAGGGGGGGGGCAGGCAACCAAGAAAGTGGAGCATTTCCAAGGTGTGAGCGTACTTGTGCCTGTACAGGATCTTGCAACCCCCACTGTCAAGCAGAGCGAGATACGGCGAAAGTGCTGTAAGCTTCCCGGCTGCCTTGTTTGCAAGATTTACAACATGGTTCTTCTGGTTAGTTTGGAGTCAAATTTCACCCCAAGGATATCAACTTCTTCTCCAGGTGCCAACATCCTCCCATTCTTTCCCTTTCTACTGCACCAAACATTTACCATCATGGTGCCTTGAGACGATCATCATTTGCGTTTTTCAGGTGCAAATGTTATTTGCCATCTATTTCCCCCAAACTGATATAGCTCTCAGCTGGTGATTGATGTAGCTTAGAGCAGCTGGCATTTCTTCTCTTGGATAAGTGAAAGTCAGTGTACAGTCATCTGCATATGCATGTGATTCTGGGATGAGATGAAGAAGGTCGTTGAAGTAGACATTCCATAACAGTGGACCCAGCACGCTTCCTTGTGGAACGCTTGCCCCAGTAGGATGCCTTGCTGATTCCGTTCCATTGAGGACTACACTTAGAGATCTACCATGAAGGTAATCACTGAGGAGGACATAGCGTAGAGCCTGCAATTCCCAGTGCTTGAAGTTTAGCTAAGAGGCCCTGGTGCCACACCCGGTCGAAAGCGCCAGCAATGTCCAGTGCTAACCACACAGCTGACTTTGGATTCATCCAGTGACTGGTGCCACTTAGTGGAGAGGTTTAACAACAGATCAGCAGCAGAGTAACCTTTCTGAAGCCATATTGACGATCACAAAGTAGTGAGTGGGTAGTCAAAAAAATCTGTCATTTGTCTTGAGATTATTGTCTCAAGGATCTTCCCAGTGATTGACAGGAGTGACACTGGTCTGTAGTTGCTGATTTTGCTCTGCTCTTCTTTTTGTGAACAGGGACTACATTTGCCTCTTTCCATGGAGGGGGCCCCATTTACACTGTACTAGGCAGTGCTGAAAGATGAGAGTTAGAGGTGCTGCTAGCTGGTCTGCACATCTTCTCAACAATCTTGGGCTCAACTTGTCTGGGCCCACAGCCTTTTCTTGGTCAAGTGATTTAAGAAGGAAATGCACCTCCTCCTGCCTTATTGTCACCACTGACAGTTTTGACACAGTTCTTGCAGCTACCCAAAGGGAGGGTCCCTTGCTGGATCAGGAACTTGCATTTTGGTAGCAAAGTGTTCAGCAAAGAGGTCCGCCTTCTCTTGACTACTAGTAGAGGTGGTCCCATCCTGTCGATTTAGAGGTGGAATAAGTTCATCAGGCAGATAACCTTGTCTGTCCTTGACCAGAGACCACCAGGTTTTGGAGCCTACCCTACCTGATGCTAACTTTCTTTTAGTGTCCACCTCCCATTTAGCAATGGCCCACTTTTGAACATCACCATATGCCTACAGGCTTGCATGTGCAAGTTCCTGTTATAGGTGGTAGGATGTCTCTTATACCTTCGCCATGCTTTGTACTTAGCAGTAGCAGCCTCTCTACAACGAAAGCCAAACCAAGGCTGATTTTCTCTCTCTCTCTCTCTCTCTCTCTCTCTCTTTTCTCTCTCTCTCTCTCTCTCTCTCTCTCTCTCTCTCTCTCTCTCTCTCTTCCCTGGGGTACTTCTCCCTCTTTCCCTCTCTCCCTCCCTACCTCCCTCCCACTATTCTTGTAATTCCACGTCTCTTTCTCTTCCATCTACCTGGTTCTTCATCTCTTTACTTGTGTCTTTCTCTTCCGTTTGATTCTCATCTGTTTTTCTTCTTCTATTCCTACGCCTTCCTCCCCTCTTCTTCCTCTTCCTCCCCTCTTCTTCCTCTCCTCCCCCTCCTACTATTAATGTTAGCCACGTAACTAAGTTTTCGCTGCACTAACCATAAAAAGCTTTCATAGCTATTTGCATACTGTGAGAAGAAGAGGTCGTGACCCCGTGTCAAGACACGTGTCCACCCCCCCCCCCGCGGTGCTATGACACCTCAGCCCCGTGTCACGACACACACACACACACACACGCACACACACAGTCATCAATGTCCATAAACACGTAAAATGACAGGTAAATCTTACAAACTTCCTCCCCACATTCACTACACTTTTCCTCTGAGGCTGTTCAGTTTTTCTTATTCAAAGAGTATTCTCTCTCTCTCTCTCTCTCTCTCTCTCTCTCTCTTCTCTCTCTCTCTCCCCTTTTCTCTCTCTCTCTCTCTCCCCTCCCCTCTCTCTCCCCTTCTCCTCTCTCTCTCTCTCTCTCCCCCTCTCTCTTTTTTCGTTTAGGTCAGGTCTGGGACCGGGGCTGGGGGATGATGATCGCGGATTTATTACTTGATGCTTGTAACAATCTGGTCTACTATTGTGGTGCTTTACATGTGAGGGGTAAATAAATATCAGTCTTATGACTCTAGTGAACTTTCTTCAAAAAATATCAATATTAATGAGAGAATCAAGAACAAGAAAGCTATATTTCACTTATTCAAACAAAAGTAATTAGAACACACACACCAAAACACACACACACACACACACACACACACACACACACACACACATACAAAAACACACACACACACACACACACACCACACACACACCACACACACACACACACACACAAGAGATTGGTGCAAAAACTGGAGGACCAAGCAGGGATAAAAAGGGAAGGCACTACAATGGATCAGGGAATACTTGTCAGGAAGACAGCAGCGAGTCATGGTACGTGGCGAGGTGTCAGAGTGGGCCCTGTGACCAGCGGGGTCCCGCAGGGGTCAGTCCCAGGACCAGTGCTTTTTTCTGGTAATTGTGAACGACATGACGGAAGGAATAGACTCTGAGGTTCCCTGTTTGCGATGACGTGAAGTTGAGAAGAATTCACTCGATCGAAGGACCAGGAAGAAACTACAAAGGGATCTGGACAGGCTGCAGACCTGGTCCAGCAATTGGCTCCTGGAGTTCAATCCCACCAAGTACAAGTCATGAAGATTGGGGAAAGGGCCCAAAGAAGGCCGCAGACGGAGTACATTCTAGGGGGTCAGAGACTAAAAAACCTCACTCAAGGAAAAAGATCTTGGGGTGAGATAAACACCAGGCACACCCTCCTGAAGCGCACATCAACCAAATAACTGCTGCCGCATATGGGCGCCTAGCAAACCTCAGAACAGCATTCCGACATCTTAATAAGGAATCATTCAGGACCAAGTACACCGTGTACGTTGGGCCCCATATTGGAGTATGCGGCACCAGTTTGGAACCCAACCTAGCCAAGCACGTGAAGAAACTAGAGAAAGTGCAAAGGTTTGCAACAAGACTAGCCCCAGAGCTAAGAGGTATGTCCTACGAGGAGAGGTTAAGGGAAATCAACCTGACGACACTGGAGGACAGGAGATAGGGGGGGGACATGATAACGACATACAAAATACTGAGAGGAATTGACAAGGTGGACAAAGACAGGATGTTCCAGAGATTGGACACAGTAACAAGGGGACACAGTTGGAAGCTGAAGACACAGATGAATCACAGGGATGTTAGGAAGTATTTCTTCAGCCACAGAGTAGTCAGTAGTGGAATAGTTTGGGAAGCGATGTAGTGGAGGCAGGATCCATACATAACTTTAAGCAGAGGTATGATAAAGCTCACGGCTCAGGGAGAGTGACCTAGTAGCGATCAGTGAAGAGGCGGGGCCAGGAGCTCGGACTCGACCCCGCAACCTCAACTAGGTGAGTACAACTAGGTGAGTACACACACACACACACACACACACACACATACACACACACATACACACACACACACACCACACACACACACACACACACACACACACACACACACACACACACACACACACACCCACAACACACAACACACCACACGTGCTCATATACATCAGGCCTAGTGTCTAATCGACATGTGCCTAGGACAAAAATGGTAACTAACACACACACACACACACACAGACACACACACACACACACACTACACATCACACACACACACACACACACACACACACACACACACACATACACACACACACACACACACACACACCACACACACACACACACACACACACACACACACACACACACACACACACACACACACACACACACACACACACACACCACACACACACACACACACACACACGGGAGGAACTAAAACACATCAGAGAATGCAATGGGAGTCACAGTGGGAGGTGGAAAGGGAGAGATCCGTGTTTATCTATGGGCTAGACGAAGCTAAAGGGGAAACTTATGATGAAAGAAAGCAGGAGGAGAAAAAAGCGATTGAAGACATCATGAAGGTGATTAGGCGAGGGGGACATAAACCCAGGTGGCAAATTTTCGGAGAATTGGTGTGGTTCACAAAGAAAAGGAATCGGCCTCTCAAAGTAATTTTCAAGCAGAATCAACCTGAACCATGATCCTGCAGGAGAAAGCACGGCGGGAGAGGCAAGCAGGAGTTCCGGATGTGTACCTCGACCGAGACAGAACACAGGACGAAAGGAAGACAATGAAAGAGAGAGTTCAAAAACGAAAGGGAGAAATGGAGGAAATAAAAAAGGGAAAGAGCAGAATAACCCAGGATCAAATGGAAGGACAAGCGCACCCCCCCAGAAACACCTGCAGAAGGACTCCAGCCACGACACCCCCAAGGCAACTGAACAATCCAACCAACCATCACACACGATCCCTCTGTTTCCACCCCCCGCACACAGTTACAGTATTAGAACAGAAGTTGAAGGTTTGGTACACAAATGCAGATGGATTAACGAATAAAAAACATGAGGAATGGAAAAGAAAGAATCAATGAGAAGTCCCCAGACATCATAGCAGTTACAGAAACAAAACTCATGGAGACAATAACAGATGCAATCTTCCACCAGGGTACCAGATCATGAGGAAAGATAAAGGGCAGGGGGGGAGGTGGGGTTGCTCTGCTCGTAAAAAACAGATGGAAATTCGAGAAAATGGAAGAATAGATGAAAACAGGAGAAAGAGACTCATAGCAGGTACACTTCAGTCTGGGGAACACAAGTGGTCATTGCAGTGATGTTAATCCACCACAGAACTGCAGGAGGCCAAGAGAGGAATATGAAGAGAGCAACAGAGCAATGGTGGACACACTTGCTGAGGTGGCAAGAAGAGCTCACTCCAGCAGAGCAAAGTTGCTGGTTATGGGGGATTTCAACCACAGGGAGATTGACTGGGAAAACCTGGAGCCACATGGGGGTCCCGAAACATGGAGAGCCAGGATGTTGGACGTGGTGCTGGAAAACCCCATGCACCAAATGTTAAGGACACTACCAGAGTGAGAGGGGAGGATGAACCAGCAAGATTGGACCTTGTGTTCACCCTGGGCAGCTCAGACATTGAGGACCCTCAAGTATGAGAGTCCCTAGGGGCTAGCGACCACGTGGTTCTGTGCTTTGAATAAGTAGAGCTGCAAGTGGAGAGAAAAAAACAGGAGTAGAATGGGAAAAAACCTGACTATAAAGGAGGGGACTACATAGGGTTTGAAGAACTTCCTCCGGGAGGTCCAGTGGGACAGAGAACTGGCAGGAAAGCCCAGTAAATGAAATGATGGAAAAATGTAGCAACAAAATGCAAGGAGGCAGTGGAAAGGTTCATTCCAAGGGCACAGTAACAACGTGAAGACCAGAACAAGCCCCTTATTTACCGACGGTGAAAGGAGGCAAAAACAAAGTGCAATAGAAAAGGGAAAAAAAGTACAGAATGCAGAGAACACACAAAAATAGGGAATCAGTCGCAGACCCAGGAAGGGAGTACGACAGGAAAGGAGGGGGGCCAGCGGAAGTATGAAAATGACATGCTCGAAAATCAAGATGACCGAAATTTTGATACCATCAGGGGGGAAGACAACAGTCAAAGCCCAGGTGATAGTTAAAAGGGACGAAGGGGGAGAACCACAAGAAATTATCAGGAGGTATGTGAGGAGCTAAAAACAGGAGATTTAAGGAGTTTTTACGTAGAGACAGGAAGGGCTGGGGGGAAGACAGACGAAGGGAAAACTCAAGAGGGAAATACCAACAAGTGTTGGAGACATAGAAAAATGAGGAGGAGGTAAAGAAGCTCTTAAGTGCCCTTGACCCCTAAAAGGCGGGGGACCGGACAACATTCCCCATGGGCCCTTTAGAAAAGGAGCAAGTGCTGTGTGTGCCTCAAACCCACAATCTTCAATACACCCCTTGAAACTGGCAACTACCTGAGAAATGGAAGAAGCTAATGTAGCCCCCATTTTTAAAAAAGGAAAAAACAGAAACGAGGCACTAAACTAGAGGACCTGTGTCTCTGACATGTATTTTTGTGCAAAAGTCATGGGAGAAGATTATCAGGAGGAGAGTGGTCGAACACGTGGAAAGGAACAAGATTATAAATGAAAACCAGCATGGGTTCATGGAAGGCAAATCTTGTATCACAAACCTCCTGGAGTTTTATGACAAGGTAACAGAAGTAAGACACGAGAGAGAGGTGGGTAGATTGCGTTTTCCTAGACTGCAGGAAGGCCTTTGACACAGTTCCCCACAAGAGATTAGTGCAGAAGCTGGAGGATCAGGCACCCCGAAAAGGAAGGGCACTGCAATGGATAAGGGAATACCTGACAGGGGGGGCAGAACGAGTCATGGTACGTGAAGAGGGATCACAGTGGGCGCCTGTTACGAGCGGGGTCCCACAGGGGTCAGTTCTAGGACCAGTGCTATTTTTGTATATATGAACGACAGGATGGAAGGAATTTGACTCTGAAGTGTCCCTGTTCGCAGATTTACGTGAAGTTGATGAGAAGAATTAATCGGACGAGGATGAGGCAGGACTGCAAAGGACCTGGAGAGGCTGGACATGTGGTCCATAACTGGCTTCTCGAATTCAATCCAGCCCAAAAGCAAAGTTATGAAGATTGGGGAGGCCCAAAAAAGACCGCAGACAGAGTTAGGCTAGGTGGACAAAGACTACAGACCTCACTCAGGGAGAAAGACCTTGTGGTGACCATAACACCGAGCACATCACCGGAGCACACATCAACCAAATAACCGCTGCAGCTACGGGCGCTAGCAAACCTGAGAATAGCCCTTCCGATACCTTAATAAGGGAAACGTTCAAGACACTGTACACTGTGTATGTTAGGCCCTACTGGAGTATGCAGCACCAGTTCTGGAACCCACACCTGGTCAAGCCGTCAAAAAGTTAGAGAAGTAAAAAAAGGTTTGCAACAAGGTAGTCCGGGTCAAGGGAATGTCGTACGGGGAAAGGTTGAGGGGAAATCGTACTGAGACACTGAAGGACAGAAGGGTCAGGGTAGACATGATAACGACATACAAGATACTGGGGGAATAGACAAGGTGGACAGAGATAGGATGTTCCAGAGAGGGGACACAGGGACAAGGGGTCACAACTGGAAGTGGAAGACTCAACGAGTCACAGGGACTTAGGAAGTATTTCTTCAGTCATAGAGTTGTCAACAAGTGGAATAGCTAGCAAGTGAAAGTAGTGGAGGCAGGAACCATACATAGTTTTAAGAAGAGGTATGACAAAGCTCAGGAAGCAGAGAGAGAGAGGATCCAGTAGCGATCAGTGAAGAGGCGGGGCCAGGAGCTGAGTCTCGACCCCTGCAACCACAATTAGGTGAGTACAATTAGGTGAGTACACACACACACACACACACACACACACACACACACACACACACACACACACACACAACACACACACACACAAAACACACACACACACACAACGACTGACGGAAGGAATAGACTTCGAAGTGTCCCTGTTTGCAGATGACGTGAAGTTGATGAGAAGAATTCAATCGATCGAAGACCAGGCAGAACTACAAAGGGATCTGGACAGGCTGCAGACCTGGTCCAGCAATTGGCTCCTGGAGTTCAACCCCACCAAGTGCAAAGTCATGAAGATTAGGGAAGGGCAAAGAAGACGGCAGACGGAGTAAAGTCTAGGGAGGCCAGAGACTACAAACCTCACTAAAGGGAAAAAAATCTTGGGGTGAGTATAACACCAGGCACATCTCCTGAAGCGCACATCAACCAAATAACTGCTGCAGTATATGGGCGCCTAGCAAACCTCAGAACAGTATTTCGATATCTTAATAAGGAATCGTTCAGGACCCTGTTCACCGTGTACGTTAGGCCCATATTGGAGTATGCGGCACCAGTTTGGAACCCACACCTAGCCAAGCACGTAAAGAAACTAAAGAAAGTGTAGAGGTTTGCAACAAGACTAATTCCAGAGCTAAGAGGTATGTCCTACGAAGAAAGGTTAAGGGAAATCAACCTGACGACACTGGAGGACAGGAGATATAGGGGGGACATGATTACGACATACAAAATACTGAGAGGAATTGACAAGGTGGACAAAGACAGGATGTTCCAGAGATGGGACACAGCAACAAGGGGACACAGTTGGAAGTTGAAGACACATGAATCACATGGATGTTAGAAAGTATTTCTTCAGCCACAGAGTAGTCAGGAAGTGGAATAGTTTGGGAAGCGATGTAGTGGAGGCAGGATCCATACATAGGTTTAAGCAGAGGTATGATAAAGCTCACGGTTCAGGGAGAATGACATAGTAGCGACCAGCGAAGAGGCGGGGCCAGGAGCTTGGACTCGACCCCTGCAACCTCAACTGGGTGAGTACACACACACACACACACACACACACACACACACACACACACTAACACACGAACTCACAGTCCGCAAGCGTACACTCACACTTCAGCCCAAGAGACAGACACTGGGACTGTCTAACACTGTCTCAGCTGCCGAGATTATCTCCGGCACTATATATATCCCTATCTGTTGGCCCTCAGCCCAAAAGCCAGTGAGTTTAATCACTTCTTGGCTGTCTTGCTGCCTCTTAGTACCCGTGCTGGGACCAGGTCAATCCTGCAACTTGCAAAATCTGTGTTACGTAAGCATGGAGAGCTGATTGATGTCTTTGAGTGTGAATGCCCGACGTTCGGGGAGTGAGGAGGTGAATGATTATAGTGTTGTTGGGCTGTTGAAGAAACGTTAAGATTGTAGGGTGAGGCAGCGTCTGGGGATGGAAGGTTGTGATGTATTTGTTAACTCCTTGATCAGTTCTAAATTTAGTAGGTGAAAGAACACATGTATAACTAATGTGATATTTTATTGTAGCAACGTTTCGCTCTCCAGGAGCTTTGTCAAGCTGTTATCACACACGGCTTGATAAATCTCCTGGAGAGCGAAACGTTGCCACAATATGAAGTCACATTATTTGCACTTGTGTCCTTTTACCTAACATATTGTCGGTAATTTTAGCAACATTACTAATTTATATTAATGATTTATAAATCTGACAAGTTGATGATTACGACTGCTGTGCTTCACGTCTTCCACCGTCTCTAACAGATTCAACAAGACTGAGGGAACGTTTTGCCACACAGTGGCTTCATCAGTTCATACAAAGGAGAATGGTGAAGAACAGGAGAACTTTGAGGTAATCAGTCCCTCAGCCTTGGTCGATGTAGTCCATCAATCTTGAAAAGAATACAGCATATGTGCGAAGAAGTGGCTTATATACTGTAGGCAGGAGAGGTACAGCAGTCGTAGGTGGTGTCACCAAATATTGCACATGTCTAATTTATCAACTTGTCGGTACTCTGAAACATATATCTACAAGACTGAGGGACTGATCACCTCGAACTACTACTTTACGCCTTCCACCATCTACAGTAATATTCTCTGTAATGAACTGATAAAGCCACTGTTTGGCGATACGTTTCCAAATTGAACACACTAAAGTGTTGCACATGTGTCTTGCTCGTCTAATGCAGAGTTACAGTCAACCTCGTCAACACTGTGTCCGGAAGTAATAACAGTGTTGCAATCATCACATCCGCCACCACTAAGGACTTCACTACAGCCAAACACGCCACCATCAGCCACAAAAACCAGAAGTCTATTTAATTCTATTGCATTGGATGTAATAAACGTTACATAAGAAAAAGCTAGTAATACACAGTCACTCTGGCTGAAGTTCATCAGTAACCGAGGGACTCACCACCTTCTATCAAGGCTGAGGGACTCACCACTTCTATCAAGGCTAAGGGACTCACAACCACCTATCAAGGCTGAGGGACTCACCATCTTCTATCAAGGCTGAGGGACTCACAACCACCTATCAAGGCTGAGGGACTCACCACCTCTATCAAGGCTGAGGGACTCACCACCTTCTATCAAGGCTAAGGGACTCACAACCACCTATCAAGGCTGAGGGACTCACCACCTTCTATCAAGGCTGAGGGACTCCACCACCTTCTATCAAGGCTAAGGACTCACAACCACCTATCAAGGCTAGGGGGCCCCACCTTCATAAA
>NC_069451.1:16591297-16606297 GCF_026875155.1 Cherax quadricarinatus | reverse complement strand
AGGCCTTGTCTTCTGGTCAGTCCCTTCCCACATGGGCTGTGTCATCACTGCCTCGAGAGACCCTAAACACAGTTGGTGTGGCTGGGGTAAACTGGCAGCTTCTAGGCAAATGTTTCTTACTGCTGCTTTGGCAACGAGATGGCAAAGAGTGTTACCAACAGCAATGAGTCTGATTCCGCCCAGCCAGGCAGTTGTTGACGAAGGTTGTTAACTCAGAAAGAAGAATTGATGCAGATGTGCCAATTACTGGATTTACAATCTCTTTGAGGTGTTATGGTTGAATTCCAGTGTAACCTTATGCAGATCCTGCTAGAAATGACACTAATGCCTTGTAGACTTCTGATTCTGGCAAAAATTAGTTGTCCAGTGATGAGGTCTTCCTCAGGGTTGTTGTTGACGACTATAGTGTCCCTTGTTGGGTGCGCTGTCTCTTTGTGCTTGGGCTGTGGCCTCATCTTTGATAGCAACAGTATCATCACTTGTAATTATTCTGATTGCTCCCTCTGTGTTACCTTCGACATTTTTGCTAACCTGTGAGCAAATTTTATCGTTTTCAGTGGAATTTTTCTTGGGTCTACCTCTGATTCCTGCGATGATGGGGCTGAGGGACACAATTATCTGTTCTTGGGTAGTTGCACACTGCCTTGTTGACAGATGTGGTTAGCAGTTTGTCTTGTCTTTCAGGAACTGCAAGACAGATATTGCTGAACAAGAGTAGGTTGCACCATGCTTTAATGGTGCCTTGGGCTTCTAAGTTGGTGGAACCTCCATTCACCTGCTTAAGGTCTGTGAATTTCCCTGGAGCATATGGACGAGCATCTTTAGGAATGTGAGATAGGGTACTGCTAACAGTGGATTAGAATGTCATCATGTCTTTGCAAGTGAGGAGGTTGCCATTCGAATTATTCTCTGCCTCTGGAGGCTGGAGGCTGCTCTCTACTGCGGCCATATGTGATCCACACACCCTTTGTGTACACGATTAAGGCCGTTACTGTTGAGTGCCCGATACCCTCCACACACCTGACATGTGCCTTTACTTTCATTGTTGGGTGCACTGTTTCCTTGGTTTTGTGGTTGTCTAGTTGCATCATCTGTCATACCTCTGTGTGGCAAGCCCGGGCTGAAGGTAATATGGCACATGGCACACACACACACACACACACACACACACACACACACACACACACACACACACACACACACACACACGCACACGCACACGCACACGCACACGCACACGCACGCACACACACACACACACACACACACACACACACACACACACACACACACACACACACACACACACACACACACACACACACACACACACACACACACGCACACGCACACGCACACACACGCACACGCACACGCACACACACGCACACGCACACGCACACACACACACACACATACACACAAACACACACACACACACACACACACACACACACACACACACACACACACACACATACTACAGGCCTAGTGTCTAATCGACATGTGCCTAGGACAAAATGGTAACTAACAGTCATACGAACAAACACACACACACACACACACACACACACACACACACACACACACACACACACACACACACACACACACACACACACACACACACACAAGAAATTAGAGAAAGTGTAAAGGTTTGCAACAAGAGCAGTCCCGGAGCTAAGGGGTGTGTCCTACGAGGACAGGTTAAGGAAAATCGAGCTGACGTCACTGGAGGACAGGTGGGATAGGGGGGACATGATAACAACATAAATTACTGAGAGGAGTTGAGAAAGTGGATAGGGACAATTATTATAATATAAAAAAAGCGCTAAACCACAAGGGCTATACACGGATAGGGACAAGATGTTCCAGAGATGGGACACAGCAACAAGGACTCACACCTGGAAGTAGAAAACTCAGAGGAGTCACAGGGATGTTAGGAAGTATTTCTTCAGTCATAGATTTGTCAGGAAGTAGAACAATCTGGAGAGTGAGGCAGTGGAGGCAGGATCCATACACAGCATTAAGAAGAGATACGATAAAGCTCATGGAGCAGAGAGAGAGAGAGAGAGAGTGGACCTAGTTGCGACCAGTGAAGAGGCGGGGCCAGGAGCTATGTCTCGACCCATGCAACCCCAATTACGTAAATTAGAAGAGTACACATCACAAAATATCCGTCTGAGGACATCACGAATTGGTCTCTCAGTAAGAGAAGAGAGGCATTGTATGTGTGCCCCGGGCGTCATGGGTCCACCCATGATGTGTGCCCCGGGCGTCATGGGTCCACCCATGATGTGTGCCCCGGGCGTCATGGGTTCACCCATGATGTGTGCCCCGGGTGTCATGGGTCCACCCATGATGTGTGCCCCGGGTGTCATGGGTCCACCCATGATGTGTGCCCCGGGTGTCATGGGTCCACCCATGATGTGTGCCCCGGTGCCATGGGTCCACCCATGATGTGTGCCCCGGGTGTCATGGGTCCACCCATGATGTGTGCCCCGGGCGTCATGGGTCCACCCATGATGTGTGCCCCGGGCGTCATGGGTCCACCCATGATGTGTGCCCCGGGTGTCATGGGTCCACCCATGATGTGTGCCCCGGGTGTCATGGGTCCACCCATGATGTGTGCCCCGGGTGTCATGGGTCCACCCATGATGTGTGCCCCGGGTGTCATGGGTCCACCCATGATGTGTGCCCTGGGTGTCATGGGTCCACCCATGATGTGTGCCCCGGGTGTCATGGGTCCACCCATGATGTGTGCCCCGGGTGCCATGGGTCCACCCATGATGTGTGCCCCGGGTGTCATGGGTCCACCCATGATGTGTGCCCCGGGTGCCATCGGTCCACCCATGATGTGTGCCCCGGGTGTCATGGGTCCACCCATGATGTGTGCCCCGGGCGTCATGGGTCCACCCATGATGTGTGCCCCGGGCGTCATGGGTCCACCCATGATGTGTGCCCCGGGCGTCATGGGTCCACCCATGATGTGTGCCCCGGGTGCCATGGGTCCACCCATGATGTGTGCCCCGGGTGCCATGGGTCCACCCATGATGTGTGCCCCGGGCGTTATGGGTCCACCCATGATGTGTGCCCCGGGCGTTATGGGTCCACCCATGATGTGTGCCCCGGGCGTTATGGGTCCACCCATGATGTGTGCCCCGGGCGTCATGGGTCCACCCATGATGTGTGCCCCGGGCGTTATGGGTCCACCCATGATGTGTGGCCCGGGCGTCATGGGTCCACCCATGATGTGTGCCCCGGGCGTCATGGGTCCACCCATGATGTGTGCCCCGGGCGTTATGGGTCCACCCATGATGTGTGCCCCGGGCGTTATGGGTCCACCCATGATGTGTGCCCCGGGCGTTATGGGTCCACCCATGATGTGTGCCCCGGGCGTTATGGGTCCACCCATGATGTGTGCCCCGGGCGTTATGGGTCCACCCATGATGTGTGCCCGGGCGTTATGGGTCCACCCATGATGTGTGCCCCGGGCGTTATGGGTCCACCCATGATGTGTGCCCCGGGCGTTATGGGTCCACCCATGATGTGTGCCCCGGGCGTTATGGGTCCACCCATGATGTGTGCCCCGGGCGTTATGGGTCCACCCATGATGTGTGCCCCGGGCGTTATGGGTCCACCCATGATGTGTGCCCCGGGCGTTTATGGGTCCACCCATGATGTGTGCCCCGGTGCCATTGGTCCACCCATGATGTGTGCCCCGGGTGCCATTGGTCCACCCACGATGTGTGCCCCGGGTGCCATGGGTCCACCCATGATTGTGTCCCCGGTGCACTGGGTCCACCCATGATGTGTGCCCCGGGTGTCATGGGTCCACCCATGATGTGTGCCCCGGGTGTCATGGGTCCACCCATGATGTGTGCCCCGGGTGTCATGGGTCCACCCATGATGTGTGCCCCGGGTGTCATGGGTCCACCCATGATGTGTGCCCTGGGTGTCATGGTCCACCCATGATGTGTGCCCCGGGTGTCATGGGTCCACCCATGATGTGTGCCCCGGGTGCCATGGGTCCACCCATGATGTGTGCCCCGGGTGTCATGGGTCCACCCATGATGTGTGCCCCGGGCGTCATGGGTCCACCCATGATGTGTGCCCCGGGTTGTCATGGGTCCACCCAGATGTGTGCCCCGGGTGTCATGGGTCCACCCATGATGTGTGCCCCGGGTGTCATGGTCCACCCATGATGTGTGCCCCGGGTGTCATGGGTCCACCCATGATGTGCTGCCCTGGGTGTCATGGGTCCACCCATGATGTGTGCCCCGGGTGTCATGGGTCCACCCATGATGTGTGCCCCGGGTGTCATGGGTCCACCCATGATGTGTGCCCCGGGTGTCATGGGTCCACCCATGATGTGTGCCCCGGGTGCCATCGGTCCACCCATGATGTGTGCCCCGGGTTCCATGGGTCCACCCATGATGTGTGCCCCGGGCGTCATGGGTCCACCCATGATGTGTGCCCCGGGCGTCATGGGTCCACCCATGATGTGTGCCCCGGGCGTCATGGGTCCACCCATGATGTGTGCCCCGGGTGCCATGGGTCCACCCAGATGTGTGCCCCGGGTGCCATGGGTCCACCCATGATGTGTGCCCCGGGCGTTATGGGTCCACCCATGATGTGTGCCCCGGGCGTTATGGGTCCACCCATGATGTGTGCCCCGGGCGTTATGGGTCCACCCATAGATGTGTGCCCCGGGCGTCATGGGTCCACCCATGATGTGTGCCCCGGGCGTTATGGGTCCACCCATGAGTGTGGCCCGGGCGTCATGGGTCCACCCATGATGTGTGCCCCGGGCGTCATGGGTCCACCCATGATGTGTGCCCCGGGCGTTATGGGTCCACCCATGATGTGTGCCCCGGGCGTTATGGGTCCACCCATGATGTGTGCCCCGGGCGTTATGGGTCCACCCATGATGTGTGCCCCGGGCGTTATGGGTCCACCCATGATGTGTGCCCCGGGCGTTATGGGTCCACCCATGATGTGTGCCCCGGGCGTTATGGGTCCACCCATGATGTGTGCCCCGGGCGTTATGGGTCCACCCATGATGTGTGCCCCGGCGTTATGGGTCCACCCATGATGTGTGCCCCGGGCGTTATGGGTCCACCCATGATGTGTGCCCCGGGCGTTATGGGTCCACCCATGATGTGTGCCCCGGGCGTTATGGGTCCACCCATGATGTGTGCCCCGGGCGTCATGGGTCCACCCATGATGTGTGCCCCGGGTGCCATTGGTCCACCCATGATGTGTGCCCCGGGTGCCATTGGTCCACCCACGATGTGTGCCCCGGGTGCCATGGGTCCACCCATGATGTGTGTCCCAGGTGCACTGGGTCCACCCATGATGTGTGCCCCGGGTGTCATGGGTCCACCCGTGATGTGTGCCCCGGGTGTCATGAGTCCACCTAAGATGTGTTCCCCGGGTGTCATGAGTCCACCCAAGATGTGTGCCCCGGGTGTCATGGGTCCACCCATGATGTGTGCCCCGGGTGTCATGAGTCCACCTAAGATGTGTTCCCCAGGTGTCATGAGTCCACCCAAGATGTGCGCCCCGGGTGTCATGGGTCCACCCATGATGTGTGCCCCGGGTGTCATGGGTCCACCCATGATGTGTGCCCCAGGTGTCATGGGTCCACCCATGATGTGTGCCCCGGGTGTCATGGGTCCACCCATGATGTGTGCCCCGGGTGCCGTTGGTCCACCCATGATGTGTGCCCCGGGTGTCATGGGTCCACCCATGATGTGTGCCCCAGGTGTCATGGATCCACCCATGATGTGTGCCCCGGGCGTCATGGATCCACCCATGATGTGCGCCCCGGGTGTCATGGGTCCACCCATGACGTCACTCAGGTGGGTAGAAAGTGCCCTATTGGTCCCGTATCTGCTGTCATGGTGGTGAGAAGTTCCCAGTAGCATTTCACTGTTTTTTCTATCATACAAAGAAATAATTAATTCTTTCTTAACAATCATTGAACATTCACGATCCAACAAAACTGTTTATTTTTCTTTCTACAGTATAGTCGCGTTCCTTACCCTCTCGTGTATTCTGAAGACGACCTCAATTAGAGGCCGAAATATACAACCCTCTCTCTCTCTTCATTTATGTCTACGTCTGGGTCTCTAGAACACAAACACACACACACAGGGCCAGGAGCTATGTCTCGACCCCTGCAACCACAAAAACACACACACACACACTCAGTAACTTATACATGCCCACAATAGCTAACAGAAAGGAGAGAGGGAGGAAGGGATAGAGTGAGGGAGGGAGGGATAGAGGAAGGGAGGGAGGGAGGTATAGCTAGTGACATCATTCGAACAATACCTCGTATCATCCGACATAAACAAGAGGTATGATTGACATATTAAACAAAAAATCCTGACACTCCACTGACATCTTAATCAAATCACCAGGTAACGAATACTGACTCACAGACATTTTCACACTGATTCTTTACTCCCAGCTCACTATAAATTGTGTTTGTGAATGTCGTGTCAGCCAGGTGCTGACAACACAAGAACAAATGCCTGTATCTGGATGTATCTTCAAACATGTACTGGTCATCATACATACACAGTGAAATGTACATCTCTCAGTGTATATACACTGAAAGTTCACTTTAACTCCTGTTATTAGCATTAAAGTGTTCTGAACTAGTGGTGAACAGGTGACATGCATCCTGGACTTAGAGACACGTACAGTCAGGTCTCCATACACACACTGCCCCTATTCACTTAGCAGTTAATAGGCACCTTGATGCTAACCGACTGGTGTGGGTAGCATCCTGGGTTAGAGGAGAGAGCAATCTCAGCTAAAATAGTGCCAACTACTTGTCTTTCCTTCAGTATCACAGGATAATAGCCCCAAGAGGTAAATACACCGATAAAAGTCTTTTAAATCTATATCATTTCCTGCGTTATACCAAGACTCGCAGGTTAGATGTATCACAAACATCACTCAGAAGAATTTGCAATTTCGTACATCCGCTACCATATTTTTGCATCAAAACTCTATTGTGTAGACTTGATATTCCGCTAGTATATAATAGAAAAAATGTAGTAATGTGTTCGGTAACCTACCAAGCAAGTAATTTTTTGTCTTCCCCTGAGGCAGTATTTATCATTGTTTGCCCTTGTGAGCAATGACGTTGCAGTACCTGTGAAATGAGCTTATTACCAAGGGAAACAGGTGCAAAACAATCCTTGTAACACGGAGCTCACCTGCTGATGTTTCACCTCTGACGGATTATTTTACAACAGCAACATTTATGACTCGCGATTATCTCGTCTTGCAAGGGGAGAAGGTAGTGTAAGCGAGAAACACAAATAAAAAAAAGTTTTTATGAATAGGAAACACGTGCAACACTTTATTGCCGAAGCGTTTCGCCTGCAAGGCAGATTTCCTCAGTCACATACAGGCTAACATAAAACTGGAGAGGACAGAAACAATTTTGAAATGTTGGGTCACACCTAGGAGTGGTCAGTCCCTCCAGCCTACAATACAGATATGCTCCAGGTTGCGCTAATGGTAGCGCTGGTTATTCATGGAAAATGCTTACTAGTATGGGTTATTCAGCGCTTCCTGGAATCTGGAAAACAATGGAACAGACTAGTGCGTAGCTGCGTGAGGGCAGCGTAGCAGAGACATCAATTATTCATTTTGAATAACCAAAGCTTAGTGGTGGTCTTGCATTTACTAGAAGATATATGAATATATCGCCAGGCCTTCTATATATACACTGAAATGTGCATATCTCTCAGTGTATGTCACTCTGTATATACGCTAAGAGTTTAATCACTATGTTACGTACTGGAGTATTCTTGACTGGTAGTGAACAGGTGTAATGCAGCCTTAATGACCCCTGTATAGTAGATATACTTTAACCCTCCCTCCATCAGCCTTCCAGCAGGCGTTAGTGAAGACCGTGGTCTTTGGACCGAGGTCTTGCTCTGGCTTACAGACCCAGGTAGTAAATAAGTTCCAGTACACACCAGAAGATGGTCTTTAACACCTGCTTGTATGAAAGAAAAAGAGCATATGAGGACAGAAACACAAGTATACGTTAAAAGCTTCATTTGCGCAACGTTTCGCTCGCGTTTTCTTAAGTCTTGTTGCATCTTAGGAATGTTGTTCGTGTCAATACTTGTATTCTATACTTGTGTTGTTGTTAACGTTCACTGAAGAGCCGGTGTTACGCTCTTCAGTGTACATGCACCTAGGTGTATGTGTAAGAACTGCAACATCATGGAATCTTGATTCTGAGGACATGTACATAACCTTCACGGCTAAGACAACTACTACTACAACTAACCCATCTCTTTGGGAAGGACCTACTTCCACTGGGGAATCCCGCCTACCAGTGAATATGCCCTCGTCTGCTACACCTGACGTTACTATATAAGCGCCAGGCTACTTTCTTCTGCTTCAGAATCTCCACGACTATGGTGCTGTTCGCACCTACTCCTAGGTTGAGGGACTGATTACCTCATCTTCTGTACATAGTTCTACTGTCTTCAAGTTATGTCCTAGAATTTGTATTGATAAAGCCACTGGATGGCGAAACGTCTACAATAAAGATACCCAGATGTTGCACATGTGTCTTTATTTCACTTAGGTGTATACACACCGAGAGATCAGCACCTCTCGGTGTATATACACCGAAAAGTATGCATTTGCTTAATGGGGTTTAAAGCCTATCGACTACACTAGGGTAATTACACGTCAC
Organism: Cherax quadricarinatus; assembly: GCF_026875155.1. Classification (NCBI taxonomy): domain Eukaryota; kingdom Metazoa; phylum Arthropoda; class Malacostraca; order Decapoda; family Parastacidae; genus Cherax; species Cherax quadricarinatus. Next base: position 16,597,557 of record NC_069451.1, on the reverse strand, counting down.
CTTTTCATCACAAGACAAGAATATTTTAAGATATTAAATAGGGATTAAAATAAATTATCAGTGTATATACACCCAGAGAAAGAAATATACGCCTTCCAGTGTATATACATCGGGATGTAGATGAATGGTTCAGAGAACCGACATGCGAAACGTTTCCTCAATAAAGATACCCAAGAGTTGTACATGTGTCTAATTTATCAACATGTTGGTTCTCTGAACCATTCATCTACAAACCTGTCAGACACTGCAACTTCTTGGGATCTTAACACTTGGGAATTCTTCGCTTGCCTAATTCTTGGGCACGACCTACTTCAACATTGAACAAATGTTACACGACCTATGACTGCTGCACCTCTCCTGCCAGCGGTTTATAAGCTCCTTCTCAGCACGTATGCCGTATTCTATTCAAGATTGATGGACTGACCACATCGACTCAAGGTTGAGGGACTGATTACCTCATTCTCCTCCTGTTCTTCAAGATTCTCCTTTGTATGGACTGATGAAGCGAAACGTTTCCTCAATAAAGATACCCAAGAGTTGCACATGTGTCTAATTCATCAACATGTCGGTTCTCTGAACCATTCATCTACTAATGTATAAAGCCTTACCCTTACACAATAATGCTTTATTAGTTTGAAAGCCCATAAACGCAACGTAATATACATCTCATACACATTATATATTAGGGGAATTATTATATACATTGCTTTGCCTGAAATTTTCGTGATAATATGTCATAACAAATAAAATAAATGTACATAAAAATCAATAAATTGTTTACTCTTATTTTTTGCGTTCTGATCCGCGTTAAATATTTTCCGAGTCTCTAATACGGCACAGAAAGTTTGTACCTGAGTAGCAATACGTTACACAGAGGGTATAATGTTGCCACTGGCATGCTAATATGGTAGACTGGGTTTGTTAATGGGGCTTTAAGGGCTATCTACTACACGAGGGTCAGTAAGGCTGCACGTCACCTGCTCACCACCAGTCAAGAATACTTTAATACCTAAACCATGGATTAAAGTAAATTCTCTGTGTATATACACTGAGAGGTATACACCTCTCGGTATACAAAACAAACGCAGGTCCTGGAAGTTGAATACGGCTTTTCCATCTACTTTCTGTTGTTATCATTATAAATCTTGGTTTATACACATACCGTATTAAATAATGGTACGCTTCAGCACGTAGATGTGACCTAGGATAACCCAGTGAACTTTAACATAGGTTAAATCTACGTAATACACTGCTGTTACCGTCCAGTAGATATGTAAGACACATATGCAAATGTTTGCCAACTGTGGCACATGTATCTTATAGAATATATAATTGCTGTATACCTATAACCTACATGTTTCCTCAGGACCATTTTAAAAATCATACAATTGTATAAATAAAATTACGTCTAAAAAGGATAAGAAATCATAATACCGTGACTGGAACAATACACAAATAACCCAAGGTTTCGGTCCAAGTCGGACCGAAACGTTGTCACAAGCTTTCCTCTCCTATGTGCGGATTATTTGTCTAAAATGATGTCTAGATTTCACGAATAAAGTGAACCTTGACGTCCTCCATCGAGGGACCGACGACACTGCAGGGTAATGAAGAAATACAGTTGTACCCCCTGAGGGAGGCTCCAGAGAAAATGGAAACAGGGGGGAAAAGGGAAGTATCGTAAAGTATTGGAAATATGAGAGTGGGAAAGAGTGATTATGGAAGGTATCGTAGCCCCGAGGGTGGTACCTGCGATGTGTCAGTGTCGTCAGAGGTCACATACCTGAGGATACACGTACATGAAATTATAAAATAATCACAGGAAAACACACCAGGTAAAGAGAACAGAATTAAAAGTTTGGAACGAAAACAGGGCATAAAAAAGAACGTGAACAAGTTGACAACAAGATTAAACAAAGATGTGTAACGATAACTTACGGATAATAATAATAATAAAAAGTAATAATAATAATAAATAATAATAATAATAATAAATAATAATAATAATAATAATAATAATAATAATAATAATAACAATACACTACAAGAAGGGGTGTAAGGCATGAGTTTGCTATCACCTGGAGCTCACAAGACTGCCATCCCCACGAGCCCTTTTGGGGCAGGGCAGATGGCAGACTAGAGGCCTAGCTTCTCCCTACTAGCCCCGTGAGGGCGGGGACTGTGGCTAGGCCTGGGGACAGTTGGTCCCAAAGATGAACGGGTGTTGGGAGGGTTCGTGGAGATGTGATGGTTGGAGTTAAACACACTTGTTGGATGGTAACATATATTGGCCGAGTGTGAAGAGAGGGAGCCCAACCTGCCTGTCCTATTGCCTGGTAGGTCTACGGGGAACTGAGAGAGAGGGCGGGCGCACAGCGCTCACAACGGCATCACGTGACGTCACACAAGCTAGTCACTGAGCCTAGCAAGGGGTCATGTATGTAAAACATATGGATGTTACTATGACACTCAGATAATATATACATACACAAGGGATCAGCAACTATGCTGACAGGGGTACTTGTACCTCCTCCCATGGGAGGCTTAGGTCTCCAGAAGGTAGCCAAGGCCGGGTCACCACTACTTGGAAAAGGCCCCGGCCGGGACAATACCTGCGAATCTTTAAAAAAAAATAGTAATAAAAAGTAATAGTAATAATAATAATAATAATAATAAGTAAAAATAATAATCGAAATCGTTATTTAATAATAAAGGAATTAATAATAATAATAATAACAATAATACTAATACTACTAATAATAATAATAACAATAATACTAATAATAATAATAATAATAACAATAATACTAATAATAATAATAATAATAATAATAATAATAATAATAATAATAATAATAATAATAATAATAATAATAATTAAAATGTTTATTTCTACAAAGTACGTGATATAACTAGTACAGACTGACACACAGTACAGAAAATCCCTGATTAGGAAGGGCATTTCTGGCAGCTTTGGTTAATCTTGTCCCCCAGGATGCGACCCACACCAGTCGACTAACACCTGGTACCTACTTACTGCCAGGTGAACAGGGACAACAGGTGTAAGGAAACATTCCCAACGCGTCACCCGTCCCGGGGATCGAACCCCGATCTTCAGTATGTGAGCTGAAGACGCTACCAAGTAAGCAAAACCAGAATCGAGTTTTTCTTATATCTTAGATGATCTAGAAGCTGCATAGTAAAGACGAGCGAGAGAGAGAGAGAGAGAGAAAGAGAGAGAGAGAGAGAGAGAGAGAGAGAGAGAGAGAGAGAGAGAGAGAGAGAGAGAGAGAGAGAGAGAGAGAGAGAGAGAGAGAGAGAGAGACAGAGAGAGAGAGAAGGAAGACTGATCTAAATGTAAAGTTAATTCTTGTAGGACACAAATTCTCTAAGGCTGGCCAAGATGCTCCAGTTTTTTTGTTGTTGTCCTTGGCGTTTGTAAGTTTTTCTGTTTATTGGCAACAACAGCAGAAGTAACAGCAACAACAGCAGCAGAAGTAGCAGTAACAACATGTAGCATGCAAAGAGTACTAAACAATTATTCGGCGCATGTACACACCCTCATTTACAGGCTATCTCCCCCAACCAGCGAACCAGGTTGCTAAGAGTTGATGATGGGGCCCCGTCGTTCAACTAGTGACTAGGTTCTAGCCAATAAGAAGATGGTTTTGGCAATCGCAGAGGTTATGTGGGTACCACTCTCCTGTCTGCCCTTGTCATTCCCATTCTAGAGCTGGTTGAAGCACGGTCTGCTATCTTGTGGCTTCTATTCTGCCTTGCTTACCGTGGAGTGCACTATACTTATCACTGTACATAGTGTACATATTGCTGTTCAAAATTGGTAAAGGATAATATAAGTCTAAACTTTTTCTGCTGTGTTTATTTTGCTCCCATTACACCCGGGATAACAGGCCATTTGGAATCCTGGGTTGTAATACAACAGCAGCAGAAGTAGCAGTAACAAAAGCAGCAGAAGTAGCAGTAACAACAGCAGCAGAAGTAGCAGTAACAACAGCAGCAGAAGTAACAGTAACAACAACAGTAGAAGTAACAGTAACAACAGGAGCAAAAGTAGCAGTAACAACAGCAGCAGAAGGAGCAGTAACAACAGCAGCAGAAGTAACAGCAACAACAGCAGCAGAAGTAACAGTAACAACAGCAGCAGAAGTAGCAGTAACAACAGCAGCAGAAGGAGCAGTAACAACAGCAGCAGAAGTAACAGCAACAACAGCAGCAGAAGTAACAGTAACAACAGCAGCAGAAGTAACAGTAACAACAGCAGTAGAAGTAACAGTAACAACAGCAGCAGAAGTAACGGTTACAACAGCAGTAGAAGTAACAGTAACAACAGCAGCAGAAGTAACAGTAACAACAGCAGCAGAAATAACAGTAACAACAGCAGTAGAAGTAACAGTAACAATAGGAGCAGAAGTAGCAGTAACAACAGCAGCAGAAGTAGCAGTAACAACAGCAGCAGAAAGAGCAGTAACAACAGCAGTAGAAGTAACAGTAACAACAGCAGTAGAAGTAACAGTAACAACAGCAGCAGAAGTAGCAGTAACAACAACAGCGGAAGTAACAGTAACAACAACAGCAGAAGTAACAGTAACAACAGCAGCAGAAATAGCAGTAACAACAGCAGTAGAAGTAACAGTAACAACAACAGTAGAAGTAACAGTAACAACAGCAGCAGAAGTAGCAGTAACAACAGCAGCAGAAGGAGCAGTAACAACAGCAGCAGAAGTAACAGCAACAACAGCAGCAGAAGTAACAGTAACAACAGCAGCAGAAGTAACAGTAACAACAGCAGTAGAAGAACAGTAACAACAGCAGCAGAAGTAACGGTTACAACAGCAGTAGAAGTAACAGTAACAACAGCAGCAGAAGTAACAGTAACAACAGCAGCAGAAATAACATTAACAACAGCAGTAGAAGTAACAGTAACAATAGGAGCAGAAGTAGCAGTAACAACAGCAGCAGAAGTAGCAGTAACAACAGCAGCAGAAAGAGCAGTAACAACAGCAGCAGAAGTAGCAGTAACAACAGGGGCAGAAGTAGCAGTAACAACAGCATCAGAAGGAGCAGTAACAACAGGAGCAGAAGTAGCAGTAACAACAGCAGTAGAAGTAGCAGTAACAACAGCAGCAGAAGTAGCAATAACAACAGCAGCAGAAGTAGCAGTAACAACAACAGCAGAAGGAGCAGTAACAACAGCAGCAGAAGGAGCAGTAACAACAGCAGCAGAAGTAGCAGTAACAACAGCAGCAGAAGTAGCAGTAACAACAGCAGCAGAAGTAGCAGTAACAACAGGAGCAGAAGTAGCAGTAACAACAGCAGCAGAAGTAGCAGTAACAACAGGAGCAGAAGTAGCAGTAACAAGAGCAGCAGAAGTAACAGTAACAACAGGAACAGAAGTAGCAGTAACAACAGCAGCAGAAGTAGCAGTAACAACAGCAGCAGAAGTAGCAGTAACAGGAGCAGAAGTAGCAGTAACAACAGCAGCAGAAGTAGCAGTAACAACAGGAGCAGAAGTAGCAGTAACAACAGGAGCAGAAGTAGCAGTAACAACAGCAGCAGAAGTAGCAGTAACAACAGCAGCAGAAGTAGCAGTAACAACAGGAGCAGAAGTAGCAGTAACAACAGCAGCAGAAGTAGCAGTAACAACAGGAGTAGAAGTAGCAGTAACAACAGCAGCAGAAGTAGCAGTAACAACAGGAGCAGAAGTAGCAGTAACAACAGGAGCAGAAGTAGCAGTAACAACAGGAGTAGAAGTAGCAGTAACAACAGGAGCAGAAGTAGCAGTAACAACATGAGCAGAGGTAGCAGTAACAACAGGAGTAGAAGTAGCAGTAACAACAGCAGCAGAAGTAGCAGTAACAACATGAGCAGAGGTAGCAGTAACAAAAGGAGCAGAAGTAGCAGTAACAACATGAGTAGAAGTAGCCGTAACAACATCAACAGAAGTAGCAGTAACAACAGGAGTAGAAGTAATAGTAACAACAGCAGCAGAAGTAGCAGTAACAACAGCAGCAGAAGTAATAGTAACAACAGCAGCAGAAGTAGCAGTAACAACAGCAGCAGAAGTAATAGTAACAACAGCAGCAGAAGTAGCAGTAACAACAGCAGCAGAAGTAATAGTAACAACAGCAGCAGAAGTAGCAGTAACAACAGCAGCAGAAATAGCAGTAACAACAGCAGCAGAAGTAGCAATAACAACAGCAGCAGAAGTAGCAGTAACAACAGCAGCAGAAGTAGCAGTA
>NC_069451.1:16513797-16588797 GCF_026875155.1 Cherax quadricarinatus | reverse complement strand
CTAAAATGCCGGGAAGCAATGGGCTATAACCCCTTCTCCTGTATACATTACTAAAAAAAGAAGAAGAAAAACTTATAAAACTGGGTTGCTTATATGTGCGTGGATGTAGTGCGATGACAAGAAACAGAAGATTGCTATGTTATGAAGAAAAGAAGTTGGATGTCCTGGCCCTAAGCGAAGACAAAGCAGAATGGGGTAGGAGAGTTTCAGTGGGGGGAAATAAATGGGATTAAATCTGTAGTATCTGAGAGAGTAAAGCAAATGAATGGGTATCAGTAATGTTAAATGATCCGTTATGAAGGAGAGAAAAGAGAATATGAAGTGTACAAATTCAAGAATTATGTGGATTAAAGTAAAGGGTTGGATCGAGAAGTGTCATTAAAAAGCGTGTAAGCACCCGGAAAGAGAGGAAATGCAGAGGAGAGAGAGGATTTTGGGGAGATATTAAGTAGAATGTATAGTAGCCTTTGAACCAAGTGAGAAGTAAATTGTGGTAGGGGACTTGAATGCTAAAGTACGGGTAGAAACTTTTAGAGAGAGGTGTGGTAGGTAACGTTTGGGTGCCAGTGTAAATGATAATGGGAGCCCTTTGATTGAACTTTGGTAAAGAAAGGGGGTTTATGATATAGTATTACAAATTTTAAGAAAAGAGGATAAATAAGAATAGCACATATGAATGTAGGGCGAAATGACAGTAGTTTGTTAGGCTATGTATTGGTAGGATAAAAGACTGTTGAGTAGCCTTCAGGATGTACAATGTTTAAAGATGGGCCACACAGATATATCATATCACTTTCTAGTTGTAGCAACACTGGAGAGTAAAAGTAGATAGGGATACAACGAGTAATAGAAGCAACATGAGGAAGAAGAGGTGAAGTTTATAAACTAAAAGAGGAGCAGTTAGGGGTAAGAAATAAACAGCTATGAGATGAGAATTGAGCCTAAAGAGAGTGCATAGCAATTGGGACGAAGAGAGGTATGGGAGTAGTTTAAAAATTATTGTTAAGAGTGTTCAGCAGAAGTTAATGTGGTTACAGGACAGTGGGTGCAGGAGGAATAGAGCGAATTGGTGGAATGATGATGTAACGATAGTAGTAAGGGAAAAAAAGTATAGCATATGTGATTTTTATTACAAAGTAGAAGCGTGATGCAAAGGAGGGAAGAGTATAGGAGAAAAGAGAGAGGTTAAGAGAGGTGGTGAAGCAATGTAAAAAGTAGAGCAAATGAGAGAGTGGGTGGATGTTATCAACAAATTTTGTTGAAAATAAAAAAAGTTTTGGAGTGAGATTAACAAGTTAAGAAAGCCCTTAGAGAACAAATGGATTTGTCAGTTAAAAAAGAAGGAGAGTTATTAAAGGGAAGTTAGAGAGAGGTATTAGGGAAGATGGAAGGAATCATTTGAGAATTTGGAAAAAATGTTGATGAAGATAGGTACCTGTGATTCGTGTATAGGGCAAGGGATGTAATAACATCTTGTAGAGTGAGGAAGACCAGTGATGAGTGTGGGGGAAGTTCGTGAGTCATAGGTAAAATGAAAGGGTGTAAGGCAGCCGGGATTGATGGGATAAAGATAGAAATGTTAAAAGCATGTGGGGATATAGTTTTGGGAGTGGTTGGAGCAAATGATTAATAATGTATGGAAGAGGAAAGGTACCTAGTGTATTGCAGAGAGCAATGCATAGGATCCATAGTATAAAGGCAAAGGGATAAAAGAGAGAGGCAAAAAATTATAGGGGGATAAGTCTGTTAGTAGTACCTGGTAAAGTGAATGGTAGAGTTATAATTGAAAGAATTAAGAGTAGCGGAGAAATAGGATACGCAAGATGAACAAGGAGGCTTTAGGAAAGGTAGGGGGTGTGTGGGACAGGTGTTTACAGTGAAACATAAACAGTGAACAGTAAATAGATAAGGTAAAGAGGACTTTGATTGGCATTTAGGATTTGGAAAAGGCGTAGACAGGTGTGATAGGGGGGTCAATGTGGCCAGAATGTATGCAAGTGAAGGTGTCGGAGGTAGGTACTGAAAGCAGTGAAGAGTTTTTTTTAACGAGGATAGTGAAGGCCTCAAGTTAGAGTATGTAGAAAGAAGGAAATATTATTTATTTCCCAGTAAAAAAGTATGCCTTAGACAAGGATGTGAGATGTCACCGTGGTTGTTTAATATATTTATAGATGGGGTTTGTAAGAGAAGTAAATGCGAGGGTCTGCAAGATTCGTGGAGTTAAAAATAAAAAAAGAATCAACACACAAAGTGGGAGTTGTCACAGCTGCTCTATTGCAGATGACACGGTGCACATTGGGAGATTCTGAAGAGAAGTTTTGCAAGAGAATGTGGAAAGAATTTGGTAGGGGTGTGCAAAAGAAAAAAATAAAGGTGAAATGCAGGAAAGAGTAAGGTTATGAGGATAACAAAAAGATTTAGGTGATGAAAGATTGAATAACATATTGGAGGGAAGAAGTAAGGAGGAGGTGAACGTATTCAGATATTATGGGATTGGAACGTTTCAGCGGATGGGTCTATGACAGATAGAGGTGAATCAAAGAAATGATGAGGGGAAAAGGAGAGTGGAGTGGTGCACTTAGGATTCTGTGGAGACAAAGATTAACTTTGTCCGTGGAGGCAAAGAAGGGGAATGTAATGAGAGAAAGTTTTAACCAACGGCACTTATATGGTGAGAACGGTTGGGGAGATGAATGTTGCAGCGAGGGAGAAGGCTGGAGCAGTAGAGATCGACATGTCCTGTAGAGGGCAATGTGGATAGGTGTTGAAATATAATGCAGAGACTCGAGTAGTTTGGAAGTTAGGAGGAGTGCGGGATTACCAAAACAGTTGTCCAGATGGGCTGAGAAGGGTAGTGAGGTGGTTCGGAACATGTAGAGAGAAGGAAGCGAAAACAGAATGACTCAAGAGTGTATCATACTGTAGTGAAGGAAGGCGGGGTAGGGGTCGTCCTAGGAAGGGGTATGGAGGGAGGGGGAGTGTATATGAGGTTTTGATGTGCGAGGGTCTTGGACTTCCAGCATTCATGCTTTGGGCGTGTTTGAAAGGAGTGGAAATGAGACAAATGATTATTAAAATACTTGACGTGCTGTTGCAGTGTTAGCAAAGTAACAATAGTATTAAGATTCAGGGAAACCGGCAGGCCGGAACTTGAGTCCCTGGAGATGGGAAGTACAGTGCCCTGCACTCTGAAGGAGGGGTGTTAAGTTTGCAGTTATTAAAACTGTAGTGTAAGCACCCTTCTGGCAAGAACAGAGATGGAGTGAATGATGGGGTGAAAGTTTTTTCTCTTTCGTGCCAACCCTGGCCTTGGTGGGAATCTGGCCCGGTGTGATAATAAAAAAAAAAAATAATATATTATAAGTCGTTGCCGAATAGCAGAACTCTGCGATCTATGGCTATAAATAGCCACTCTCCTCTTGCCATATAGGACAAGCGAAAATTTTGTGTATGCAATAATTTATGCCAAAATCATTCTGAACCTAACGTAAAAAATAATGTTCTCACTGAGTTTGTTTAAGCAATAAATTATTGTAAACAAAATCTAAAATATATTTAGTTGGTAGGCTAAAATAAATTGTTCTTGTTTATAATATCAAAATTAAAATTTTTACATAAACAATTAAATGAAAAAAATTATAATCATTAAATGTAATAAGAGAAAAATTTAGAAGGACTTAATTTAATGAGTTCTTTCTAATTGGACCAGTTTTACATATTCGTCACGACATGTATAAATATAATATAAATATAAATATATATAATCTAACGTATATATATATATATATATATCTATATAAATATGATATTAATAGGGAAGTACCACCTCTATAGCTGGAACTGGGGACCCTCATCCTCAGATAAAACAATAAACGTACCTACGGGAAAACCAAGGATTTCTCCCCCGAGCTGTTTGAATATTTTCCTTCTAAAATATAATATATATATATAGTATATAATATATATATATATAAATATTCTATATAAATAAAAATATATATATATATCAATATATCATATATATTATATATATAATATATATAAACTGGGAGCCCTTTTGATTGAACTTTGTAAATAGAAAGGGGGTTTAGTTATAGTAATACATATTTTAAGAAAAGGAGGCTAAATAAGTATCCCAAGTAAAATATGTAAGGCGAAATGACAGTAGTTTGTTTGAATTATGTTTTGGTAGATAAAAGACTGATTAGTAGACCCCCCCTACCCCCCAGGATTTACATGATTTATAGAGTACCACAGATACCATCAATTCACTTTCTAGTTTATGTAGCTACCCTGAGAGTAAACAAGGTAATGGATACAGAGGGAGAATAGAAGCATCAGGGAAGAGAGAGGTAGAAGGTTTATTAAACTAAAAGAGAGAGGCAGTAGGGAAAGATAAAAACAGCTATTGAGAAGATGGGCCTAAAGAGAGCATAGGCAATGGGTCGAAGAGGTAGGGGTAGGTTAAAAAAATGTAGTGTTGGAGTGTTCAGCAGAATTTTGTGGTTACAGGAAAGTGGGTGCGGGAGGGAAAGGAGCGATTGGATGGGCATGATGATGTAAAGAGAGTATTAAGGGAAAAAAAGATATCCTATGAGAAGTTTTTTACAAGTAGAAGTAGATGCAAGGAGGAAAGAGTATAAGGAGAAAAAGAGAGAGAGGATAAGAGAGTGTGAAGCAATGTAAAAAGAAGAGCAATGAGAGAGTGGTGAGACTTATTAAAACAAATTTTGTTGAAAATAAATAAGAAAAAGTTTTGGAGTGAGATTAACAAGTAAGGAAGCCTAGAGAACAAATGGATTTGTCCAAGTTTAAAAATAGGAGAGAAGAGTTTATTCAATGGAGAGTTAGAGGTTATTGGGAAGATGGAGGGAATATTTTGTTGAGGAATTGTAAAAGTATGATGAAGGATAGGAAGCTGTGAATTCGTGTATAGGGCAAGGAGGGAATAACATCTTGTAGGAGTGAGAGAAGAGCCAGTTGGTGAAGTGTGGGGGAAGTTCCGTGAGGCAGTGTAAAATGAAAGGGATAAGGCAGCCGGATTGATGGATAAAGATAGAAAAGTTAAAAGCAGGTGGGAATATAGTTTTAGTGGAGTGGTTTTGAGCAATTATATATAATAAATGTATGGAAGAGGGTAAGGAACCTAGGGATTGGCAGAGAGCATGCATATTTCCTTTGTAATAAAGGCAAAGGGGACAAAAGAGAGTGCAAAAATTATAGGGGATAAGTCTGTTGAGTATACCTGGTAAAGTGTATGGCAGAGTTAAATAATGAAAGAATTAAAAGTCAGACGGAGAACAGTCTAGCAGATGAACCAAAGGAGGCTTTTAGGAAAGGTAGGGTGTGTGTGGACCAGGTGTTTACAGTGAAACATATTAGAGAACATATATTTAGATAAGCTAAAGAGTCTTGGTGGCATATATGGATTTTGGAAAAGGCGTAGTGACAGGGGTGGATAGGGGGCAAGTGGCAGATGTTGTCAGAGTGGTATGGTTGTAGGAGTAGTTACTGAAAGCAGTGAAGAGTTTTTTCCTGAGGATAGTGAGGCTCAAGATTAGAGTACAATATGAAAGAGGGAAATTATTTCCCAGTAAAAGTAGGCCTATAGACAAGGATGTGTGAATCACCGTGGTTTGTTTTTACAATATCATATTTATAGATGGGGATCTAAGAGAATAATGCGAGGGTCTTGACAAGAGGCGTTGTGGAGTTTAAAAGAATAAAAGAATCTACACAAAAAGTGGGAGTTGACACAGTTGCTCATAGGCTTGATGACACTGTGCTCTTGGGAGATTCTGAAGAGAAGTTGCAGAGATTGTTGGATGAAATTTGTAGGGTGTGCAAAAGAAGAAAATTAAAAGTTAATACAGGAAAGAGTAAAGGTTATGAGGATAACAAAAATATTAGGTGATGAAACGAATGGAAATCATATTGGGATGGGAAGAGTATGGAGGAGGCGAATTATTCAGATATTTGGGAGTGGACGAGTCAGCGAAGGGTCTATGAAAGATGAGGTGAAATCATAGAATTGATGAGGGTAAAAGGGTGAGTGGTGCACTTAGGGAGTCTGTGGAGACAAAGAACTTTGTCCTTGTAGCAAAGAGGGGAAATGTATGAGGTATAGTTTTTTTAAACCAACACACTTTTATTAATGAGTGTGAAGCATGGGTGCTGAATGTTGCAGCGATGAGACGGCTGAGGCAGTGGAGAATTCATGTCTGATGCAAATGTGTGGTGTAATATAATGCAGAGAATTCGTAGTTTTGGAAGTTAGATGGAGGTGCGTCGAATTCCCAAAACTTGTAGTCCAGAGGGCTGAGGAAGGTTTGTAGAGAGGTTCGGACATTAGAAGCAATGGAGTCGAAACAGAATGACATCAGAGTGATCAGGTTCTGTAGTGAAGGAAAGGCGGGGTAGAGGGGTCGGCTAGGAAAGGATGGAGAGGAGGGGGTACAGGAGGGTTTTTGAGTGCGAGAAGGGCTTGGGACTTCCAGCAGGTATGCCGAGAGCATGTTTTGATAGGATGTGAATGGAGACGAATGGTTTTTAATACTTTACGTGCTGTTGGAGTGTGAGCAAAGTAACATTTAGAAGGGATTCGGAAAACCCGCAGGCCGGACTTGAGTCCCCTGGAGATGGGAAGTACAGTGCCTGCACTCTGTGAAGGAGGGGGTGATAATGATGCAGTTTTTAAAAAACTGTAGTGTAACCAGACCACCCTTCTGGCAAGAGAACAGTAGATGGAGTGCAAGATGGTGAAAATTTTTCTTTTTCGGGCCACCTAGCCTTGTGTAATCGCCAGTGTGATAAAAAAAAAATTATATTATATAATTAAATATATGGAATATAAATAAATATATACTAATATATATAATATATATAAATAATATATATATATATATATATATATATATATATTAATTAAAAATAACTAATATATATATATATAAAATATATAAATATATATATATATATATATATATATATATATATATAAATATATATATATATATAATAGGTAGTTAGGAGGTTAGATGAAATTATTGTCAAGGAATATTGAGGGTGTGGGAACACGGCTATCTTGGTGTACAACCGTGTACCACTTCAGGGTGGTACACCGTGTACACTTCAGGTGACCACCGTGTACACTACAGGTGTACACCGTGTACACATCAGGGTTACACTGTGTACACTTCAGGGAGTACCCATGAGTACACTTCAGGGTGTACACTGTGAACACTTCAGGGTGCACTAGCCGTGTAACACTTCAGGGTGCACACCTAGTACACTTCAGGTGTACACTGTGTCCTCAGGGTTTACACTGTGTACACTTCAGGGTGTACACCGTTGTACACTTCAGGGTTTACACTGTTGTACACTGTCAGGGTGTACACTGGTACACTTCAGGGTGTACACCGTGTACACATTCAGGGTGTAACACCGTGTACACTTCAGGGTGTACACTGTGTACACTTCAGGGTGTACACCGTGTACACTTCAGGGTGCACACCGTGTACACTTCAGGGTGCACACCGTGTACACTTCAGGGTGTACACCGTGTACACTTCAGGGTGTACACTGTGTACACTTCAGGGTGTACACCGTGTACACTTCAGGGTGCACACCGTGTACACTTCAGGGTGCACACCGTGTACACTTCAGGGTGTAACACCGTGTACACTTCAGGGTGTACACTGTGTTACACTTCAGGGTGTACACCGTGTACACTTCAGGGTGCACACCGTGTACACTTCAGGGTGCACACCGTGTACACTTCAGGGTGTACACCGTGTACACTTCAGGGTGTATACCGTGTACAATTCAGGGTGCACACCGTATACACTTCAGGGTGCACACCGTATACACTTCAGGGTGCACACCGTGTACACTTCAGGGTGCACACCGTATACGCTTCAGGGTGTATACCGTGTACACTTCAGGGTGCACACCGTATACACTTCAGGGTGCACACCGTATACACTTCAGGGTGTATACCGTGTACACTTCAGGGTGCACACCGTATACACTTCAGGGTGCACACCGTATACACTTCAGGGTGCACACCGTGTACACTTCAGGGTGCACACCGTATACACTTCAGGGTGTATACCGTGTACACTTCAGGGTGTATACCGTATACACTTCAGGGTGCACACCGTATACACTTCAGGGTGCACACCGTGTACACTTCAGGGTGTATTACCGTGTACACTTCAGGGTGTAAAAACCCGTGTACACTTCAGGGGTGCACACCGTGTACACTTCAGAGTGTATACCGTGTACACTTCAGGGTGTACACCGTATACACTTCAGGGTGCACACCGTGTACACTTCAGGGTGCACACCGTATACACTTCAGGGTGCACACCGTATACACTTCAGGGTGCACACCGTGTACACTTCAGGGTGTATACCGTGTACACTTCAGGGTGCACACCGTGTACACTTCAGGGTGTATACCGTGTACACTTCAGGGTGTACACCGTGTACACTTCAGGGTGAACACCGTATACACTTCAGGGTGTACACCGTGTACACTTCAGGGTGTATACCGTGTACACTTCAGGGTGTACACCGTGTACACTTCAGGGTGTATACCGTGTACACTTCAGGGTGTACACCGTGTACACTTCAGGGTGTACACCAGGCTTATATGTTGTCTCGTGGGCACCTGGATGACCTACACATAAGACACCAGCTGAAATTTTAGCTACCATGAAGCTACCATGAAGCTACCATGAAGCTACCACGAAGCTTCCATGAAGTTACCATGAAGCTACCATGAAGCTACCATGAAGCTACCATGAAGCTTCCATGAAGTTACAATGAAGTTACCATGAAGCTACCATGTAGCTACCATGAAACTACCAAGAAGCTTCCACGAAGTTACCATGAAGCTACCATGAAGCTTCCATGAAGTTACCATGAAGCTACCATGAAGCTACCATGAAGTTACCATGAAGCTTCCATGAAGTTACCATGAAGCTACCATGAAGTTACCATGAAGCTACCATGAAGTTACCATGAAGCTTCCATGAAGTTACCATGAAGCTACCATGAAGTTACCATGAAGCTACCATGAAGCTACCATAAAGCTACAATGAAGCTACCATGAAGTTACCATGAAGCTACCATGAAGCTTCCATGAAGTTACCATGAAGCTTCCATGAAGTTACCATGAAGCTACCATGAAGCTTCCATGAAGTTACCATGAAGCTACCATGAAGCTTTCATGAAGTTACCATGAAGCTTCCATGAAGTTACCATGAAGTTACCATGAAGTTACCATGAAGCTACCATGAAGTTACCATGAAGC
The DNA here is from genome assembly GCF_026875155.1 of Cherax quadricarinatus. NCBI lineage: Eukaryota > Metazoa > Arthropoda > Malacostraca > Decapoda > Parastacidae > Cherax > Cherax quadricarinatus. The sequence continues at coordinate 16,579,478 of NC_069451.1, read as the reverse complement.
TTCCATGAAGTTACCATGAAGCTACCATGAAGTTACCATGAAGCTACCATGAAGCTACCATAAAGCTACAATGAAGCTACCATGAAGTTACCATGAAGCTACCATGAAGCCTTCATGAAGTTACCATGAAGCTACCATGAAGCTTCCATGAAGTTACCATGAAGCTACCATGAAGCTTCCATGAAGTTACCATGAAGCTTCTTGAAGTTACCATGAAGTTACCATGAAGCTACCATGAAGTTACCATGAAGCTACCATGAAGTTACCATGAAGCTTCCATGAAGTTACCATGAAGCTACCATGAAGCTACCATGAAGCTACCATGAAGTTTCCATGAAGCTACCATGAAGCTACCATGAAGTTACCATGAAGCTTCTTGAAGTTAATATGAAGTTACCATGAAGCTACCATGAAGCTACCATGAAGCTACCATGAAGTTACCATGAAGCTTCCATGAAGTTACCATGAAGCTACCATGAAGTTACCATGAAGCTACCATGAAGTTACCATGAAGCTACCATGAAGCTACCATGAAGTTACCATGAAGCTACCATGAAGCTACCATAAAGCTACCATGAAGCTACCATGAAGTTACCATGAAGCTACCATGAAGCTACCATGAAGCTACCATGAAGCTACCATGAAGCTACCATGAAGCTTCCATGAAGTTACCATGAAGCTACCATGAAGCTTCCATGAAGCTTCCATGAAGTTACCATGAAGCTACCATGAAGCTACCATGAAGCTACCATGAAGCTTCCATGAAGTTACCATGAAGCTACCATGAAGCTTCCATGAAGTTACCATGAAGCTACCATGAAGTTACCATGAAGCTACCATGAAGCTACCATGAAGTTACCATGAAGCTACCATGAAGCTACCATAAAGCTACCATGAAGCTACCATGAAGTTACCATGAAGCTACCATGAAGCAACCATGAAGCTACCATGAATCTACCATGAAGTTTCCATGAAGTTACCATGAAGCTTCCATGAAGTTACCATGAAGTTACCATGAAGCTACCATGAAGCTTCCATGAAGTTACCATGAAGCTACCATGAAGCTACCATGAAGTTATCATGAAGTTACCATGAAGCTACCACGAAGTTACCATGAAGCTACCATGAAGCTACCATGAAGCTTCCATGAAGCTTCCATGAAGTTACCATGAAGCTTCCATGAAGTTACCATGAAGCTTCCATGAAGCTACCATGAAGTTACCATGAAGCTTGCTTGAAGTTACCATGAAGCTACCATGAAGTTACCATGAAGCTACCATGAAGCTTCCATGAAGTTACCATGAAGCTACCATAAAGTTACCATGAAGCTTCTTGAAGTTACCATGAAGTTACCATGAAGCTATCATGAAGCTACCATGAAGCTACCATGAAGCTACCATGAAGCTACCATGAAGTTACCATGAAGCTACCATGAAGCTACCATGAAGCTGCCATGAAGCTACCATGAAGCTACTATGAAGCTTCCATGAAGTTACCGTGAAGCTACCATGAAGCTTCCATGAAGCTTCCATGAAGTTACCATGAAGCTACCATGAAGCTACCATGAAGCTTCCATGAAATTACCATGAAGCTACCATGAAGCTTCCATGAAGTTACCATGAAGCTACCATGAAGCTGCCATGAAGCTACCATGAAGTTACCATGAAGCTACCATGAAGCTACCATAAAGCTACCATGAAGCTACCATGAAGTTACCATGAAGCTACCATGAAGCTACCATGAAACTTCCATGAAGTTACCATGAAGCTACCATGAAGCTACCATGAAGCTACCATGAAGCTACCATGAAGTTACCATGAAGCTACCATGAAGCTACCATAAAGCTATCATGAAGCTACCATGAAGTTACCATGAAGCTACCATGAAGCTACCATGAAGCTACCATGAATCTACCATGAAGTTTCCATGAAGTTACCATGAAGCTTCCATGAAGTTACCATGAAGCTACCATGAAGCTACCATGAAGCTTCCATGAAGTTACCATGAAGCTACCATGAAGCTACCATGAAGTTATCATGAAGTTACCATGAAGCTACCATGAAGTTACCATGAAGCTACCATGAAGCTACCATGAAGCTTCCATGAAGCTTCCATGAAGTTACCATGAAGCTTCCATGAAGTTACCATGAAGCTACCATGAAGCTACCATGAAGCTACCATGAAGCTACCATGAAGTTACCATGAAGCTTCCATGAAGTTACCATGAAGCTACCATGAAGCTTCTATGAAGCTTCCATGAAGTTACCATGAAGCTACCATGAAGCTACCATGAAGTTATCATAAAGTTACCATGAAGCTACCATGAAGTTACCATGAAGCTACCATAAAGCTACCATGAAGCTTCCATGAAGCTTCCATGAAGTTACCATGAAGCTTCCATGAAGTTACCATGAAGCTTCCATGAAGCTACCATGAAGTTACCATGAAGCTTCCATGAAGCTACCATGAAGCTTCCATGAAGTTACCATGAAGCTACCATGAAGTTACCATGAAGCTACCATGAAGCTACCATGAAGTTACCATGAAGCTACCATGAAACTAGCATGAAGCTACCAGGAAGCCTCCATGAAGCTACCATGGTTCTATAACAGTGTTAGTGGTGCTGGTAAATACAGATTCTAACCATCTTGAAGCTGTTTCTCCCTTGTTTATCTCATCTGGTGAATATCTGTGTCTGGTTGCAATACACATGTATACATGTATTGTACGCTCAACATAATGACGTTTTATACTATTGATACATACAACACCGACAAGACGATGAGTGAGACACATGTGCCGCACTTGAGAATATTAATGACGCATTTCACCTCCAGAGCAACCTTCTTCAGTAGACAACAACAGTGAAGGCAGTAGAAGAATTAATTTTGAGGATAATCAGTTTCTCAGCTTTGATAGAAGGTGGTGAATTCATCCTTGAGCCCTGATAGAATGTGGTGACTCCTTTAGCCCTGATAGAATGTATAGACTCCTTCAGCCCTGATAGAATGTAGTGACTCCTTTAGCCCTGATAGAATGTATAGACTTCTTTAGCCCTGATAGAATGTGGTGACTCCTTCAGCCCTGATAGAATGTGGTGACTCCTTTAGCCCTGATAGAATGTGGTGACTCCTTCAGCCCTGATAGAATGTGGTGACTCCTTTAGCCCTGATAGAATGTGGTGACTCCTTCAGCCCTGATAGAATGTGGTGACTCCTTTAGCCCTGATAGAATGTGGTGACTCCTTCAGCCCTGATAGAATGTGGTGACTCCTTTAGCCCTGATAGAATGTGGTGACTCCTTCAGCCCTGATAGAATGTAGTGCTCCTTTAGCCTTGATAGGTGGTGGTGAGCCCCTCAGCCTTGATAGGTGGTGGTGAGTTCCTCAGCCTTGATAGGTGGTGGTGAGTTCCTCAGCCTTGATAGGTGGTGGTGAGTTCCTCAGCCTTGATAGGTGGTGGTGAGTTCCTCAGCCTTGATAGGTGGTGGTGAGTTCCTCAGCCTTGATAGGTGGTGGTGAGTTCCTCAGCCTTGATAGAAGGTGATGAGTCCCTCAGCCTTGATAGGTGGTGGTGAGCCCCTCAGCCTTGATAGAAGGTGGTGGTGAGTCCCTCAGCCTTGATAGAAGGTGGTGGTGAGTCCCTCAGCCTTGATAGAAGGTGGTGGTGAGTCCCTCAGCCTTGATAGAAGGTGGTGGTGAGTCCCTCAGCCTTGATAGAAGGTGGTGGTGAGTCCCTCAGCCTTGATAGGTGGTGGTGAGTTCCTCAGCCTTGATAGAAGGTGATGAGTCCTTCAGCCTTGATAGGTGGTGGTGAGTTCCTCAGCCTTGATAGGTGGTGGTGAGTTCCTCAGCCTTGATAGAAGGTGATGAGTCCTTCAGCCTTGATAGGTGGTGATGAGTCCTTCAGCCTTGATAGGTGGTGGTGAGTTCCTCAGCCTTGATAGGTGGTGGTGAGTTCCTCAGCCTTGATAGGTGGTGGTGAGTTCCTCAGCCTTGATAGAAGGTGATGAGTCCTTCAGCCTTGATAGGTGGTGGTGAGTTCCTCAGCCTTGATAGGTGGTGGTGAGTTCCTCAGCCTTGATAGGTGGTGGTGAGTTCCTCAGCCTTGATAGAAGGTGATGAGTCCTTCAGCCTTGATAGGTGGTGGTGAGTTCCTCAGCCTTGATAGGTGGTGGTGAGTTCCTCAGCCTTGATAGAAGGTGATGAGTCCTTCAGCCTTGATAGAAGGTGATGAGTCCTTCAGCCTTGATAGGTGGTGGTGAGTCCCTCAGCCTTGATAGAAGGTGATGAGTCCCTCAGCCTTGATAGGTGGTGGTGAGTTCCTCAGCCTTGATAGAAGGTGATGAGTCCCTCAGCCTTGATAGGTGGTGGTGAGTTCCTCAGCCTTGATAGGTGGTGGTGAGTCCCTCAGCCTTGATAGAAGGTGGTGAGTTCCTCAGCCTTGATAGAAGGTGGTGAGTCCCTCAGCCTTGATAGGTGGTGGTGAGTTCCTCAGCCTTGATAGAAGGTGGTGAGTCCCTCAGCCTTGATAGAAGGTGGTGAGTCCCTCAGCCTTGATAGAAGGTGGTGAGTCCCTCAGCCTTGATAGAAGGTGGTGAGTCCCTCAGCCTTGATAGAAGGTGGTGAGTCCCTCAGCCTTGATAGAAGGTGGTGAGTTCCTCAGCCTTGATAGGTGGTGGTGAGTCCCTCAGCTTTGATAGAAGGTGGTGAGTCCCTCAGCCTTGATAGGTGGTGGTGAGTCCCTCAGCCTTGATAGAAGGTGGTGGTGAGTCCCTCAGCCTTGATAGAACGTGGTGGTGAGTCCCTCAGCCTTGATAGAAGGTGGTGGTGAGTCGTTCAGCCTTGATAGAAGGTGGTGAGTCCCTCAGCCTTGATAGAAGGTGGTGAGTCCCTCAGCCTTGATAGAAGGTGGTGAGTCCCTCAGCCTTGATAGAAGGTGGTGAGTCCCTCAGCCTTGATAGAAGGTGGTGAGTCCTCAGCCTTGATAGAAGGTGGTGAGTCCCTCAGCCTTGATAGAAGGTGGTGAGCCCCTCAGCCTTGATAGAAGGTGGTGAGTCCCTAAGCCAGTGGTTCCCAAACTTTTTCAGCTTGTTACCCAATTTAACATGCCACATAAAGCATGTTACCCCTTTCACAAAATGTTGTTATTATTGATATATATGGCTAAATTAAAACACTTCAGCCTGGCGCTGAAATAAGCCTGATCCTTATTTTGAAGATTTGGATGGCACTTCTGGAGGTGAGCTGAGAGTTTTGATGGCTTGAGGCTTTCATTTGTCAACACTTTGTGACATGCCACACATTGTGGCCGATCCTCTCCACCAGAAGTTAAATTCACAAAGCCATGGCGAAGAAAGGGGTCAGTGTAGGTGCGCTTTTTGGACATTTTCTTGCTCAATCTGCAGAAAAAGAAGAATATCCATGCATACACTGCAAAACGCAAGGTACATAATTTCTCGCATGGCAGCTAACACAAGTTCACTGATGCAAGCACACACGCATACATTCAAAATTGTCAGGCTGCAAGTATCATGCTTGTCAGCACAAGAGCACCGTGTAGCGCGAGACTACAGTGAACGTATACAGCCTCGCATACTCTGCTAATCCTAGCAAAACCATTGAAAACGTAAGAACCACACATACATTATATATAAAATTAATAATAGCTACAAATTCACAGTAACAGTGGGTAAATACTAACTATATACTGCACAGGTCAGTACACATACATACCAGCTTATGTCTACCTCGGCTGATGCTCACAGATAAATTGACAGTGTGAAATAGAGGCAGCCTCAGGAAGTGAGTGACGCGTACTGGACAGGTCGATCTGGGCTACTGAGTGACTTTTGTCCTGAAGCATACTTGTCAAAATACTTTTGGGTTTCCACACACTTAGCTATATATTTCTTCTTTTCTAATACTGTATATTAGTTTTTGATGTTTATTGTTATTTGGTTTAACTTTATTACTTACTTATAATAGGTTTACTTTACAACTTTATATACTAAGACAAAGTTAACAATAATCCTCATACCGGGTACCGCATTGTTTTCTTGATTTTCAGAATTCATAACTTTTTTTCTGTCACCCCTCCATTACCCCCCAAAAATGGTTGAATTACCCCCAGGGGGTAATTTACCCCCAGTTTGGGAACCACTGCCCTAAGCCTTGATAGAAGGTGGTGAGTCCCTCAGCCTTGATAGAAGGTGGTGAGTCCCTCAGCCTTGATAGGTGGTTGTGAGTCCCTTAGCCTTGATAGAAGGTGGTGAGTCCCTCAGCCTTGATAGAAGGTGGTGAGTCCCTCAGCCTTGATAGGTGGTTGTGAGTCCCTTAGCCTTGATAGAAGGTGGTGAGTCCCTCAGCCTTGATAGAAGGTGGTGAGTCCCTCAGCCTTGATAGGTGGTTGTGAGTCCCTCAGCCTTGATAGAAGATGGTGAGTCCCTCAGCCTTGATAGGTGGTTGTGAGTCCCTTAGCCTTGATAGAAGGTGGTGAGTCCCTCAGCCTTGATAGAAGGTGGTGAGTCCCTCGGTTACTGATGAACTTCAGCCAGAGTGACTGTGTATTACTAGCTTTTTCTTATGTAACGTTTATTACATCCAATGCAAAGAATTAAATAGACTTCTGGGTTTTTGTGGCTGATGGTGGCGTGTTTGGCTGTAGTGAAGTCCTTAGTGGTGGCGGATGTGATGATTGCAACACTGTTATTACTTCCGGACACAGTGTTGACGAGGTTGACTGTAACTCTGCATTAGACGAGCAAGACACATGTGCAACACTTTAGTGTGTTCAATTTGGAAACGTATCGCCAAACAGTGGCTTTATCAGTTCATTACAGAGAATATTACTGTAGATGGTGGAAGGCGTAAAGTAGTAGTTCGAGGTGATCAGTCCCTCAGTCTTGTAGATATATGTTTCAGAGTACCGACAAGTTGATAAATTAGACATGTGCAATATTTGGTGACACCACCTACGACTGCTGCACCTCTCCTGCCTACAGTATATAAGCCACTTCTTCGCACATATGCTGTATTCTTTTCAAGATTGATGGACTACATCGACTCAAGGCTGAGGGACTGATTACCTCAAAGTTCTCCTGTTCTTCACCATTCTCCTGTGTATGGACTGATGAAGCCACTGTGTGGCGAAACGTTCCCTCAGTCTTGTTGAATCTGTTAGAGACGGTGGAAGACGTGAAGCACAGCAGTCGTAATCATCAGCTTGTCAGATTTATAAATCATTAATATAAATTAGTAATGTTGCTAAAATTACCGACAATATGTTAGGTAAAAGGACACAAGTGCAAATAATGTGACTTCATATTGTGGCAACGTTTCGCTCTCCAGGAGCTTTATCAAGCCGTGTGTGATAACAGCTTGACAAAGCTCCTGGAGAGCGAAACATTGCCACAATAAAATACCACATTAGTTATACATGTGTCCTTTCACCTACTAAATTTAGAACTGATCAAGGAGTTAACAAATACATCACAACGTTCCATCCCCAGACGCTGCCTCACCCTACAATCTTAACGTTTCTTTAACAGCACAACAACACTATAATCAGTCACCTCCTCACTCTGAACGTCGGTCATTCACACTCAAAGACATCAATCAGCTCTCCATGCTTACGTAACACAGATTTTGCAAGTTGCAGGATTGACCTGGTCCCAGCACGGGTACTAAGAGCCAGCCAGACAGCCAAGAAGTGATTAAACTCACTGGCTTTTGGGCTGAGGGCCAACAGGTAGGGATATATATAGTGCCGGAGATAATCTCGGCAGCTGAGACAGTGTTAGACAGTCCCAGTGTCTGTCTCTTGGGCTGAAGTGTGAGTGTACGCTTGCGGACTGTGAGTTGGTGTGTTAGTGGTGTGTGTGGGTGTGTGGGGTGTGTGTGTGTGTGTGTGTGTGTGTGTGTGTGTGTGTGTGTGTGTGTGTGTGTGTGTGTTGTGTGTGTGTGTGTGTGTGTGTGTGGTGTGTGTGTGTGTGTGTGTGTGTGTGTGTGTGTGTGTGTTCTAATTACTTTTGTTTGAATAAGTGAAATATAGCTTTCTTGTTCTTGATTCTCTCATTAATATTGATATTACTGAAGAAAGTTCACTAGAGTCATAAGACTGATATTTCATTTATCCCTCACATGTAAAGCACCACAATAGTAGCCCAGATTATTACAAGCATCAAGTAATAATATCCGCGATCATCATCCCCCAGACCCGGTCCCAGACCTGACCTAAACGAAAAAAGAGAGAGAGGGAGAGAGAGAGAGAGAGAGAGATAGAGAGAGAGAGAGAGATAGAGAGAGAGAGAGAATACTCTTTGAATAAGAACACTGAACAGCCTCAGAGGAAAAGTGTAGTGAATGTGGGAGGAAGTTTGTCAGATTTACCTGTCATCTTACGTGTTTATGGGACATTGATGACTGTGAGTGCGTGTGTGTGTGTGTGTGTGTCGTGACACGGGGCTGAGGTGTCATAGCACCGCGGGGGGGGGGGGTGGACACGTGTCTTGACACGGGGTCACGACCTCTTCTTCTCACAGTATGCAAATAGCTATGTAGCTTTTTATGGTTAGTGCAGCGAAAACTTAGTTACGTGGCTAACATTAATAGTAGGAGGGGGAGGAGAGGAAGAAGAGGGGAGGAAGGCGTAGAAATAGAAGAAGAAAAACAGATGAGAATCAAACGGAAGAGAAAGACACAAGTAAAGAGATGATGAACCAAGTAGATGGAAGAGAAAGAGACGTGGAATTACAAGAATAGTGGGAGGGAGGTAGGGAGGGAGAGAGGGAAAGAGGGGAGAAGTACCCCAGGGAGAGGAGAGGAGAGAGAGAGAGAGAGAGAGAGAGAGAGAGAGAGAGATGAGAGAGAGAGAGAGAGAGAGAGAGAGAGGAGAGAGAGAAGAGAGAGAGAGAGAGAGAGAGAGAGGGAGAGAGAGAGGGAGAGAGAGAGAGAGAGAGAGAGAGACTAAAGGAGAATTGTGGCTTAAGACAGGTAGTGGTGGGTGATGGTGGTGGTAGAGGACCTTGGTTGGCGCATTGAGGGAGAAGGAATGGAGGGAGAAAGGGAGATGAGTGAGGTAGAAGAGTGAGGGAGAAGAGTGAGGGAGAGGAGAGGGAGAGCTTTGATGTACTCTCCTATTAAATGGAATACTTTTCTCTTTCACTCACTCAGATGACAGAGATACATCAGGCAGGACACAGAGAGCTTCTCCAGGCAACGAAACACTATTTGTTATTAAATCAAATTGAAAACATCAGCAGTGATAGTTACATTAAAAGAACACCAGCAGTACGTGATTACATTATATTTGACTGATTCAGGGTGCTGCTACCCTTGTAAATATCACTGTTACATAGTGGTACTAACGGTAATATGTGGCTACAATATACTGTTTGATAGTTACAAAGTGGGAACACCTGCTGTGTACTGGTAGCTAGCTAGTATTACCACTCTCATTACGGTGTCACAAATTACATCCTTTTACCACAAACAACACTACGGTGTCAGAAACAACACTACGGTGTCAGAAATCTGCAGCTGCGAGGGACAAGTCAGCAGCTGTCAGTTATACAACAGCTGACCAAAAAACTGTACCACTGAGAGGAAGATGAGAGCAAGTGTAAAGTTTCTGTCAGTGTGTAAGACTGCAAGTTATATTGCGAGACGACTGCTATGTTTTATCGCAGTAGTGACTAGTTCGTCGTGTTTCCCATATCCATCCTGTGGATGGTAGTGGCTAGTTTACTGTGTACCTCATGCCCATCCTGTGGATGGTAGTGGCTAGTTTACTGTGTACCTCATGCCCATCCTGTGGATGGTAGTGGCTAGTTTACTGTGTACCTCATGTCTATCCTGTGGATGGTAGTGGCTAGTTTACTGTGTACCTCATGCCCATCCTGTGGATGGTAGTGGCTAGTTTACTGTGTACCTCATGCCCATCCTGTGGATGGTAGTGGCTAGTTTACTGTGTACCTCATGTCTATCCTGTGGATGGTAGTGGCTAGTTTACTATGTACCTCATGTCTATCCTGTGGATGGTAGTGGCTAGTTTACTGTGTACCTTATACCCATCCTGTGGATAGTAGTGGCTAGTTTACTGTGTACCTCATGTCTATCCTGTGGATAGTAGTGGCTAGTTTACGGTGTACCTCATGTCTATCCTGTGGATGGTAGTGGCTAGTTTACTGTGTACCTCATGCCCATCCTGTGGATGATAGTGGCTAGTTTACTGTGTACCTCATGTCTAGCCTGTGGATAGTAGTGGCTAGTTTACTGTGTACCTCATGCCCATCCTGTGGATAGTAGTGGCTAGTTTACTGTGTACCTCATGCCCATCCTGTGTATGGTAGTGGCTAGTTTACTGTGTACCTCATGCCCATCCTGTGGATAGTAGTGGCTAGTTTACTGTGTACCTCATGCCCATCCTGTGGATAGTAGTGGCTAGTTTACTGTGTACCTCATGCCCATCCTGTGGATGGTAGTGGCTAGTTTACTGTGTACCTCATGCCATCTGTGGATAGTAGTGGCTAGTTTACTGTGTACCTCATGCCATCCTGTGGATAGTAGTGGCTAGTTTACTGTGTACCTCATGCCATCTGTGGATAGTAGTGGCTAGTTTACTGTGTACCTCATGCCCATCCTGTGGATGATAGTGGCTAGTTTACTGTGTACCTCATGCCCATCTGTGGATGGTAGTGGTAGTTTACTGTGTACCTCATGCCACCCTGTGGATAGTAGTGGCTAGTTTACTGTGTACCTCATGCCCATCTGTGGATGGTAGTGGCTAGTTTACTGTGTACCTCATGCCCATCCTGTGGATAGTAGTGGCTAGTTTACTGTGTACCTCATGCCATCCTGTGGATAGTAGTGGCTAGTTTACTGTGTACTTCATGCCCATCCTGTGGATAGTAGTGGCTAGTTTACTGTGTACCTCATGCCCATCCTGTGGATAGTAGTGGCTAGTTTACTGTGTACCTCATGTCCATCCTGTGGATAGTAGTGGCTAGTTTATTGTGTACCTCATGCCCATCCTGTGGATAGTAGTGGCTAGTTTACTGTGTACTCATGCCCATCTGTGGATAGTAGTGGCTAGTTTATCTGTGTACCTCATGCCATCCTGTGGATAGTAGTGGCTAGTTTATGTGTACCTCATGCCCATCCTGTGGATAGTAGTGGCTAGTTTACTGTGTACCTCATTCCCATCCTGTGGATAGTAGTGGCTAGTTTATTGTGCACCCCATACATATCCTGTGGATGGTAGTGGCTAGTTTACTGTGTACCTCATGCCCATCCTGTGGATAGTAGTGGCTAGTTTTACTGTGTACCTCATGCCCATCCTGTGGATATAGTAGTGGTAGTTTACTGTGTACCTCATGCCCATCCTGTGAATAGTAGTGGCTAGTTTACTGTGTACCTCATGCCCATCCTGTGGATAGTAGTGGTTAGTTTACTGTGTACCTCATGCCCATCCTGTGGATAGTAGTGGCTAGTTTACTGTGTACCTCATGCCCATCCTGTGGATAGTAGTGGCTAGTTTATTGTGTACCTCATGCCCATCCTGTGGATAGTAGTGGCTAGTTTACTGTGTACCTCATGCCCATCCTGTGGATGATAGTGGCTAGTTTACTGTGTACCTCATGCCCATCCTGTGGATGGTAGTGGCTAGTTTACTGTGTACCTCATGCCCACCCTGTGGATAGTAGTGGCTAGTTTACTGTGTACCTCATGCCCATCCTGTGGATGGTAGTGGCTAGTTTACTGTGTACCTCATGCCCATCCTGTGGATAGTAGTGGCTAGTTTACTGTGTACTCTATGCCCATCCTGTGGATGGTAGTGGCTAGTTTACTGTGTACTTCATGCCCATCCTGTGGATAGTAGTGGCTAGTTTACTGTGTACCTCATGCCCATCTGTGGATAGTAGTGGCTAGTTTACTGTGTACCTCATGTCCATCTGGGATAGTAGGTGGCTAGTTTATTGTGTACCTCATGCCCATCCTGTGGATAGTAGTGGCTAGTTTACTGTGTACCTCATGCCCATCCTGTGGATAGTAGTGGCTAGTTTACTGTGTACCTCATGCCCATCCTGTGGATAGTAGTGGCTAGTTTACTGTGTACCTCATGCCCATCCTGTGGATAGTAGTGGCTAGTTTACTGTGTACCTCATTCCCATCCTGTGGATAGTAGTGGCTAGTTTATTGTGCACCCCATACATATCCTGTGGATGGTAGTGGCTAGTTTACTGTGTACCTCATGCCCATCCTGTGGATAGTAGTGGCTAGTTTACTGTGTACCTCATGCCCATCCTGTGGATAGTAGTGGCTAGTTTACTGTGTACCTCATGCCCATCCTGTGAATAGTAGTGGCTAGTTTACTGTGTACCTCATGCCCATCCTGTGGATAGTAGTGGTTAGTTTACTGTGTACCTCATGCCCATCCTGTGGATAGTAGTGGCTAGTTTACTGTGTACCTCATGCCCATCCTGTGGATAGTAGTGGCTAGTTTATTGTGTACCTCATGCCCATCCTGTGGATATAGTTATGGCTAGTTTACTGTGTACCTCATGCCCATCCTGTGGATAGTAGTGGCTAGTTTACTGTGTACCTCATGCCCATCCTGTGGATAGTAGTGGCTAGTTACTGTGTACCTCATGCCCATCCTGTGGATAGTAGTGGTAGTTTACTGTGTACCTCATGCCCATCCTGTGGATGGTAGTGGCTAGTTTACTGTTACCTCATGCCATCCTGTGGATAGTAGTGGCTAGTTTACTGTGTACCTCATGTCCATCCTGTGGATAGTAGTGGCTAGTTTACTGTGTACCTCATGCCCATCCTGTGGATAGTAGTGGTTAGTTTACTGTGTATCTCATGCCCATCCTGTGGATAGTAGTGGCTAGTTTACTGTGTACCTCATGCCATCCTGTGGATGGTAGTGGCTGTTTACTGTGTACCTCATGCCCATCCTGTGGATAGTAGTGGCTAGTTTACTGTGTACCTCATGCCCATCTGTGGATAGTAGTGGCTAGTTTACTGTGTACCTCATGCCCATCCTGTGGATAGTAGTGGCTAGTTTACTGTGTACCTCATGCCCATCCTGTGGATAGTAGTGGCTAGTTTACTGTGTACTCATGCCCATCCTGTGGATGATGGGCTAGTTTACTGTGTACCTCATGCCCATCCTGTGGATGGTAGTGGCTAGTTTACTGTGTACCTCATGCCCATCCTGTGGATAGTAGTGGCTAGTTTACTGTGTACCTCATGCCCATCCTGTGGATAGTATTGGCTAGTTTACTGTGTAACTCATGCCCATCCTGTGGATAGTAGTGGCTAGTTTACTGTGTACCTCATGCCTGTTATCGTATCCTTTCTGATTCATTTATGTTAATTGAATACAATGCACTAGGGTGTTGCACCTGTGTAACACTTGGGTGTTTGCACATGTATTCTACTGAAGAGGTTGGCAAAGCGAGCGAGACAATACAGTACATGAGGATTCACAAGATACACAAGAGGTGTTGATGTGCCTCCTTCGCCTGTTCTTCATGCATCATCTGCTCGAGAAGTTGGCTGTTCCCGTTGAGCTAAACTAGCTGTAGAACGAGCGTCTATTGTGACGTTTCAGTCTATTAGAGCTTCAACGAGTCATCTCAATGCTTGTTCCGCTACGTGTCTTTTACGATGCATGTGAGGACATGGAATTAGACGAAAGTGCAATACTTGGAGACCTTTCTCGGTGGCCTGGTGGCTTGGTGGCTAAAGCTCCCGCTTCACACACGGAGGGTCCGGGTTCGATTCCCGGCGGGTGGAAACATTTCGACACGTTTCCTTACACCTGTTGTCCTGTTCACCTAGCAGCAAATAGGTACCTGGGTGTTAGTCGACTGGTGTGGGTCGCATCCTGGGGGACAAGATTAAGGACCCCAATGGAAATAAGTTAGACAGTCCTCGATGACGCACTGACTTTCTTGGGTTATCCTGGGTGGCTAACCCTCCGGGGTTAAAAATCCGAACGAAATCATATCTTATCTTATCTCTTCTCTGAAGACATTTCGACAACCATTAGGGTTTACAATTCAATACAGAGACGACGCACCAAGACAGTAGAAGATGAAGTAATCAGTCCCGAGCCTGGAAGCCGGTGATCAGGGCCTTATTATTTATGAATCTGAAGCACAGTCGTGAGCAGTATGACCCTTGTAGGTTTCGTGCTTTGTTTCTGATTCTAATAATATTAATGAAGCACAGACAGGAAGATGGACTTTCAGAATCTTTGGTTAGGTGAGTTGCAACTGTGGGAAGGGAGTGTGTCCAAGAGCTGGTCATGTCCAAGAGTCAGTCATGAGTAACTCATGGAGAGGGCCACGGGGGCGTTGACCCCAGGAACACTCTCCAGGTAAGTAGGTAACTCCTGGGCTCCTACTCAGGTGTTGCACATGTGACTGAACCTTCATTATGACGGTATCATACATCATTACCATAACTGTACGACTGTAAACATCTGAACTCACTCTCTTTCCATGGATTCAACGCCCACTGTGTTCTGTGTTCTTTGTTTCAGAATCGTCCGCAATGCCTCATTTGTATCGAATTGGATTTCCTCTTTGTCAGGTAGTTCCCCTCTCAATATTTCCCCTCGGTTTCATCTCCCCTCGGAAGATTTTATTCTTATTCCTGGAGCCCACGAGGTAGGGTGACCCCTCGTAGAAAAGTAATCATACTTCTCTTGAAGAATCACATACTTTTGCAACATTTGGGAATCTTTATTGAAGAAACGCTTCGCCAACCAGTGGCTTCTTCAGTCTAATGCAGAGAAAGGCGGAAAGTGTGGTGGAGTTTGGGGTAATCAGTCCCTCAGCCTGGAATCGGTGTGTTCAGCTAGTCTTGAGAAAAGTACTTTTGTCGAGACTAATGGACTGTACACATCGACTTCAGGCTAAGCGACTGATTACCTTCTCATCTTTCACCGTTCTTCTCAGAATTGGACTGAAGAAGTCACTGGCTGGCAAAACATTTCCTCAATAAACATTCATAAATACTGCACAAGAACATTACAGCATCTTCCCTCAGTTTCATTTATCTCAGTATCCCCTCCCCTCAGTTTCAACTTTGTTTCCCAGTATCATCTCTCTTCAGTTTCATCTCTCTTAGCAACACCTCCCCTCATTCTCTTACTTTGCTTCCATCATCATTATCACTGATTGGTATTATTCCCCTCCACTTGGCTATTCTCTATTATCTATATTACCCTTCCCTTACTCTGGCTATTCTTTATAATACGTAGCACATTCCCTAAGCTTAGTTAGCCTCGGTAATCTATATCACTTCCCCTCAACTTAGCTATCTTCTATAATCTATAGCATCTCCCCTCTAGAGGTGGGAGACGACTTTTAATACAACTGTAAATCTGAGAATGTCACTTTTCTCTTTACAGTCGTCTGAGTTTAAATAAAATAGTTGACCTCTGCTTAAGTCACCAGATGCGTTTCTGAAAATTAGTGTTATGTGAAGTGAAGAACGTATAGGAAAAATAGGGTTACGTTCCTGAATTCCATCTCGCTCTCCTCTCTCCATGTTTAAATAAAATGATAAACTGTGCATGCACAGGATGCGGTCCTGAAAATTATCACACATGAAGTTTAAAACATATGAGAAAATAGGGTTGTGTTCCAGACCCCCATTTAACTTTTTATTTTTGCTAAGCGAAAATTGCTATACTTACTTTTTACTCTATATTATTCATTTGTAGAGCTTAGAGAGCGTTAACGTGGTACTGTTGGGTCGAGTTGGATGTAGTGAGATAACAACACACACATTTTTTGTATGCGAATATTTTAAAAATTCAAGTCACATTTCCTAACCAAATTGTGTCATATGTATGTATACAGAAGCTCACTTCACCTTTATCAAATGCTGCTAGGTTAATGACCCTTTGGGGTTAATACTTGTGGCATGCAAAGAGTACGTAACCTTTATTCGGCCCATGTACACACCCTCATTTACAGGCTATCTCCCCCAACCAGCGAACCAGGTGACTGAGGGTTGATGATGGGGCCCCGTCGTTCAATCAGTACCCAGGTTCCAGCCAATGAGAAGATGGTTTTGGCAATCGCAGAGGTTATGTGGGTACCACTCTCCTGTCTGCCCTTGTCATTCCCATTCTAGAGCTGGTTGAAGCACGGTCTGCTCTCTAGTGGCTTCTATTCCGCCTTGCTTACCGTGGAGTGCACTAATACCTATCACTGCACATAGTGTATATAGTGTACATACATCTGTTCTAAATTGGTGAAGGATAATATAAGTCAAAAGTTTTCTGCTGTGTTCATTTTGCTCCCTTTACACCCAGGATAACAGGCCATTTGGACTCTTGGGTTGTAATAATACTCTTACTGGTTTAATAACCCTTCTCACAGCTGGGACTTCGTATTAAAATCTAACCAAATCAAGCATTCAATTTCACCTCTAAAAAATTCTGGATAGCTTCATCTCAACTGGGAATCAGTTCTTCTCATCTAGCAGTCATCAACCACAGTCACAAGGAGAGTTGGAATATGTCCACCAGACTCTGAAGTCTGAAACACGAATAACTTGCAGTTACGAGACTCAAAAATTATGACAACATTTTGGTTAAACTTGGACTTTTAAATTTAATAGTTCAGATCACAGGATGATTTGTTTGCAATATGTTATTATGGTTTTGTGAGTAACAACGATCTACACTGGACTGAAACATCGTTGCAAGGTTCCGTCTCTTCAGTGCAGGTTTTTTGTGTATTGTTCCAGCCGCGGTATTGTGACTTTTTATTCTTTTAAGTCTATGAAGTGGCTTACAATAACCCCAGGGGATAAAAACCCTCCAGGTATAATGACCTTCCAGGTATAATGTCACATCAGGATTAATTAACTATAAAAACGTTTTCATGTGCTTTCTCTTGTTCCAGATGACCTCTTGTCTTACTACTGGTGACTGTCCTTGTTGCAGGCGACCTCCTGGGCTTAACTACTTTGGGCACACTCTTTTTCCAGGCGACCTCCTGTCTTACTACTGGTCACACTCTTGTTCCAGGCGACCTCCTATCTTACACTGGTCACAAATCTTGTTCCAGGCGACCTCCTGTCTTACTACTTGGGCACACTTTGTTCCAGGCGACCTCCTCTCTTACTACTGGGTCACACTCTTGTTCCATGCGACCTCCTATCTTAATGGTCACATCTTGTTCCAGGCGACTCCTGTCGTACTATGGTCACACTCTTGTTCCAGGCGACCTCTGTCTTATACTGGTCCACTCTTGTTCCAGGCGACTCCTGTCTTACTACTGGTCCAACTCTTGTTCAGGCGACTCCTATCTTACTACTAGTACACTCTTGTTACAGGTGAACTCCTATATTATATGGGTCTCACTCGTGTTCAGGCGACCTCTATCGTACTACTGGTCACTCTCTTGTGCCAGGCGACCTCCTATCTTACTACTGGGTCATCACTCTTGTTCCAGGTTGACCTTCGTTCTACCCACAGGTCAGTATTTCCACTCTGTCTCTTTTTTAATCAAACCTGGTCGTCTCCCATTCCACAGGCTTTATATGGCCCTATGGGTTTAGAGCATCCAAAGACAGTGGAAGTCATCACTCCAGTAAATTTTATCAAGAGAAAGAAGAAGATGAAAAGAAGAAGAGAAGAAAGAAGAAAGAAGAAGAAGAAGAAGAGAAGAAGAAGAGAGAAGAAGAAGTTGAAAGAAGAGAAGAAGAAGTTGAAGAAGAAGAAGAAGAAGAAGACAGAAGAAGAGAAGAAGAAGAATGTGAAAGAAGAAGAAGAAGAAGATGATGAAGAAGAAGAAGGATGAAGTAGAAGAAGAAGAAGAAGATGAAAGAAGAAGAAGAAGGAGATGATGAAGTCGAGAAGAAAAAGACGAAGTAGAGAAAGAAGAAGAGAAGTAGAAAGAAAAGGAAGAAGAAGAAGAAGAAAAGACAATGAAATCGTGTCTTTCGTTGACGTTATTATTTGCAAAACATAAAAGATCATTTTATTTAAAAAATATCACCTAAATTAGAGGCAATAGAACGCAGAGGTGAAAGTATATGGTACCTGCAGTTTGGAGGAAGTATACTGGTACCTGCAGTTGGAGGAAGTATTCTGTACTGCAGGTTTGGGGATGTTTACTGGTACTGCAGTTTCGGACCAAGTTTACTGGTACCTGCAGTTCGGAGGAAGTATACAGGTACCTGCAGTTTGGAGGAAGTATACTGGTACCTGCAGTTTGGAGGAAGTATACTGGTACCTGCAGTTTGGAGGAGTATTACTGTACTGCCAGTTTGGAGAAGGTATACTGGTACCTGCAATTTGGAGGGAAGTATACTGGAACTGCAGTATGGAGGAAGAATTCTGGTACTTGCAGTTTGGAGGATGTATATGGTACCTGCCAGTCGGAGGAAGTATACAGGTACTGCAGTTTGGAGGAAGTATACTGGTACCTGCAGTTTTGGTGGAAGAATACTGGTTCCTGCTAGTTTTGGGAGAAGTATACTGGTTCCTGCCTGTTTGGAGGAAGTAATACTGTACCTGCAGTTCGAGGAAGTATACAGGTACCTGCAGTTTGGAGGAAGTATATGGGTACCTGCAGTTTGGAGAATGTATACTGGTAAACCTGCAGTTTGGAGGAGTAGATAATGGTACCTGCAGTTTGGAAGAAGTTATACTGGTACTTTAGTTTGGAGGAAGTTATATGGTACCTGCAGTTTGGAGGAAGTATACTGGTACTGCAGTTATGGGGGGAAGTATACTGGGTGCCTGCTCGTTTGGAGGAAGTATAATGGTACTGCAGTTTGGAGGAAGTATACTGGTACCTGCAGGTTTGGAGGAAGTATACTGGTACCTGCAGTTTTGGGGAGTATACTGGTACCTGCCAGTTTGGAGGATGATACTGGTACTGCAGTTTGTGGAAATATACTGGTACCTGCAGTTTGGAGGACAGTATACTTGGTACTGCTGGTTTGGAGGAAGTATATGGTACTGCAGTTTGGAGGAAGGCATACTGGTACCTGCATTTTGGATGAAATATACTGGTACCTGCAGTTTGGAGGAAGTAACTGGCACCATGAACTTTGGAGGAAGTATAACTGGTACCTGCAGTTTGAGGAAGAATTCTGGTACCTGCAGTTTGGAGGAAATTACTGGTACCTAGCGTTGGTGGAAAATATATGGTACCTGCAGTTTGGAGAAGTATATGGTACCTGCAGACAGTTTGGAGGAATGTATGTGGTACCTGCAGTTTTGAGAAGTATACTGTTACTGCAGTGTGGAGGAAGTATACTGGTACCTGGCAGTTTGGAGGAAGTATACTGGTACCTGCAGTTAGGAGGAAAAGTATACTGGTACCTGCAAGTTTGGGGAAATATATGTACCTGCGTTGGATGAAGTATACTGGTACTGCAGTGTGGGAGGAAGTATTATGGTACCTGCCTGCGTGAGTAGGAAGTAAATAACTGGTACTGCGGTTTGGAGGAAGTATACTGGTACCTGCGTTTGGAGGAAGAATACTGGTACTTGCAGTTTGGAGGAAGTATAACTGGCACCTGCAGTTCGGGAGAGAATTATACTGGTACCTGAAGTTGGAAGAAGCATACTGGTACTGCAGTTGGAGGAAATATACTGGTAAACCGCAGTTTGGAGGAAGTTATCTGGTACTGCAGTTTGGAGGTAGGAATATACTGGTACCTGCAGTTTGGAGGAAGTATACAGGTACCTGCAGTTTGGAGGAAGTATATGGTACCTGCAGTTTGGAGGAAGCATACTGTACTGCAGTTAGGAAGTGGAAGTATATGATACTGCAGTTTGAGGAAAAATATATTTTACCAGCTTTTGGATGAAGCAAAGTTACCAAGCAGTTTGGAGGAAGTATACTGGTCAGCAGATTGGGGATGTGTCCTTTTACCTTCAGAGATATCAATTTTAAATTGACCCATCATATTTTATTAATAATACTTTTACTTCATAAATATTAATAAACATTTATCCTTTCTGTGTGTCCCTTTGCTACCTGCAGTAGGAGAAGTATACTGGTTACCTGCCGTTTGGAGGAAGTATACTGGTACCTGCAGTTTGAGGATGTATCTGGTACTGCAGTTTGGATCAAATATACTGGTACCTTCAGTTTTGGTGAAATTACATGGTACCTGCGTTGGGAGAAGTATACTGGTACTGCAGTGTGGAGGAAG
Source organism: Cherax quadricarinatus (assembly GCF_026875155.1). NCBI lineage: Eukaryota > Metazoa > Arthropoda > Malacostraca > Decapoda > Parastacidae > Cherax > Cherax quadricarinatus. The sequence goes on along the minus strand of NC_069451.1, from coordinate 16,559,272 downwards.
TATAATGGTACCTGCAGTTTGGAGGAAGTATACTGGTACCTGCAGTTGGAGGAAGTATTACTGGTTACCTGCAATTTGGGAGGAAGTATACTGGTACATTCAGTTTGGAGGATGTATACTGGTACCTGCAGTTTGGCAGGAAGTATATGGTACTGCAGTTTGGAAGAAGTAATACTGGTACTCAGTTTGGATCAACTATACTGGTACCCCCCCCTTCAGTTTGGGAAATATACTGGTACCTGCAGTTGGAGGGAAGTTTACTGGTTCTGCAGTTGTGGAGGGGGAAGTATATGGTACCTGCAGTTTGAGGAATTATATGTTCTGCAGTTTGGAGGAAGTATATTGTCCCTGCATTTGGAGGAAGAATTCTGTACTGCAGTATTGAGGAAGTATACTTGAACCTCAGTATGGGATTATTATCATTCCCTTAGTAGGAACGCCTAATACTTGGTCCGCATATTTAGTAAATAAAACTGGTCCTTCATTATTCTTCCTTCAAATCTACCATCCTAAATTCTTCCTACACAGTACATATAAATTATTACCAAACCATTAACCATCCTTAAATTATTACTTCAACAAAAATACATCTTATTCTTCCTCAATTACATCCTAAATTCTTCTACACATTACCCATTAAATTCTTCTACACATACCATCTAACTTCTTCCTTCACATTACCCATCTTAATTCTTCCCTACACATTACCATCTAAATTAATTCTTCTAACATTCACATTCAAAATTCCCTACACATTCCACCATTCCTAAATTCTTTCCACACAATCCAACCAAAAAACCCCCCCCAACCCCCCCCCCCCCCCCCCCCAACCTCCCCTTTCCAATTATACTGCAGTGGGGAGGACGTACACTGATACCTGCAATTGGAATTAGTATACTGGTCTGCAGTGGGAGGAAGTACATGGTACCTGCAAATTTGGAATAAGTATACTGGTACTGCAGTGTGGAGGAAGCTATACTGGTACCCGCAGTTTTGGAGGAAGTATACTGGTACCTGCGTTTGGAGGAAGTATACTGGTACCTGCAGTTTGTAGGAAGGTATCTGGTACCTGCAGTGGTGAGGAGTATATCTGGTACCTGCAGTGTGGTGGAAGTATACTGGTACCTGCAATTTGAATAAGTTATACTTGGTACTGAAGTTGTGGAGGAAGAATATGGTTTCGCAGTTTAGAGGAAGTATTACTGAGTGACCTGCAGTTTGGAGGGAAGTATTACTGGTATCCTGCAGTTTGGAGGAATTATACTGGTACCTGCAGTTTGGAGGAAGTATACTGGTACCTGCAGTTTGGAGGAAGTATACTGGTACCTGCAGTTTGGAGGAAGTATACTGGTACCTGCAGTTTGGAGGAAATATACTGGTACCTGCAGTTTGGAGGAAGCATACTGGTACCTGCAGTTTGGAGGAAGTATACTGGTACCTGCACTTTGGAGGAAGTATACTGGTACCTGCAGTTTGGACCAAGTATACTGGTACCTGCAGTTTGGAGGAAATACACTGGTACCTGCAGTTTGGAGGAAGTATACTGGTACCTGCAGTTTGGAGGAAGTATACTGGTACCTGCAGTTTGGAGGAAGTATACTGGTACCTGCAATTTGGAATAAGTATACTGGTACCTGCAGTGTGGAGGAAGTATACTGGTACCCGCAGTTTGTAGGAAGTATACTGGTACCTGCAGTTTGGAGAAAGTATACTGGTACCTGCAGTTTGGAGGAAGTATACTGGTACCTGCAGTTTGGAGGAAGTATACTGGTACCTGCAGTTTGGAGGAAGTATACTGGTACCTGTAGTTTGGAGGAAGTATACTGGTACCTGCAGTTTGGAGGAAGTATACTGGTACCTGCAGTTTGGAGGAAGTATACTGGTACCTGCAGTTTGGGGGAAATATGCAGGTACCTACAGTTTGGAGGAAGTATACTGGTACCTGCAGTTTGGAGGAAGCATACTGGTACCTGCAGTTTGGAGGAAGTATACTGGTACCTGCAGTTTGGAGGAAGTATACTGGTACCTGCAGTTTGGAGGAAGTATACTGGTACCTGCAGTTTGGAGGAATATACTGGTACCTGCAGTGTGGAGGAAGTACACTGGTACCTGCAATTTGGAATAAGTATACTGGTACCTGCAGTGTGGGGGAAGTATACTGGTACCCGCAGTTTGTAGGAAGTGTACTGGTACCTGCAGTTTGGAGGAAGTATACTGGTACCTGCAGTTTGGAGGAAGTATACTGGTACCTGCAGTTTGGAGGAAGTATACTGGTACCTGCAGTTTGGAGGAAGTATACTGGTACCTGCAGTTTGGAGGAAGTATACTGGTACCTGCAGTTTGGAGGAAGTATACTGGTACCTGCAGTTTGAGGAAGTATACTGGTACCTGCAGTTTGGAGGAAGTATACTGGTACCTGCAGTTTGGAGGAAGTATACTGGTACCTGCAGTTTGGAGGAAGCATACTGGTACCTGCAGTTTGGAGGAAGTATACTGGTACCTGCAGTTTGGCTTAAATATACTGGTACCTGCAGTTTGGAGGAAGCATACTGGTACCTGCAGTTTGGAGGAAGTATACTGGTACCTGCACTTTGGAGGAAGTATACTGGTACCTGCAGTTTGGACCAAGTATACTGGTACCTGCAGTTTGGAGGAAATATACTGGTACCTGCAGTTTGGAGGAAGTATACTGGTACCTGCAGTTTGGAGGAAGTATACTGGTACCTGCAGTTTGGAGGAAGTATACTGGTACCTGCAATTTGGAATAAGTATACTGGTACCTGCAGTGTGGAGGAAGTATACTGGTACCCGCAGTTTGTAGGAAGTATACTGGTACCTGCAGTTTGGAGAAAGTATACTGGTACCTGCAGTTTGGAGGAAGTATACTGGTACCTGCACTTTGGAGGAACTATACTGGTACCTGCAGTTTGGAGGAAGTATACTGGTACCTGTAGTTTGGAGGAAGTATACTGGTACCTGCAGTTTGGAGGAAGTATACTGGTACCTGCAGTTTGGAGGAAGTATACTGGTACCTGCAGTTTGGGGGAAATATGCAGGTACCTACAGTTTGGAGGAAGTATACTGGTACCTGCAGTTTGGAGGAAGCATACTGGTACCTGCAGTTTGGAGGAAGTATACTGGTACCTGCAGTTTGGAGGAAGTATACTGGTACCTGCAGTTTGGAGGAACTATACTGGTACCTGCAGTTTGGAGGAATATACTGGTACCTGCAGTGTGGAGGAAGTACACTGGTACCTGCAATTTGGAATAAGTATACTGGTACCTGCAGTGTGGAGGAAGTATACTGGTACCCGCAGTTTGGAGGAAGTATACTGGTACCTGCAGTTTGGAGGAAGTATACTGGTACCTGCAGTTTGGAGGAAGTATACTGGTACCTGCAGTTTGGAGGAAGTATACTGGTACTGCAGTTTTGGAGCGAAGTACCCTGGTTCCTGCAGTTTGGAGGAAGTATACTGGTACCTGCAGTTTGGAGGAAGTGTACTGGTACCTGCAGTTTGGAGGAAGTATACTGGTACCTGCAGTTTGGAGGAAATATACTGGTACCTGCAGTTTGGAGGAAGTATACTGGTACCTGCAGTTTGGGAGGAGTATACTGGTACCTGCAGTTTGGAGGAAGTATACTGGTACCTGCAGTTTGGAGGAAGTATACTGGTACCTGCAGTTTGGAGGAAATATACAGGTACCTGCAGTTTGGAGGAAGTATACTGGTACCTGCAGTTTGGAGGAAGTATACTGGTACCTGCAGTTTGGAGGAAGTATACTGGTACCTGCAGTTTGGAGGAAGTATACTGGTACCTGCAGTTTGGAGGAAGTATACTGGTACCTGCAGTTTGGAGGAAATATACTGGTACCTGCAGTTTGGAGGAAGTATACTGGTACCTACAGTTTGGAGGAAGTATACTGGTACCTGCAGTTTGGAGGAAGTATACTGGTACCTGCAGTTTGGAGGAAGTATACTGGTACCTGTAGTTTGGAGGAAGGAGCACCAGTACATACAGTTAGCACCTCCACCATCACAGTGAGGTTGAAATCCGTGGCAAAGCCAACCTTAAAACTAGCAAACCAGTAAACCGTCCACTGTACTAGCTGATTAGTGGCTAGCGGCGCCTCACCATGGATCACTTCCTTAAGTGAGTTGTTGACAGTTGCGTCAATATAGTGTTGTACAACACTTAGGATACCTTTCCTGAATACATCACGATATAAGTACCGAGTGATTAGGATTCTAGGACCGAAACATGTTTAGTAAAAATATCCTTTCACCCAGAAGGACCTTAGCCAATTCTCGTGTCCCCACAAGACTAAGACTTTCAGGGGAAGCTGTGATAAGCTTCTAATCTTAAAGCCTACCGAATATACAGCACTAATATCATGGGTATATTTTTTAATATTTTTTCCATAACTTTCATACACGACTGGACAAGAGCCATAACAGTTCTCTGTATTTCCAAAACAGAGAAAGAGAGAGACAGAAATAGACTGATAACGTTTTCTAATATCCGTGATTGTTGCGATGCTACCATACTAACTTGTCAACAAGAACACACCTACCACACCTGGTATCCACACCTGGGTATCCACACTTGGGTATCCTCACCTGGTATCTACACTTGGGTATCCTCACCTGGTATCTACACTTGGGTATCCTCACCTGGTATCTACACTTGGGTATCCTCACCTGGTATCTACACTTGGGTATCCACACCTGGGTATCCACACTTGAGTATCCTCACCTGGTATCTACACTTGGGTATCCACACCTGTTATCTACACTTGGGTATCCTCACCTGGTATCTACACTTGGGTATCCTCACCTGGTATCTACACTTGGGTATCCTCACCTGGTATCTACACTTGGGTATCCACACCTGGGTATCCACACTTGGGTATCCTCACCTGGTATCTACACTTGGGTATCCTCACCTGGTATCTACACTTGGGTATCCACACCTGGGTATCTACACTTGGGTATCCTCACCTGGTATCTACACTTGGGTATCCTCACCTGGTATCTACACTTGGGTATCCACACCTGGGTATCTACACCTGGGTATCCACACATAGATATTTACACTTGGGTATACACACTTGGGTATCTACACCTGCGTACCCACACCTGGGTACCCACAATAAAGATACACAAGTGTTAGACAAGTGATAATAACAAGTCTTTCAATCAGAGGAGATATTCACAAGTTATTTTGGGTTAAATTTGAAGCCTATCGCATGCAGCGTTCTCGAGGAATAAACAAATAACTTTGGAATAAATTATATTTTTTGAGTACTTAGTGGTATTCCTTGAGGGATACCGTAAAATTCTCCCCTCACTTGCTTAATTTCCCCTCTTTCCCTTCACTTCCCTTCTCTCCTCTTCACTTCTCCTTTACACATTTTCTTCCTTCCTCCCCCTTCACTTCCCCTCTTTTCCTTCACTTCCTCTCTCCTTCCTCACTTCCCCCCTCCCCCTTCACTTCCCCCTCCCCCTTCACTTCCCCCCTCCCCCTTCACTTCCCCCCTCCCCTTCAACTTTCCCCTCAGTGCTGGAACAATTATGTCAATCAATCAGTCTCTCCCCTTCAAGTTGCATCCAATTTTCCTCTTTCCCCTCGGTAGTGTATCTCTTTTTCCCCTTTCAACTGTACGCTCTCTCTCTCCCCTCTGTGTGCCCTTTCCCTCTCTGTGTACCCCTCTATCTTCCCTCTCTATGTACCCTCTCTCTTCCCTCTCTATGTACCCTTTCTCTTAACTCTCTATGTACTCTCTCTCTTCCCTCTCTGTGTACCGTTCCCCTCTCTCATCACTCTCTATGTACCCTATCTCTTCCCTCTCTGTGTACCCCTCTCTCTTATCTCTCTATGTACCCTCTCTCTTCCCTCTCTATCTACCCTCTATCTTCCCTCTCTGTGTACCCCTCTCTCTCTTCCCTCTCTATGTACCCTCTCTCTTCCCTCTCTATGTACCTTCTCTTCCCTCTCTGTGTACCCCTCTCTCTTCTCTGTGTTCCTTTCCCCTCTCTGTACTCACCTAGTTGTGGTTGCAGGGGTCGAGTCATAGCTCCTGTCCCCGCCTCTTCATTGGTCGCTACTAGGTCACTCTCACCGCTTCATGAGCTTTATCATACCTCTGCTTAAAGCTATGTATGGATCCTGCCTCCACTACATCGCTTCCCAAACTATTCCACTTCCTGACTACTCTGTGGCTGAAGAAATACTTCCTAACATCCCTGTGATTCATTTGAGTCTTCAACTTCCAACTGTGTCCCCTTGTTGCTGTGTCCCATCTCTGGAACATTCTGTCTCTCTCCACCTTGTCAATTCCTCTCAGTATTTTGTATGTCGTTATCATGTCCCCCCTATCTCTCCTATCCTCCAGTGTCGTCAGGTTGATTTCCCTTAACCTCTCCTCGTAGGACATACCTCTTAGCTCTGGGACTAGTCTTGTTGCAAACCTTTGCTAGGTGTGGGTTCTGTGTACCCGTCCCTATTCCCACTCTGTGTACCCTCTCTCTTCCCACTCTGTGTAAACTCTCTTCCCACTCTGTGTACCTCTGTCTTCCCACTCTGAGAACCTTCTCTCTTCCCACTCTGTGTACCCTCTCTCTTCCCACTCTGTGTACCCTCTCTCTTCCCACTCTGTGTACCCTCTCTCTTCCCACTCTGTGTACCCTCTCTCTTCCCACTCTGTGTACCCTCTATCTTCCCACTCTGAGTACTTTCTCTCTTCCCACTCTGTGTACCCTCTCTCTTCCCACTCTGTGTACCCTCTGTCTTCCCACTCTGTGTACCCTCTCTCTTCCCACTCTGTGTACCCTCTCACTTCCCACTCTGTGTACCCTCTCTCTTCCCACTCTTTGTACCCTCTCTCTTCCCACTCTGTGTACCCTCTCTCTTCCCACTCTGTGTACCGTTTCTCTTCCCACTCTGTGTGCCCTCTCTTCCCACTCAGTGTACCCTCTCTCTTCCCACTCTGTGTATCCTCTCTCTTCCCACTCTGTGTACCCTCTCTTCCCACTCTGTGTACCCCATCTCTTCCCTCTCTGTGTACTCTCTCTCTTCCCACTCTGTGTACCCTCTCTCTTCCCACTCTGTGTACTCTCCCCTCTCTGTGTACCCTCTCTCTTCCCACTCTGTGTACCCTCTCTTCCCACTCTGTGTACCCTCTCTCTTCCCACTCTTTGTACCCTCTCTTCACTCTCTGTGTACTCTCTCTCTTACCACTCTGTGTACCCTCTATCTTCCCACTCTGTGTACTCTCTCTTCCCACTCTGTGTACCCTCTCTCTTCCCACTCTGTGTACCCTCTCTTCCCACTCTGTGTACCCTCTCTCTTCCCACTCTATATACCCTCTCTTCCCCACTCAGTGTACCCTCTCTCTTCCCTCTCTGTGTACCCTCTCTCTTTCCACTCTGTGTACCCTCTCTTCCCTCTCTGTGTACTCTCTCTCTTACCACTCTGTGTACCCTCTATCTTCCCACTCTGTGTGCTCTTTCTTCCCACTCTGTGTACCCTCTCTATTCCCACTCTGTGTACCATCTCTTCCCACTCTGTGTACCCTCTCTCTTCCCACTCTGTGTACCCTCTCTCTTCCCACTCTGTGTACCCTCTCTCTTCCCACTCTGTGTACCCTCTCTCTTCCCACACTGTGTACCCTCTCTCTTCCCACTCTGTGTACCCTCTCTCTTCCCACTCTGTGTACCCTCTCTCTTCCCACTCTGTATACCCTCTCTCTTCCACTCTGTGTTACCCTCTCTCTTCCCACTCTGGTACCCTCTCTCTTCCCACTCTGTGTACCCTCTCTCTTCCCACTCTGTGTACCATCTCTCTTTCCACTCTGTGTACCCTCTCTCTTCCCACTCTGTGTACCCTCTCTCTTCCCACACTGTGTACCCTCTCTCTTCCCACTCTGTGTGCCCTCTCTCTTCCTACTCTGTGTGCCCTCTCTCTTCCCACTCTGTGTACCCTCTCTCTTCCTACTCTGTGTACCCTCTCTCTTCCCACTCTGTGTGCCCTCTCTTCCCACTCTGTGTACCCTCTCTCTTCCCTCTCTGTGTACCCTCTCTCTTCCCTCTCTGTGTACTCTCTCTCTTCCCACTCTGTGTACCCTCTCTCTTCCCACTCTGTGTACCCTCTCTTCCCACTCTGTGTACCCTCTCTCTTCCCACTCTGTGTACCCTCTCTTCCCACTCTGTGTACCCTCTCTCTTCCCTCTCTGTTTACCCTCTCTCTTCCCACTCTGTGTACTCTCTCTCTTCCCACTCTGTGTACCCTCTCTCTTCCCACACTGTGTACGCTCTCTCTTCCCACTCTGTGTGCCCTCTCTTCCCACATTGTGTACCCTCTCTCTTCCCATTCTGTGTACCCTCTCTCTTCCTACTCTGTGTACCCTCTCTCTTCCCACTCTGTGTGCCCTCTCTTCCCACTCTGTGTACCCTCTCTCTTCCCACTCTGTGTACCCTCTCTCTTCCCTCTCTGTGTACTCTCTCTCCTCCCACTCTGTGTACCCTCTCTTCCCACTCTGTGTACCCTCTCTCTTACCTCTCTGTGTACCCTCTCTCTTCCCTCTCTGTGTACTCTCTCTCTTCCCACTCTGTGTACCCTCTCTTTTCCCACTCTGTGTACCTTCTCTTCCCACTCTGTGTACCCTCTCTCTTCCATCTCTGTGTACTCTCTCTCTTAACACTCTGTGTACCCTTTATCTTCCCACTCTGTGTACCTTCTCTTCCCACTCTGTGTACCCTCTCTCTTCCCACTCTGTGTACCCTTTCTTCCCACTCTGTGTACCCTCTCTCTTCCCTCTCTGTGTGCCCTCTCTCTTCCCACTCTGTGTACCCTCTCTTCCCACTCTGTGTACCCTCGCTTCCCACTCTGTGTACCCTCTCTCTTCCCACTCTGTGTACCCTCTCTTCCCACTCTGTGTACCATCTCTCTTCCCACTCTGTGTACCCTCTCTTCCCAGTCTGTGTACCCCCTCTCTTCCCACTCTGTGTAACCTCTCTTTCCACTCAGTGTACCCTCTCTCTTCCCACTCAGTGTATTCTCTCCCCACTCTGTGTACCCTCTCTCTTCCCACACTGTGTACCCTATCTCTTCCCACTCTGTGTACCCTCTCTTCCCACTCTGTGTACCCTCTCTCTTCCCTCTCTGTGTACCCTCTCTCTTCCCACTCTGTGTACCCTCTCTCTTCCCACTCTGTGTACCCTCTCTTCCCACTCTGTGTACCATCTCTCTTCCCACTCTGTGTACCCTGTCTCTTCCCTCTCTGTGTACTATCTCTCTCTTCCCTCTCTGTGTACCCTCTCTCTTCCCACTCTGTGTACCCTGTCTGCTCTCTCAGTGAATGCTGAAGCTGTCTGCTCTGTCAGTGAGTGTTGAGGTTGTCTGCTCTGTCAGTGAGTGTTGAGGCTGTCTGCTCTGTTACTGAGTGTTAGGGCTGTCTGCTCTGTCAGTGAGTGTTGAGGCTGTCTGCTCTGTCAGTGAGTGTTGAGGTTGTCTGCTCTGTCAGTGAGTGTTGAGTTTGTCTGCTCTGTCAGTGAGTGTTGACGCTGTCTGCTCTATCAGTGAGTGCTGAAGCTGTCTGCTCTGTCAGCGAGTGTTGAGGCTATCAGCTCTGTCAGTGAGTGAGGAAGCTGTCTGCTCTGTCAGTGAGTGTTGAATCTCTCAGTTCTGTCAGTGAGAGCTGAAGCTGTCTGCTCTGTCAGTGAGTGTTGAGGTTGTCTGCTCTGTCAGTGAGTGTTGAGGCTCCCAGCTCTGTCAGTGAGTGCTGAAGCTGTCTGCTCTGTCATTGAGTGCTGAAACTGTCTGCTTTGTCAGTGAGTGTTGAGGCTGTCAGCTCTGTCAGTGAGTGTTGAGGCTGTCTGCTCTATCAGTGAGTGTTGAGGCTGTCCGCTCTGTCAGTGAGTTCTGAGGTTGTCCGCTCTGTCAGTGAGTTCTGAGGCTGTCCGCTCTGTCAGTGAGTTCTGAGGCTGTCCTCTCTGTCAGTGAGTTCTGAGGCTGTATATTCTGTCAATAAGTACTGAGGCTGTCCATTCTGTCAGTGAGTTCTGAGGCTGTCCATTCTGTCAGTGAGTTCTGAGGTTGTCCATTCTGTCAGTGAGTGTTGAGGCTGTCCATTCTGTCAGTGAGTTATGAGGCTGTCCGCTTTGTCAGTGAGTTCTTAGGCTGTCCATTCTGTCAGTGAGTTCTGAGGCTGTCCATTCTGTCAGTGAGTTCTGAGGTTGTCCATTCTGTCAGTGAGTTCTGAGGTTGTCCATTCTGTCAGTGAGTTCTGAGGCTGTCCATTCTGTCAGTGAGTTCTGAGGCTGTCCATTCTGTCAGTGAGTTCTGAGGTTGTCCATTCTGTCAGTGAGTTCTGAGGCTGTCCATTCTGTCAGTGAGTTCTGAGGTTGTCCATTCTGTCAGTGAGTTCTGAGGCTGTCCATTCTGTCAGTGAGTGTTGAGGCTGTCCATTCTGTCAGTGAGTTCTGAGGCTGTCCGCTCTGTCAGTGAGTTCTGAGGCTGTCTGGTCTGTCAGTGAGTTCTGAGGCTGTCTGGTCTGTCAGTGAGTTCTGAGGCTGTCTGGTCTGTCAGTGAGTTCTGAGGCTCTCCGCTCTGTCAGTGAGTTCTGAAGCTGTCCGCTCTGTCAGTGAGTTCTGAGTCTGTCTGGTCTGTCAGTGAGTTCTGAGGCTGCCTGGTCTGTCAGTGAGTTCTGAGGGTGTCCGCTCTGTCAGCGAGTTCTGAGGCTGTCTGGTCTGTCAGTGTGTTCTGAGGCTGTCCGCTCTGCCAGTGAGTTCTGAGGCTGTCTGGTCTGTCAATGAGTTCTGAGGCTGTCTGGTCTGTCAGTGAGTTCCGAGGCTGCCTGGTCTGTCAGTGAGTTCTGAGGCTGTCCGCTCTGTCAGTGAGTTCTGAGGCTGTCTGGTCTGTCAGTGTGTTCTGAGGCTGTCCGCTCTGCCAGTGAGTTCTGAGGCTGTCTGGTCTGTCAGTGAGTTCTGAGGCTGTCCGCTCTGTCAGTGAGTTCTGAGGCTGTCTGGTCTGTCAATGAGTTCTGAAGCAGTCAGCTCTGTCAGTGAGTTCTGAGGCTGTCTGGTCTGTCAGTGAGTTCCGAGGCTGCCTGGTCTGTCAGTGAGTTCTGAGGGTGTCCGCTCTGTCAGTGAGTTCTGAGGCTGTCTGGTCTGTCAGTGTGTTCTGAGGCTGTCCGCTCTGCCAGTGAGTTCTGAGGCTGTCTGGTCTGTCAGTGAGTTCTGAGGCTGTCCGCTCTGTCAGTGAGTTCTGAGGCTGTCTGGTCTGTCAGTGAGTTCTGAAGCAGTCAGCTCTGTCAGTGAGTTCTGAGGCTGTCTGGTCTGTCAGTTGACAGAGCTACTCAGAGAAACTGTCACTGTAAATTCGAGAATCAGAGTGGAAGCCAAGAAATGATGTTCTTGAACGATTTACGAGTGAGAAAGGGAGAGAGAGAGACAGAGAGAGAGACAGACAGAGACAGACAGAGAGAGAGAGAGAGAGAGAGAGAGAGAGAGAGAGAGAGAGAGAGAGAGAGAGAGAGAGAGAGAGAGAGAGAGAGAGAAACAAAAAGCACCGCAGTAGGCCTCTGGAGCCACATTAGCTTCCATTATTATTACCATCTTCATATTAGAACTATCTCCGGTATTAAAATCACTTGTGTATTTGACTGATGAAGCCGCTTGTGCAGGTTAAAAATTTTTTTTCAAAAAATTTTGTTTAAAATAAGAAAAAGTTTTGGAGTGAGATTAATAAGCTGAGGAACGATTGTATTTGATAGTTAAAAATAGGAGAGGAGACTTATTAAATGGAGAGTTAGAGGTATCAGGAAGATAGAGGGAATATTTTGAGGAATTGTTAAATGTTGATGAAAATAAGGAAGCTGTGATTTCGTGTATAGGGCAAGGAGGAATAACATCTTGTAGGAGTGAGGAAGAGCCAGTTGTGAGTGAGGGGGAAGTTCGTGAGGCAGTGGGTAGAATGAAAGGGATTAAGGCAGCTGGGATTGATGGGATAACGATAGAAATGTTAAAAGCAGGTCTGGATATAGTTTTGGAGTGGTTAGTGCTTTTATTTAATAAATGTATGGAAGAGGGTAAGGTACCTAGGGATTGGCAGAGAGCATGCATAGTTCCTTTGTATAAAGGCAAAGGGGATAAAAGAGAACACAAAAATTATAAGGTATCAAGTCTGTTGAGTATACCTTGTAAAGTGTATGGTAGAGTTATAATTGAAAGAATTGTGAGTAAGACGGAGAGTAGGATAGCAGATGAACAAGGAGGCTTTAGGAAAGGTAGGGGGTGTGTGGACCAGGTGTTTACAGTGAAATATATTGGTGAACTGTATTTAGATAAAGGTAAAGGGGTTTTAGTGGCAGTTATGGATCTGGAAAAGGCGTATGACAGGGTGGATAGAGGGCAATGTGGCAGATGTTGAAAATGTATGGAATAGGAGGTAGGTTACTGAAAGCAGTGAAGAGTTTTTAGGAGGATAGTGAGGCTCAAGTTAGAGTATGTAGGAGAGAGGAAGATTATTTCCCAGTAAAGGTAGGCCTTAGACAAGGATGTGTGATGTCACCATGGTTGCTCAATATATTTATAGATGGGGTTGTAAGAGAAGTGAATGTTCGGGTGCTGGCAAAAGGTGTGGGGTTAAAAGATTCTGAAGAGAAATTGCAGAGCTGGAGGAATATAGGAAAGAGTAAGAAGAGGAGGATAACAAAAAATAATTAGGCAACGAAAGATTAGATATCATATTGGAGGGAGAGAGTATGGAAGAGGTGAATGTATTCAGATATTTAGGAGTGGACGTGTCAGCAGATGGATCTGTGAAAGTTGAGATGAATCATAGAATTGAAGAGGGGAAAAAAGTGAGTAGTGCACTGGGGAGTCTGTGGAGACAAAAAACTGTGTCCATGCAAGCAAAGAGGGGAATGTATGAGAGTATAGTTATATCAATGCTCTTATATGGGTGTGAAGCATGGGTGATGAATGTTGCAGCAAGGAGAAGGCTGGAGGCAGTGGAGATGTCGTGTATGAGGGCAATGTGTGGTGTGAATATAATGTAGAGAATTCCTAGTTTGGAAATTAGGAGGAGGTGTGGGATTACCAAAACTGTTATCCAGAGTGCTGAGGAGGGGTTGCTGAAGTGGTTCGGACATGTAGAGAGGCTGAAACAAAATAGAATGACTTCGAGAGTGTATAAATCTGTAGTGGAGGGAAGGCGACGTAAGGGTCGGTCTAGAAATTGTTGGAGGCAGGGATTAAAGGAAGTTTTTTGTGCGAGGGGCTTGGACTTCCAGCAAGCGAGCGTGAGCGTGTTAGAAGTGAATGGAAACAAATGGTTTTTAGGACTTGACGTGCTGTTGGAGTGTGAGAAAGGTTAACATTTATGGGCCTAGAGATGGGAAGTATAGTGGATTGGTGAGTGAGGTAGGTGAGTGAAGTGAGTGAGTGGATGAGTGAGTGAGGTAGGTGGATGGGTAAGTGAGGTAGTTGGATGGTTGAGTGAGGTGGTTGGGTGAGTGAGGTAAGCGAGGTAGGTGGATGGGTAAGTGAGGTAGGTGAGTGAGGAAGATGATGGTTGTACACACAAGACACCTTGCTTCACAACAACACCAACACAATGCACGACAACTCTGTCCTCAGCACTGTCCTCAGCACAATAACACTGTCCTCAGTATAAAAGTCCCACAACAACATCTCATGAAGGACGATCCCAACACAAACAACTTTAATTGATTCAGACTTTACCCTGCAAGTTAATTAGGCTTAAATATAATATAATTTAATACCTGAAGTTATATTAACCAATAAATTACGAACAAAAATATTAAACACTAAAGACTCAGTCCTAATATAAATATATATATATATATATATATATATATATATATATATTATATATATATATATATATATATATATATATATATATATATATATATATGAGATAGTTGGATGACTCTCTCCTTAAGACCATGCTAGAGAGTGTATATTGAATCTTTCCCTCGAAGATGGACAGTGGTTGCAAGCCTCACTTCCAGTCAGGCTTGGGGGGCTGGGAGTACGCACATCCTCCCAGATTGCCCTACCAGCTTTCCTATCCTCTTCCATAGACATCAAATGTTAATAAAACAAATTATTCCGAACAACCACAGTGACTCAGCAGGAATCCAGGACCCTAGCTACGCCAGTGCCATCACTGAATGGTAGACTCTTGCTGTTCCAGCACCAAACCCTAGTGCAGCACTGGCCTACAGTCAAATTGGGATGGCCCCATCGCTGTAAAGGTGCTTGCCAACATGCTTAGGGCTGTAACATCAGACAGGGAGACTGCCAGTCTCCAAGCTGTGAGTGCATATCATTCCGGAGACTTCCTCCAAACAGCTCCCATTTCGGCAATGAGAACACGCCTCGACCCTAAGACCTCCTGTACTGCAGTGGCTCTGCACCTTGCTGCCCCAGTTCACACAGAATATACGTGTATTTGCGGCGATGCGCAAGCCGACCAATATCGTCTACATGGTCTTAACTGTTCCAAAATCAAGGGCTGGCATACAAGACACAATGAAGTCAACGACATCATAAAGAGAACCCTTGCTATAGCAGGATGCCCAGCCGAGAGGGAGCCCCGATCACATGGAACTGTACCTCTGTGTAGACGCTGGCTGACACCTACTAACATAACAGTGTCAGGGGACAGGGAGGAGCTGCTGATCACAGGGAGGAGTACAAGATCAGCAAGTACACAATTTGTCCCGGTGGGATTAGAGACCTTGGAATCATGGGAAAAACATGCCATATGTTTCCTTAAAGAACTGGGTTCCAGACTCATCGACACCACCAGGGACCCAAGGGCAGCCACTTTCATGTTCCAGCGCCTCAGCGTGGCCATCCAGAGGGGAAATGCTTCCTGCATACTGGGCTCGTGCCCGGCTTCGGAGAAGCTGTAGGAGATTCATAATCTTTGATATATTGTACCAATGTATTCATGTTCGTGGTTTCTGTCAATGTATTCTGTCTATCCTTAAAATTCCATATAGAATATAAATTATAGGGGGCGGTAGGAGAAGAAAATGTTCAAACAGTTCCGGGGAGAACCTTGAGTATTCCCTGAGGTCCGTTTATTGTCTTCTCTGAGGATGAGGGTCCCCGGTAGAGTTCTAGAGATGGTACATACATACATACATACATACATACATACATACATACATATATATATAATATATATATTATATATATAATATATATATATATATATAATATATATATTTATAACATATATATATATATATATATATATATATATATATATATATATATATATATATATATATATATATATATATATATATATATATATATATATATATATATATATATACATATGCAAAACAACCACTCTGAAAGAATAGAGAAATTCCAAGCGCTTTCGTGACTACTCACATTATCAAAGAACTATGAAAGTAAAGCATCCAAGGAAGCTATATAAGGAGTCTGGCCAACACCTCACTATCAGATCCCACAACGGTTAAACACGTGATGCGCGCCGACCCAACTGGACAGGTCCTTTGCACAACTCACAACAAACTATTCTACCCAAGAAAATTTAAAAATTATTATTTGTCCAGTGTATTATTAAATTCTTCCCAAATTCTATTAATTATAAATGGATCTAATTTATATAAACCAAAGGAAATATTTATATTATTGTCAAAACTGCTTTTTTATGAAACAAAATTCAATATATTCCTGTCGACCATGGACTTGCTTGAATACTACTTTCTCAACTTTTTGAAAATCAATTGGATGGTTAAAATCTCTTACATGAATAAATAGAGCATTGGAATCTTGTCTAGTTCTAATGCTATATTTATGTTGTTTTAATCTTAGTTCGAGATTTTTACCAGTTTGACCGTAATAAACTTTATCGCAAATTTTACAAGGAATCTTATAGACACATCCATCAGCATTTTGGGGGGAATTCTTTATCAAAAGTTTTTTTACTGTATCAAGATTTTTGAATACAACTTTAATATTAAAAGTCTTAAGAAGAGAAGGCATATCAACCAAGTTTTCATGGTAAGGGAGAACCAACATATTTTTAGTTGAATAAGGCAGGTTGTCCCTTTTTGGACTGTAAAAAGTATTTAAAAAGTATATTAGATCCCACCGTTGTGGGATCTGATAGTGAGGTGTTGGCCGGACCCCTTATATAGCTTCCTTGGATGCTTTACTTTCATAGTTCCTTGATAATGTGAGTAGTCACGAAAGCGCTTGGAATTTCTCTATTCTTTCAGAGTGGTTGTTTTGCATATATTATATATATATAAATATATATATATATAAATATATTATATATATATATATATATATATAAAATTTATATATATATATAAAATATATATATATTATATTATATATAATATATATAATATATATAAATATATATATATATATATATATATATATTATATATATATATATATATATATATATATATATATATATAATATATATATATATAGATGGATAACTGAAGTGTAAAGAACACTTTTCAATGCTCAGTAATAATCCTCATGTAGACAAAAATTCAGAAGATTAATTGATCTATGTATTTCGATTCTCTACATCTACAATGATCATAAAAAGGGATCAAAATATACAGATCATTAAACTTCTGAATTTCTATCTCCATGTGGGTTATTATTAAGCATATACATATATACATATATATATTAAAATATATAATATATATATATATAAATATATATATATATATATATATATATATATATATATATATATATATATATATATATATATATATATATATTATATATATAATGCAATAAGATCACAGTAAACAGGTGATTTCAAAATATGCAAAACAACCACTCTGAAAGAATAGAGAAATTCCAAGCGCTTTCGTGACTACTCACATTATCAAGGAACTATGAAAGTGAAGCATCCAAGGAAGCTATATAAGGGTCGGCCAGCACCTCACTATCAGATCCCACAACGGTTAAACACGTGACGCGCGGCGAGCCAAACTTGGACAGGTCCTTTGCCAAACTCACCCCCAAGCTATTTATTGTCCAGTATATTATTAAATTCTACCCAAATTCTATTAATTATAAATGGATCAATTTATATAAACCAAAGGAAATTTCATATTTTTTGTCAAAACTGCTTTTTATGAAACAAGATTCAATTATATTCCTATCGACCATGGACTTGCTTGATACTACTTTCTCAACTTTTTGAAAATCAATTGGATGTTAAAATCTCTTACATGAATAAATAGAGCATTGGAATCTTTTTCCAGTTCTAATGCTATATTTATGTTGTTTTAATCTTAGTTTCGAGATTTTTACCAGTTTGACCGTAATAAACTTTATCGCAAATTTTACAAGGAATCTTATAGACACATCCATCAGCATTTTGGGGGGAATTCTTAATCAAAAGTTTTTTTACTGTATCAAGATTTTGAATACAACTTTAATATTAAAAGTCTTAAGAAGAGAAGGCATATCAACCAAGTTTTCATGGTAAGGGAGAAAACCCAACATATTTTTAGTTGAATAAGGCTGGTTGCCCTTTTTTGGATTATAAAAAGTGTTCCTAGCAACTTTAAAAGATTTCAATTACATTTCTTGGGTATTTTAATCATTACCTATTTCATAAATTTTGGATTTTTTCCTCATCTATGAACTCAGGGCTAACAAATTCGTAAAGCTCCCCAAAAAAATTGATGAAAAACAGACAGTTTGACTCTATCTTGATGCGGGGAATAATAGTGGACATGGGAACATTTTTTTGAGGTTTTTCTGAAAATTTTTAAATTTAAATTTTCATTATTCCCCTTAAAAATTTAAAACTCTAGAAAAGGCAAGGGTTTTTAATTCTTCAAACTCAACAGTAAAGTTATAGAAGGGGCTAAGTTTTAAAAACCAAGAAAATGGGTTTATCTACATTTTGGGCATAAGACAAAAAATCACAACATATCTGAACCATTTAGCTCTATTAGGAGGTTGTGTTAAGCAACCTTTTTTTAAAAAAATTCCATTATAGGTTTTACAAGAACGGGAAAGGGAGGTTTTCCCTTTCCCATACAAACTTCGAGTGTAAAACTTACATTAATACAAATTTTCATCAACAATGAAAATTTTTAATAAGTTTAATGATAGTAGAACGGGAAATGGAAAATCATAGTTAACGATTCTTCAGATAAGAAGTTAAAAAATCATAAACAGGAAACTTTCGTAAACAAGAGTAACATAAAAACTAACCATGTTAAAGTCACTTAAGCATCAAGGAGTTTTTTTTATCAACAATCATGTTGTTTTTAACATTAAATTTTTTAGAAATTTTGCCAAACAAAGGGGCTAAAAAATTTAGGGTTTGTTTTGCATATATAAATATAATATTTTTTATTTCACACCGGCCGATTCCCCCCAAGGCAGGGTGGCCCGAAAAAGAAAAACTTTCACCATCATTCACTCCACACTGTCTTGGCCAGAAGGGTGCTTTACACTACAGTTTTTAAACTGCAACATTAACCCCCCTCCTTCAGAGTGCAGCACTGTACTTCCCCATCTCCAGGACTCAAGTCGGCCTGCCGTTTCCCTGAATCCCTTCATAAATGTTACTTGCTCACACTCCAACAGCACGTCAAGTATTAAAAACCATTTGTCTCCATTCACTCCTATAAAACACGCTCAAGCATGCCTGCTGGAATCCAAGCCCTCGCACACAAAACCTCCTTTACCCCCTCCCTCCAACCCTTCCTAGGCCGACCCCTACCCCGCCTTCCTTCCACTACAGACTGATACACCTTGAAGTCATTCTTTTTTCGCTCCATTCTCTCTACATGTCCGAACCACCTCAACAACCCTTCCTCAGCCCTCTGGACAACATTTTGGTAATCCCGCACCTCCTCCTAACTTCCAAACTACGAATTCTCTGCATTATATTCACACCACACATTGCCCTCAGACATGACATCTCCACTGCCTCCAGCCTTCTCCTCGCTGCAACATTCATCACTCACGCTTCACACCCATATAAGAGCGTTGGTAAAACTATACTCTCATACATTCCCTCTTTGCCTCCAAGGACAAAGTTCTTTGTCTCCACAGACTCCTAAGTGCACCACTCACTCTTTTTCCCTCATCAATTCTATGATTCACCTCATCTTCATAGACCCATCCGCTGACACGTCCACTCCCAAATATCTGAATACGTTCACCTCCTCCATACTCTCTCCCTCCAATCTGATATTCAATCTTTCATCACCTAATCTTTTTGTTATCCTCATAACCTTACTCTTTCCTGTATTCACCTTTAATTTTCTTCTTTTGCACACCCTACCAAATTCATCCACCAATCTCTGCAACTTCTCTTCAAATCTCCCAAGAGCACAGTGTCATCAGCAAAGAGCAGCTGTGACAACTCCCACTTTGTGTGTGATTCTTTATCTTTTAACTCCACGCCTCTTGCCAAGACCCTCGCATTTACTTCTCTTACAACCCCATCTATAAATATATTAAACAACCACGGTGACATCACACATCCTTTCTAAGGCCTACTTTACTGGGAAAAAATTTCCCTCTTTCCTACATACTCTAACTTGAGCCTCACTATCCTCGTAAAAACTCTTCACTGCTTTCAGTAACCTACCTCCTACACCATACACTTGCAACATCTGCCACATTGCCCCCCTATCCACCCTGTCATACGCCTTTTCCAAATCCATAAATGCCACAAAGACCTCTTTAGCCTTATCTAAATACTGTTCACTTATATGTTTCACTGTAAACACCTGGTCCACACACCCCCTACCTTTCCTAAAGCCTCCTTGTTCATCTGCATATCCTTTCTCCGTCTTACTCTTAATTCTTTCAATTATAACTCTACCATACACTTTACCAGGTACACTCAACAGACTTATCCCCCTATAATTTTTGCACTCTCTTTTATCCCCTTTGCCTTTATACAAAGGAACTATGCATGCTCTCTGCCAATCCCTAGGTACCTTACCCTCTTCCATACATTTATTAAATAATTGCACCAACCACTCCAAAACTATATCCCCACCTGCTTTTAACATTTCTATCTTTATCCCACAATCCCGGCTGCCTTACCCCCTTTCATTTTACCTACTGCCTCACGAACTTCCCCCACACTCACAACTGGCTCTTCCTCACTCCTACAAGATTTATTCCTCCTGCCCTATAACACGAAATCACAGCTTCCCTATCTTCATCAACATTTAACAATTCCTCAAAATATTCCTTCCATCTTCCCAATACCTCTAACTCTCCATTTAATAACTCTCCTCTCCTATTTTTAACTGACAAATCCATTTGTTCTCTAGGCTTTCTTAACTTGTTAATCTCACTCCAAAACTTTTTCTTATTTTCAACAAAATTTGTTGATAACATCTCACCCACTCTCTCATTTGCTCATCTTTTACATGTGCTTCACCACTCTCTTAACTTCTCTCTTTTTCTCCATATACTCTTCCCTCCTCGCATCACTTCTACTTTGTAAAAACTTCTCATATGCTAACTTTTTCTCCCTTACTACTCTCTTTACATCATCATTCCACCAATCGCTCCTCTTCCCTCCTGCACCCACTTTCCTGTAACCACAAACTTCTGCTGAACACTCTAACACTACATTTTTAAACCTACCCCATACCTCTTCGACCCCATTGCTATGCTCTCATTAGCCCATCTATCCTCCAATAGCTGTTTATATCTTACCCTAACTGCCTCCTCTTTTAGTTTATAAACCTTCACCTCTCTCTTCCCTGATGCTTCTATTCTCCTTGTATCCCATCTACCTTTTACTCTCAGTGTAGCTACAACTAGAAAGTGATCTGATATATCTGTGGCCCCTCTATAAACATGTACATCCTGAAGTCTACTCAACAGTCTTTTATCTACCAATACATAAATCCAACAAACTACTGTCATTTCGCCCTACATCATATCGTGTATACTTATTTATCCTCTTTTTCTTAAAATATGTATTACCTATAACTAAACCCCTTTCTATACAAAGTTTAATCAAAGGGCTCCCATTATCATTTACACCTGGCACCCCAAACTTACCTACCACACCCTCTCTAAAAGTTTCTCCTACTTTAGCATTCAAGTCCCCTACCACAATTACTCTCTCACTTGGTTCAAAGGCTCCTATACATTTACTTAACACTCCCAAAATCTCTCTCTCTCCTCTGCATTCCTCTCTTCTCCCAGGTGCATACATGCTTATTATGACCCACTTCTCGCATCCAACCTTTACTTTAATCCACATAATTCTTGAATTTACACATTCATATTCTCTTTTCTCCTTCCATAACGATCATTTAACATTACTGCAACCCCTTCCTTTGCTCTAACTCCTCAGATACCCAGATTTAATCCCATTTATTTCCCCCCACTGAAGCTCTCCTCCCCCCTTTCACTTTGTTTCGTTTAGGGCCGGGACATCCAACTTTTTATTAAACACAGCAATCATCGTTTCTTGTCATCCGCCTACACCCACGCACATTTAAGCAACCCCAGTTTTATAAAGTTTTTCTTCTTCTCTTTTTTAGTAATTGTATACAGGAGAAGGGGGTTACTAGCCCATTGCCCCCCGGCATTTTAGTCGCCTCATACGAAACGCATGGCTTACGGAGGAAAGTTTCCCTTTTCCACTTCCCCCATGGACATAGAAGAAATAAAAAAAAACAAGAGCTATTTGAAAAAGGAAAAAACCTAAAATGTATTATATATATATATATGCATGTGCGTGTCTGTGAAGTGTGACCAAAGTGTAAGTAGGAGTAGCAAGATATCCCTGTTATCTTAGCGTGTTTATGAGACAGAAAAAGAAACCAGCAATCGTACCAACATGCAAAGCATTTTTACAGGTTTTTGTTTCACATTCATCTGGCAGATGGTAGTACTTCCCTGGGTGGTTGCTGTCTACCAACTACTACCTAGGATTATATATATATATATAATATATAATATATAAAAAATTATATATATATATATATATATATATATATATATATATATAAATATATTTTATATATATGTATGAAATGTATATATCTTAAATTTGTCTCTATATTAAGTTTGTTTTCATATATAATTCTGTTTTCCTGCACTTGACAGCCTCATCGTGGCCTCATCGTCTTCAATTCACCTTCAGAATACTGCTCTGATTGCCATATAACATCTTACGCTTGCCAATCACCCACGACACCTCAAGTGACCCAGGACTGCGGCTCTGATTTCCTCTGATTGCAGGAGGAGGTTGCAGGCCAGGAGGAGCAGCTTCAATTCCCGCTGATCTAGTGGTTTGGAATTGCTGGGTGCAGCTATGCAGGAGGGTGAGAGGCGCACAATGGTACTCGATCTAATTCCTCTCCCCCATTCAAAGACGGTATCCAATTCCCTCTCGTCGATCCCTTTGCAAGAGAGACATTTTCGGCGAAGATCTACGAGAAGACGCAAGTGGCTAGGGTATGCAGGAGGGAACTTTCACAGCAATAACTAACTCCTTTTCTAGGAAGAAGTCGTCAATCTTCAAATAGACTAACATCAAACAACTATAACTTAAGAAAAATTGTTTTTTTCTAATTTACTAATAATTTGTGAAGTTTATCAACGGCACGAAGGTCGTTACGGCATCGTCTTCGTTCTTGCTCAGATGTATTGCAAACTAGTGGATTTCTTTTTCAGCGCATCAAAAGAAATGGAACTTTGAACTTCAGATGCTACAACGAAGAGGTTATTAACACCGCGAAAAATATCCTCAGAAACAGCGTGAACATAAATACTTTGTCATTAAGACTGCATGTCACCTGTACACCACCAGTCAAGAATACTGATATCCCTAACATAGCAACGACTCGCTTTTACTCTTTCCTTCCCTTGAAGGAAAGTACTGAAATGTTCTTAAGCAAATTCGTAAGTTGGGTAAATGACGCTGGTTTATATTACGTATTTTTTTTTTATCAGTGTCAAGCTCAAGAAAGTTTAGGTAGGACCCTTGTGGAGTGAGAGGGAAAGTGGGGATAGGGAAAGAATGAACTGGCAAGAGGAAAGTTGTGAGTGAGAGGGATAGTACCAGAGCTTAACCCAGTTGCTAGGACGATAGTGGTACAGGAGACTGATCATAGCGAGGAGGACTGGTAAGGCGCACGGGCAGGTTAACGCCGATACGCATCTGTGCAAGGTACCTGCGAGAACATCCAGGGTCAGGTAAGGGGATGGGAAGAGGGGGAATTTAAAAAAAAATTAATGTCTTTTAAGGCTAGTGCAAGCAAATTTACTTATAAAGGGAATTTGTAGCAGGAGGTAGCAGGGAGCAGAATAGAGTGTGTGGGTTGGCAGGTCTGCGAGCGTCATCGTCAAGGAGAGTGGTTCTATAGTCATGTAGTGTCTCTAGTTTGTCAATCTATCTGTTGCTGAAAGTATTCCAGTACACGTTCAGTGCTGGGATGTTTGACTGGGCATGGAGTGACTCGTTTGTAGTGAAGTTTTCTCAGCTGACATCAAACACCCATCGCAAAGCCCTGTTCTGGATACACTGCAGTATAAGGTTGTTGGTCTCAGCTACAAGAGAGAGAGAGCTAGAGGGCAGTAAGTGATTAGAGGACGAATGAGAGTTTTGCAAAGGTGTAGTTTGGTGCGTTGAGAAGTTTGCCGTAGTTTGTAGAAGCCTTTGAGGGCTTTTTAAGCCACGGCATGCTTTGAGTTAATGTGTTTGTGCATACGAAGAAGGTGGTCTGGAGTGATTCCCAGGCCAGTGAATGATTTTGTGACTGGGAAATATGTACTGGTATCAGCTGTTCTGAGCTCAACAGGTGGTGGGGGATCAGTTTTCTTGTAGTTGAAATACGTGATGCTGGATTTGGTATCATTGGATTTGATTCTCCACTTTTGCTTCCAGAAAGCTAACCTGTCGATCTCGTCTTGTGTTCTGTGTGCTAGTGTATTTATTCTGGAGTGGGAGAAGAGTTGTGTAATGTCGTCTGCGTATGCAAGAGTAATGGTGTTGTCGAACACAGGTGTTTGGATGTCTTTAGTGTATAAAATGTATAGGGTAGGGGAGAGGACACATCCCTGGGGAACTCCAGCATGCAGTGGGAAATAGAGTAACAGCCTTGGAATTTCATCCTCATTGTGCATTCATCTAAGAAGTCGCACAGTAGTTTGCGAATAGTGAGAGGGAGGTTAAAGTTATTGCAAAGCTTGTGTTTAGCCCGTTATGCCAGACTGTATCAAAAGATTTTTCGACGTCTTTTGCAACTAGGGCTGTCTTGTTTCCTTGTTTGGTGTTTATGTGGATGTAGTTAAGCATTATGTTTAAGGCGTCCTGTGAAGAATGACTTGTTCTGAAGCCAAATTGGCCGTCAGAGAGGAGAGAGTTGCGTTCCAGGTATCTGCAGAGGGAAAGGTTGGTGAATTTCTCAAAGAGTTTGCTTAGGGTTTCGAGCAGGCTAATAGGGGGATAGTTCTTTTGACAGGAGTGGTCTTTATTTGGTTTTGGTATGAGGATAGCAGTAGCAGCTTTGAAGAGGGGAGGAAAGTAGCCAGAAGTGAGTGAAGCATTGAGGAGATTAGTGTACGCTGTGATGATAGAGTCTGGAAGGTGTTTTAAGATGACATTGTTTAAGCCAGAGGCTCCAGGAGCCTCGGGAGGGAGGTGTTTGAGGAAACCCTTCATGTCTGTGTTGGTGAAAGGTGTTAAACGTGTTAAATTACGTTATCATAGTTTTGGTGAAAAATAATATATTAGGATATTATGAAAGTGAATAATTGTTTCAGTGTTTTATATGTGGGCAAGTCCAAATCTTTTTGTGCCTAACCTGAAGGTTATTGAGCACGAGTTTATTTGGCACGATTTGGGTATTGCACAATTGAAGAATTGGGGCACAATTTTATGTAACACGGTTCAGTTTGTGGGAAGGGAAAAAAAATCTCGGCCCGGCCCGGTGGCCTGGTGGCTAAAGCTCCCGCTTCACACACGGAGGGCCCGGGTTCCATTGCCGGCGGGTGGAAACATTCAACACGTTTCCTTACACCTGTTGTCCTGTTCACCTAGCAGCAAATAGGTACCTGGGTGTTAGTCGACTGGTGTGGGTCGCATCCTGGGGAACAAGATTAAGGACCCCAATGGAAATAAGTTAGACAGTCCTCGAAGACGCACTGACTTTCTTGGGTTATCGTGGGTGGCTAACCCTCCGGGGTTAAAAATCCGAACGAAATCTTAACTTATCTTTTGCTCAAGCGGCCGCCTTGTTGTGGAGCAGCCGGGGAGCCCTCCCGGCATTCCTTGCCACTCCCCGACACCACCTCACCATCCCAGTGTTCGTAATTCATACATGTCCAGTCCAGTCTTTCTCTGCTACAAGGCAGCTGTGTTTGTGAATTGTGTTATGATGTTTTAATTACTATATCTTGTATCTGCCAAACAATCATGACACCCAGTAAGCATACCAGTGTTGCTGAAAGTGGCACGAACAGGTATAAGTACTTAAGTCTTAGAATTAACAAAGACACAAAGATATTAGACAAGAGATAACCTGTAGCCCCAATGAAGTGTTACTTTGTACACAGAAAATGAGGTAAACAAGAGTTTGACTAACTTACTGAATAACTTACTAACTTACTGAGTGACTTGACTGACATACTGAGTGGCTTGACTGACTTACTGAGTGACTTGACTGACTGACTGAATGACTTGACTGACTTACTGAATGACTTGACTGATTGAATGACCTACTTAGTGACTTGACTGACTTGCTGAGGGACTTACTAAGTGACTTGACTGACTTACGGGTGATTGAGGGGGTTTACTGATGCCTTGACTACTACGATGATTTGATGGACTTACGAATGACTGAGGGACTTACTGATGATTTGGGAATGTTTGACTGAATACTCGCTGACACGAATGATTTGACTGATTAAGACCTACTTAGTGACTTGACTGACTTGCTGAGGGACTTACTGAGTGACTTGACTGACTTACTGAGTGACTTGATGGGCTTACTGAATGCCTTGACTGACTTACTGAGTGACTTGACTGACTTACTGAGTGACTTGACTGGCTTACTGTGTGATTTGACTGACTGACTGAGTGACTTACTGAATGATTTGACTTACTGAATGCATTGACTGACTTACTGAGTGACTTGACTGACTTGTTGAGTGACTTGACTGACTTACAAATGACTTGACTGACTTACTGAGTGACTTGACTGACTTGTTGAGTGCCTTGACTGATTTACTGAATGACTTGACTGATTACTGAGTGACTTGACTGACTTGGAGTGACTTGCTGATTGACTGACTTACTGAGATGACTTGACGACTTACTGAGTGCTTAAAAGATTTTGCTGAGTGACTTGATGATTACTGAGTGATTTGACTGACTTGTTGAGTGACTTGACTGACTTATGAATACTTGACTGATTTACTGAGTGATTTGACTGACTTGCTGAGTGTTAAATGACTTCTGAGTGATTTGACGATTGAATGACCTAAAAGTGACTTGACTGACTTGCGGGGGACTTACTGAGTGACTTACGACTTTGAGTGACTTGATGGGGCTTACTGAATCCCTTGACTGACTTATGAGTGACTTGACGATTACTGAGTGACTTGACGGGCTTACGTGTATTTGACTGCTGACGGGATTTACGAATGATTTGACTTACTGAATAAAATTGACTGATTTACGAGTGATTTGACTGATTGTTGAGTGATTGACTGATTTACTGAATGATTTGACTGACTTACTGAGTGATTGACTGACTTGTTAGTGACTTGACTGACTATAAATGATTTGACTGACTTCCCGGGTGACTTGCTGATTTGCTGAGTGATTTGACTGACTTGCTGACTTACTGAGTGATTTGACTGACTTCGATGTTTTGATGACTTGGATGACGACTGACTCTGAATGACTGATGCTTACTGGTAAACTGACTACTTGTTGATGATTTGACTGACTTACTGAAGACTTGCTGACTTACTGAGTGACTTGCTGACTTGCTGGTGACTTGACTGACTTTGCTGAGTGACTTGACTGATTTACTGAATGATTTGACGATTTATGATGACTTGACTGGTTGTTGAGTGTTTGCTGATTTACAAAAGACTTGACTGACTTATGGAATTTGGGGGCTGACTTGCTGAGTGACTTGACTGATTGCTGATGACTTGACTGATTACTAATGACTTGATGACTTCTGAATGACTTGACTGATTTAAAGAGTGCTTGCTGACTTGTTGAGTGACTTGACATTTACAAAATGACTTGACTGATTTTATGATAACGGCTGATTTGCTGAGTGACTTGACTGACTTGCGAGTGCCTTGATGACTTACTGAATACTTGCTGTTTTACTGAGGATTGACTGACTTAGGGTGACTTGACGACTGAATGCTTAAAGTTGGGACACCCAGTACAACCATACTTAGTACCAAAACCTCTACCATCCACCTCACCCCAGTGGGGCCCAACAACAAAAACTCTACACTTTTCAAAATCATCCACAAACACCAAACCCCAAAATTTTAAAGTAAGAAAACATTATTTATTTACATTTGAGCTTAAGCAGTAAAAAAAACATAATACATCACAACAATGAACTACAATTACATTTCCTTTTATTTTTTGTAAAATGTGGGGACTAAAAAAGTTGTTTGACTTTTTGGGGGCTCCGAGAAAAGTAACCCTTTTTTCTCTTTGTTCTTCATTTACTAAAATATTTTTCCTAAAATCACATTCAGGAACGAACGCCCGGGTAAATGAGGTCTACTGTATATACTAAGAACTCTATTCTGTCATTTTATATACCCAAGAAATGTAAGTCTCTCAGTGTAATAACCAAAATGTATGTCCTTTAGGATTAAAAACCCAAAACTGTATGTCCTGTCATTGTATAACACAAAGAAGTATGTCTTCAGTGTATATACACCAAGAACTGCATTCTTTCATGTCACTAAAATTGTTTTTTTTCAGAGTATATTATTTATAAATTAAAGGATAAATGTATATCTCTCATGTATATCACTGGGAGTTTACTTTTAAACAATATATTAGGATTAAAGTATTTTTGCTGGTATTTCAGGTGACAGGTTGAAGACTTACCAGCTCTGAAACAACTTCAGACGTATACCAAAGTGGGTCCTCCTCAGAAAATTAATGAAAGAAAAAGAAAAAAAACTGACAAACATAAACACTTTTTTATTTAAAAATATAAAAATAAACACTTAAAAAAAAATATTGATCCTACATTAAAAAAAATGAAAAATGAAAAATATAAATTAAATGAATTCAAACGCTAATATAAAAGTTATAAAACGTGGGTGTCTGGGGTTGGTGACACTGCGTTTGTTGAAAAATTTTAGCCGTTGCTGATGATGGGGGGGGGGGGGGGGCCAGGTGTTGATGACAACCCACGGTCGTTCTTCACAGATTTTCTACTTTTTAAAAATCCTTCAATGACAGGAAAGCAAGTTTTCTCCACTGAATGTGAGGGGTTATATCCGTCGGATACACAAACAGGGAAGTGGATCAAAATTTGGGCATCTCAGAACGTTTGTCCCCTTCCTCAATTTCTACTCGTTATTGGCAGGGGACCCTCTTTCATCCAAACTGGGAAAAAAAAACAGGTTTCCCCCTGCTTAAAAATCACTCTCCAGATAAGTACAATACCTAAAAAACTGGTGATTATTAAACAGTCAAACAAGCAAGACTGAAAGGACTAAGTTTATTATTGGTCAAAAGTGAAGCTTTCAACCAATAATCCACTAGAATACAAGGCAGGCATGTACTTACAGTAGTGCTGGGAGCTGTGAGTCTAGTGATTACTGTTTGGACCGGAGCCCCACACGTCACCTTTCGGGGGGTGGGGAAGGAGGGGAAGGGATAGCGGGAGCTAGACTGACCCTACCTTAACAAGCAGCCGGCAATCAAACTGTCACTTTCGAGGTGGGGGGGGGGAAAAGGCGGGAATAGCGGGAGCTAGACTCACCTTACTTTAACAAGTAGCCGGCAAGCAAACTATCACTTTCGGGGAGGGGGAAAAGGGGGGGGGGGATAGTGGGAGCTGGACTTACCCTACCTTAACAAGTAGCCGGCAATGAAACTATTGTTACTATATCGCTACTCCTATCTATTGAACTTTTCCCTCACAACAGGCAACCTTAATGACCTTATATTACAACCCAGGAGTCCCAAAGGTCTGTTATCCTGGGTGTAAAGGGAGCAAAATATACACAGCAGAAAAACTTTTGACTTATATTATCCTTCACCAATTTAGAACAGAAGTATGTACACTATATACACTATGTACAACAATAGGTATTAGTGCACTCCACGGTAAGCAAGGCAGAACAGAAGCCACTAGAGATAAACAAGACCGTGATCTAATCACGTCTAAAATGGGAATGACAAGGGCAGACAGGTGAGTGGTACCCACATCACCGTTGCGATTGCCAAAACCATCTTCTCATTGGCTGTGTGGAAAATACTGTATATATTTTCCGGAAATACGGTAATTTACAGGTAAATAGATGCCCTATATTGTATTTTTAAAAGAAGTATGTTATCGAAAAAAGAAGGGACTCGCCATCTTGGTTTTGAATTTTGTACAAACGTTGGTGTAATGGGAAGAATTTTTCGTGCTCTAGAGGTTAAAATTGTGTTGACACCTCTCAAATAGGAAGCGAAATTGGTGGATGTGCATTCCTGCATAACTTGAGATATCAGACGACTGGACAAGACAGCTCCAGGAACCTCAGATAAGCTCTCTAGATTTGTGTGTAATTCTGGCCAGCATTATTTTCATAGATTTAGTTAGAGTGAGGTTTTCTGAGTATGATACACATTAATCTCCAGTCAAATTGGTGAGTGATATTAAGATATATTTTCCTTCTGTTATGTAATTATGTATATATATAACCATTTATTATTTTTAATATACAGTCCACAAATTTATATATTTACCAGTATTCCTGGTGTATGTATATTTCATTTAATTAATAGGTCCAGAGCAACTTGTGGTTATGACAGTGGTAGGTATCGAAGGGGGACATTTTTTGCGACCTAGGTGTCCCAAATTCCTACTTGTCTATGTAACATTGATAAATAATAATTATCTTTGTTATCATTTACTGTTATGTACATAATTAGTTACATTCAGATAAATGCAATTTTCCACAGGCTGGAACCTGGGTACTGATTGAACGACGGGGCCCCATCATCAACCCTTAGTCCCTGGTTCGCTGGTTGGGGGAGATAGCCTGTAAATGAGGGTGTGTACATGCCGCACCGTACAAATTAACCAACTAATTACTAACAACAGAAAATAAAACAAACACGCAGTAAATATGCGAAACAAATGAGATCCAAATATTGAATTTCTCAATAACAAGAAAATCCACGAGAAACGAAGGCAGTTAGGAGACCTCTGCGGTGAGTACTTGGAACAACAAGTGTTTGTGTGTGTGTGTGTGTACCCAGCTAATTGTACTCACCTAATTGTAGTTGCAGGGGTCGAGACTCAGCTCCTGGCCCCGCCTCTTCACTGACAGCTGATGGGTCCTCCATCTCTCTGCTCCATGAGCTTTATCATACCTAGTCTTAAAGCTATGTATGGGTCCTGCCTCCACTACATCGCTTGCCAGACTATTCCACTTCCTAACAACTCTGTGGCTGAAGAAATGCTTCCTAACATGTGTGTGTGTGTGTGTGTGTGTGTGTGTGTGTGTGTGTGTGTGTGTGTGTGTGTGTGTGTGTGTGTGTGTGTGTGTGTGTGTGTGTGTGTGTGTGTGTGTATGTGTTTGTGTGTGTGTCTCTCTGGATCACAACACAAGTGTGCTGACCTGACACACACACTCACAAGTGTTCACACACACACACATTCACTAGTGGGAAGTGGGAGAGCACACGAGAAGGCAGTGGTAACTTACCTGAAGGGTACTGCTACGCCGGACACAAAGGTGTTTACATGTGTGTGTTGTCAGAAAACGTTCTCTTGCCTCCCAGAGTGTTAAACTGAGTAAATTCTTTATTACCTACTCGCAGTTAAAGCAGCAGAGTTATATTGGTGGTGTCCTGCCTTCATTGTCTGTTGTTACAGCAGTAGAGTTATGTTGGTGGTGTCCTGCCTTCGTTGTCTGTTGTTACAGCAGTAGAGTTATGTTGGTGGTGTCCTGCCTTCATTGTCTGTTGTTACAGCAGTAGAGTTATGTTGGTGGTGTCCTGCCTTCATTGTCTGTTGTTACAGCAGTAGAGTTATGTTGGTGGTGTCCTGCCTTCATTGTCTGTTGTTACAGCAGTAGAGTTATGTTGGTGGTGTCCTGCCTTCATTGTCTGTTGTTACAGCAGTAGAGTTATGTTGGTGGTGTCCTGCCTTCATTGTCTGTTGTTACAGCAGAGAGTTATGTTGGTGGTGTCCTGCCTCATTGTCTGTTGTTACAGCAGTAGAGTTATGTTGGTGGTTGTCCTGCCTTCATTGTCTGTTGTTACAGCAGTAGTTATGTTGGTGGTGTCCTGCCTTCATTGTCTGTTGTTACACAGTAGAGTTATGTTGGTGGTGTCCTGCCTTCATTGTCTGTTGTTACAGCAGCAGAGTTATGTTGGTGGTGTCCTGCCTTCATTGTCTGTTGTTACAGCAGTAAGAGTTATGTTGGTGTGTCCTGCCTTCATTGTCTGTTGTTACAGCAGCAGAGTTATGTTGGTGGTGTCCTGCCTTCATTGTCTGTTGTTACAGCAGTAGAGTTATGTTGGTGGTGTCCTGCCTTCATTGTCTGTTGTTACAGCAGCAGAGTTATGTTGGTGGTGTCCTGCCTTCATTGTCTGTTTGTTACAGCAGCAGAGTTATGTTGGTGGTGTCCTGCCTTCATTGTCTGTTGTTACAGCAGCAGAGTTATGTTGGTGGTGTCCTGCCTTCATTGTCTGTTGTTACAGCAGCAGAGTTTATGTTGGTGGTGTCCTGCCTTCATTGTCTGTTGTTACAGCAGTAGAGTTATGTTGGTGGTGTCCTGCCTTCATTGTCTGTTGTTACAGCAGCAGAGTTATGTTGGTGGTGTCCTGCCTTCATTGTCTGTTGTTACAGCAGCAGAGTTATGTTGGTGGTGTCCTGCCTTCATTGTCTGTTGTTACAGCAGTAGAGTTATGTTGGTGGTGTCCTGCCTTCATTGTCTGTTTTACAGCAGTAGAGTTATGTTGGTGGTGTCCTGCCTTCATTGTCTGTTGTTACAGCAGTAGAGTTATGTTGGTGGTGTTCTGCCTTCATTGTCTGTTGTTACAGCAGTAGAGTTATGTTGGTGGTGTCCTGCCTTCATTGTCTGTTGTTACAGCAGTAGAGTTATGTTGGTGGTGTCCTGCCTTCATTGTCTGTTGTTTACAGCAGTAGAGTTATGTTGGTGGTGTCCTGCCTTCATTGTCTGTTGTTACAGCAGCAGAGTTATGTTGGTGGTGTCCTGCCTTCATTGTCTGTTGTTACAGCAGCAGAGTTATGTTGGTGGTGTCCTGCCTTCATTGTCTGTTGTTACAACAGTAGAGTTATGTTGGTGGTGTCCTGCCTTCATTGTCTGTTGTTACAACAGTTAGAGTTATGTTGGTGGTGTCCCTGCCTTCATTGTCTGTTGTTACAACAGTAGAGTTATGTTGTGGTGTCCTGCCTCATTGTCTGTTGTTACAGCAGCAGAGTTATGTTGGTGGTGTCCTGCTTCATTGTCTGTTGTTTACAACAGTAGAGTTATGTTGGTGGTGTCCTGCCTTCATTGTCTGTTGTTACAACAGTAGAGTTATGTTGGTGGTGTCCTGCCTTCATTGTCTGTTGTTACAACAGTAGAGTTATGTTGGTGGTGTCCTGCCTTCATTGTCTGTTGTTACAGCAGCAGAGTTATGTTGGTGGTGTCCTGCCTTCATTGTCTGTTGTTACAACAGTAGAGTTTATGTTGGAGGTGTCCTGCCTTCATTGTCTGTTGTTACAACAGTTAGAGTTATGTTGGTGGTGTCCTGCCTCATTGTCTGTTGTTACAACAATAGAGTTATGTTGGTGGTGTCCTCCTTCATTGTCTGTTGTTACAACGTAGAGTTATGTTGGTGGTGTCCTGCCTTCATTGTCTGTTGTTACAGCAGTAGAGTTATGTTGGTGGTGTCCTGCCTTCATTGTCTGTGTTACAGCAGTAGAGTTATGTTGTGGTGTCCTGCCTTCATTGTCTGTTGTTACAACAGTAGAGTTATGTTGGTGGTGTCCTGCCTTCATTGTCTGTTGTTACAGCAGTAGAGTTATGTTGGTGGCTGTCCTGCTTTCATTGTCTGTTGTTACAGCAGTAGAGTTATGTTGGTGGTGTCCTGCCTTCATTGTCTGTTGTTCAGCAGTAGAGTTATGTTGTGGTGTCCTGCCTTCTTGTCTGTTGTTACAGCAGTAGAGTTATGTTGGTGGTGTCCTGCCATTCATTGTCTGTTGTTACAGCACAGAGTTATGTTGGTGGTGTCCTGCCTTCATTGTCTGTTGTTACAGCACAGAGTTATGTTGGTGGTGTCTGCCTTCATTGTCTGTTGTTACAGCAGCAGAGTTATGTTGGT
Source organism: Cherax quadricarinatus (assembly GCF_026875155.1). Taxonomy (NCBI): domain Eukaryota; kingdom Metazoa; phylum Arthropoda; class Malacostraca; order Decapoda; family Parastacidae; genus Cherax; species Cherax quadricarinatus. The sequence goes on along the minus strand of NC_069451.1, from coordinate 16,525,653 downwards.
GGTGTCCATGCCTTCATTGTCTTTGTTACAGCAGTAGAGTTTATGTTGTGGTGTCCTGCCTTCATTGTCTGTTGTTACAGCAGTAGAGTTATGTGGTGGTGTCTGCCTTCATTTCTGTTGTTACAGCAGCAGAGTTATGTTGGGGTGTCCTGCCTTCATTGTCTGTTGTTACAACAGTAGAGTTATGTTGGTGGTGTCCTGCCTTCATTGCTGTTGTTACAGCAGCAGAGTTATGTTGGTGGTGTCCTGCCTTCATTGTCTGTTGTTACAGCAGCAGAGTTATTTGGTGGTGTCCCTGCCTTCATTGTCTGTTGTTACAACAGTAGAGTTATGTTGGTGGTGTCCTGCCTTATTGTCTGTTGTTCAGCAGCAGAGTTATGTTGGTGGTGGTCCTGCCTTCATGTCTGTTGTTACAGCAGCAGAGTTATGTGGTGGTGTCCTGCCTTCATTGTCTGTTGTTACAGCAGCAGAGTTATGTTGGTGGTGTCTGCCTTCATTGTCTGTTGTTACAGCAGTAGAGTTATGTTGGTGGTGTCCTGCCTTCATTGTCTGTTGTTACAGCAGTAAGTTATGTTGGTGGTGTCCTGCCTTCATTGTCTGTTGTTACACAGCAGTTATGTTTGGTGGTGTCCTGCCTTCATTGTCTGTTGTTACAACAGTAGAGTTATGTTGGTGGTGTCCTGCCTTCATTTCTGTTGTTACAAACAGCAGAGTTTATGTTGGTGGGGTCCTGCCTTCATTGTCTGTTGTTACAACAGTAGAGTTATGTTGGTGGTGTCCTGCCTTCATTGTTGTTGTTACAGCAGCAGAGTTATGTTGGTGGTGTCCTGCCTCATTGTCTGTTGTTACAGCAGTAGATTTATGTTGGTGGTGTCCTGCCTTCATTGTCTGTTGTTACAGAAATAGAGTTTATGTTGGTGGTGTCCTGCCTTCTTGTCTGGGTTTTTACAGCAGTAGAGTTATGTTGGTGGTGTCCTGCCTTCATTGTCTGTTGTTACAGCAGTAGAGTTATGTTGGTGGTGTCCTGCCTTCATTGTCTGTTGTTTTCAGCAGTTAGAGTTTTATGTTGGTTTGGTTTTCCTGACTTCATTGCTGTTGTTACAGCAGTAGAGTTTTTTGTTGGGTGGTGTCCTGCCTTCATTGTCTGTTGTTACAGCAGGCAGAGTTATTGTTGGTGGTGTCCTGCCTTCATTGTCTGTTGTTACAAGCAGCAGAGTTTTTGTTGTGGTGTCCTGCCCCTTTATTGTCTGTTGTTACAGCACAGAGTTATGTTGGTGGTGTCCTGCCTTCATTGTCGTTGTTACAAGCAGTAGAGTTTTTGTTGGTGGTGTCCTGCCTTCTTTTTCTGTTGTTACAGCAGTAGAGTTTTTGTTGGTGGTGTCCTGCCTTCATTGTCTGTTTGTTACAGCAGCAGAGTTTGTTGGTGGTGTCCTGCCTTCATTGTCTTTGTTACAGCACAGAGTTATGTTGGGGGGTGTCCTGCCTTCATTGTCTGTTGTTACAGCAGTAGAGTTATGTTGGTGGTTGTCCTGCCTTCATTGTCGTTGTTACAAGCAGCGTTATGTTGGTGGTGTCCTGCCTTCAAATTTTCTTTGTTACAGCAGTTAGAGTTTAATTTGGGTGGTGTCCTGCCTTCATTGTCTGTTGTTACAGCAGCAGAGTTATGTTGGTGGTGTCCTGCCTTCATTGTCTGTTGTTACAGCAGCAGAGTATGTTGGTGGGGGTCCTGCCCTTCATTGTCTGTTGTTACAGCAGTAGAGTTATGTTGGTGGTGTCCTGCCTTCATTGTCTGTTGTTACAGCAGCAGAGTTATGTTGGTGGTGTCCTGCCTTCATTGTCTGGGTTTTACGCCAGTAGAGTTAAATTTTTTTTGTTGGTGGTGTCCTGCCTTCATTGTCTGTTGTTACAGCAGCAGAGTTATGTTGGTGGTTTTCCTGCCTTCATTGTCTGGTTGTTACAGCAGCAGAGTTATGTTGGTGGTGTCCTGCCTTCATTGTCTGTTGTTACAGCAGCAGAGTTATGTTGGTGGTGTCCTGCCTTCATTGTCTGTTGTTACAGCAGTAAAGTTATGCAAGGTTCCTCCCGTCTTGTGTTTATAGTCACAAGATCAGAACCACACTCAGGGTGGTGTTCCGTCAACAATGTTTACAGAAGAGTGTTTTATCCTGTCATTGGTTCTCAGCCACTGTAACACACACACACACACACACACACACACACACACACACACACACACACACACACTAACCTCCCCTAACCTCATCTAACTTCACCTAACCTTTAGTAACTTCTACTAATTTATTTTACACAATATTTATTCAATAAGTACAGGAATATAAACAAATCATAAAACTCTTGATTAGTTTAATTAAAACTCGTGTCAATATAATCCTGATGATTTACTCCAATTACTGCATATTTGCTTCTCAATATAATTTCAGCAAATACTGTTAAGGTAATTTGTTAGGTTTAAAGCCTATGTACTACACGAGGGTAATTATTATTGTTCACTGTAACTTGTACACCAACAGAAAATTATTGTCCAACGTTTCGCTGTGTGTGGAGCTTAATCAAGTCACGACCTGAAGCTCTACACAGGGCGAAACGCTGACCCAATTAAAGCTTGTTTTAAAAGACTGTTTTTTTTTATTCTCATAAAAAAAAACAGAAAAAATATGCTGCATGGATATTTGAAGACTGCCAGAGGTACGAAATAACGTTTCAGTATGTTTTAGGGGGATTTTGCATGAAACTTCTGTTTAAGCAACTTAGAGAAAGTCACAGCAACGCGTGAAATATGCAACGTTAAGTATTTAGTGTTCATTAAGACGTAAGTGAGATCCAAACGTAACACTTCGAAAAGGCAAGTGAAAGAAAAGACGGAGGTTTCTGAAGAAACTCTTGTGAATTTATAAAGCCCACTGTGTGGGCGAAACGTAGTCAATAAAACACTCACGATAGTATCAATGCAGTTTCCAAAATACGGCAAACAGCATATACTTTAAGTGGTTCAAACACCTTAAAGTGTATGCTGATTCCAAACACCTTTCACTCCTTTCTTCTCTCCCAAATCCAACTATACGGAATCCAGCGCCACTAAAGTCCTTCAGAACCGCACTTACCTCTTCTGGCAGACTCAACTTGGTCACGCCATCCACGTTGGCAAGTGCAATTCAATTTTCTGATCCGACTGGCTAGCAACTTAGTAAATAAATCAGTCGGCCGAGACCTGAGTTTGCCTCCTCCCTTGTTTCTCCCTTCCCTTGTCTCCGCCTTCCCTTGTCTCTCCCTTCCCTTGTTTCTCCCTTCCCTTGTCTCTCCCTTCCTGTGTCTACCTTCCCAGTCTTTCTCACTTGTGTCTTCCTCTAGAATCTAGAGTTTACCACACTCTTATGAGTGGACCACCACTTCGTCAGCAGTGTATGTGGTACCGTATCATGGCAGAGGTCTACACCACCGCACCTTCACCAAGAGAATTATTATTATTGTTGATTTGGTTGTTGTTGTTGCTTTTGCTGCTGCTGTTGTTGTTGTGAAGCGTTTGTATTTCCCGGACAAGCACTGTGTCCTCAGCCAAGATTAACTGCGGCAACTCCCAACGTCAAATCAAGTTAATTATATATATTTATAAGAGCACACACACACACACACACACACACACACACACACACACTAAGACCCTAGTATCCACGTCATAAACACATTAAACAACTATGCTGACGTCACACATCCCTTTGTAAGGATCACTTTTTAATAAAAAAATAAATCTCTTCTCTCCTTAACCTGAGTCTCACTCGGCTCGTAAAAATTTTTTATAGCTTCAGAAAGATTACCACCATTTACATAAATTTGCAACACAGGCTATATCGTTCCCTATACACCATATAACATGCCTTTTCCAAATTCTAATTACAGAAAAAGGCGTCTCTTTCTTACGTACGAATAAACCTGTTGTGTACAGTGCGATTTTTTTGTGTATTTGTGAATGTAGAAGTGGATTTGTGGAATTTTTTTTACGATATATTTAAGTTTGGATATATTTTTTCCGTCTCTGTTACCAGAAAAGAGCAGAATATAGAGGGTCTTTATAAACAGAGTTTATTTCGTTTACATGTATCAGCATAACTGCTCCCCACAACCCATTATTTAAGCGTGTCCAATTTGTTCCTCTGTAATTATACTTTCTATCCTTAACACTATTGCTACAACACATCTTAAATGTACTTTACCAGGTATACCCCACAGATTTATTCCCATATAAATCTTACACTCTTTTCTGCCCATTTTATTTCTTCATACAAAGGTGCAGTGCATCCTCTCTTTATAGTCCAAAGGTACTTTCTCTTCTTTGCTACGTGAATGGCGGTAGAGTAAAGGATTCTTACTTATGTCAGTAACTGAACTGAAAAATAAATAGAAATATGTAAGATCTATCTCTTATTTTTAATATATATATATATATTTATATATATATATATATATATATATATATATATATATTATATATATATATATATATATATATATATATATATATATATATAATTTACAGAAAACCTACAAATAACTGTTCCTAGGTCCACTATTATTCCTCGCATCAAGATAGAGTCAAACTGTCTGTTTTCTCATCAATGTTTTTGAGAGCTTTACGAATTTGTAGTCCTGAGTTCATAGATGAGGAAATATCCAAAATTTATGAAACAGGTAATGATTTGAAATACCCAAGAAACGTAATTGATAAATTTTTTAAAATTGCTAGAAATACTTTTTACAATCCAAAAAGGGACAACCAACCTTATTCAACTAAAAATATGTTGGTTCTCCCTTACCATGAAAACTTGGTTGATATGCCTTCTCTTCTTAAGACTTTTAATATTAAAGTTGTATTTAAAAATCTTGATACAGTAAAAAAACTTTTGATAAAGAATTCCCCCCAAAATGCTGATGGATGTGTCTATAAGATTCCTTGTAAAATTTGCGATAAAGTTTATTACGGTCAAACTGGTAAAAATCTCGAACTAAGATTAAAACAACATAAATATAGCATTAGAACTGGACAAGATTCCAATGCTCTATTTATTCATGTAAGAGATTTTAACCATCCAATTGATTTTCAAAAATTTGAGAAAGTAGTATCAAGCAAGTCCATGGTCGACAGGAATATAATTGAATCTTGTTTCATTAAAAGCAGTTTTGACAATAATATGAATATTTCCTTTGATTTATATAAATTAGATCCATTTATAATTAATAGAATTTGGGAAGAATTTAATAATACATTGAACAAATAATAAATTTTAAAATTCTTAATTCTTGGGTAGAATAGATTGTTGGTGGGTTGTGTGAAGGACCTGTCTAGTTGGGCCAGCGGGCCTACTGCAGTGTTCCCTTTCTTACGAGTCGCGCATCAGGTGTTGCTTTGTTGTGGTATGTGATAGTGAGATTTGGGCTAGACCCTTTACTTGCCTTCCTTGATGCATTATTTTTTCATTGTTCCTTGAAAAAGTGATTAGTCCGAAAGCGCTTGGAAAATTTCTCTTTTTTTTCACAGTGTTGTTTTAACCACACACACACACACACACACACACACACATTAAATAAATATATATTTTAATTAAATATATATAATATATTTATATATAAATAAATATAATTTTAAATATAAATAATATATAAATAAATAAATATATATATATATATTTTTCTTTGTTTTTCCTCGTAACAGACTTAAACAACTCGTTTTATGTTTTTTTTCCTGTTTTTTTCATCGTTTTAGTTTTGTTAACTCTAACCCCCCTGTTCTAAAAAGCAAATTTACGCCAAGCAAAAAATGGTTTTTTTCACTCTAAAAAAAAAGTCTTCCCCGTTTTTAAAATTTTTTCAGTTTCCGGTGGAAGAATCTGGCAAGTGGCATGAGTCACGGCCCTAAGCGAAAATCCAAGCTCTTCAAGCGAGTATAATTTCCCTCAGGCTCCCCAAAATCCCCCTGGAATGAAACACATTTTGGTGTTAAAACACTGAAAATTTTCCTAATTTTACGGCGCGTGTTTACTTTGGAGTAAAAATGGGTTGTGTTGTGTGTGTGTGGTGTTTTTTTGGGTTGTGTGGTGTGTGTGTTGTGTTTGGTTGGTGGTGTGTGTGGTGTGTGTGTAGGGTGTGTGGTGTTGTGTGGGGTGTGTGGTGTGGTTGTTGGTGTGTTTTGTGTGTGGGGGGTTTGTGTGTGTGTGTGTGTGGGTGTAGTGATTATGGTGTGTGTTTTTGTTAGGTGGGGTTTTTGGTGTTGTGTGTTGGTGTTTTTGTTTTGGTGTGTGTGTGGGGGTTTTTGTGGGGTGTACTCACCTATTTGTGGTTGCAGGGGTCGAGTCTTAGCTCCGGGCCCCGCCTCTTCCCCCGGGTTGTACGGGGCCCTCTCTTTTCCCCCGCTCCATAGCTTTATCAAACCCGTCTTAAAACTGTGTAGGGCTCCTCCTTTCACTACGTCAATTTTCTAGGCTATTCCACGGGCCTTTAAAAACTCATACTGAAGAAATACTTCCAAAAACTCTCTGACTCATTTGTGTCTTCAATTTCCCAATTGTGGTCTCTTGTTTCGTGTCCCCTCCCGGGAAACATCCTGTCTTTGTCCAAAATTGTTTTTCCCACGCAGTATTTTTTAGTCTTATCATGTCTCCCCTACCCTCCTTCCCCATGTCGTAGGCCGAATTCCCCTTTAATTTTCTTCATGGGAATTCCCCTTCTTGGAACTAACCTTGTGGCAAACCTTTGTATTTTTCCCAAATCCCTTTTTTTCAGCGTTATAATTCTGCTCAGGCTTTCCCAACCCCCCTAGGGAATAAACACAGAAAAAAGGGCTTTCTGGGTGTGGTGTGTGTGGTGTGTTGTGTTGTTGTGTGTGTGTGTGTGTGGGGTGTGTGTTGTGTGTGTGGGGTGTTTTTGTGTGTACCCCTTTTTGTGGTTCAGGGTCGATTTACTCCGGGCCCCCGCCTTTTCCCGTTGCTACGGGCCCTCTCTTCCCCCGCCCTTGAGCTTTTGTGTGTGGTGGGGGTGTTTTGGGTGTTGTGTGTGTGTGTGTGTGTTTGGGGGGTGTGTGTGTTTGGTTTTTTGGTGTGTGTGTTTTTGGTGTGGGCGTGTGTAGGGCGGTTATCTGCATCTTCAATGACTCTGTGACTCCTGTGACGACATTACGACTCTCAGCTGCCCGCACTATCATTTCTCCGCTTCATTTCCAAGCAGCCCCAGCAGAATAAAAACCCCGGCTTTTTGCCTTCATACGTTTGCCCCTTTCCCCCCCAAGTAAGTAGGTACCGAATAAAGTCCCCTTACACTTTTGCCCTTGCTCACTAGCAGTAAAAGGCCCCTAATATTATCTCCTTCCGTACACCTGTGTCCCCTCCATAAGTAGGTACCGGATAAAGTTTCCTTGCACATACTGCCGCTGAAAGGCCATTGGGGGGGAAAAAAATGGGCTCAAAAACAGGTATCCAATTTTTTTTGCCTTGCTTAACCAAAGATAATATTGAACGTACTATTTCGCTACTTGTGTAATGTTGCTCCCTTTACTGCCACAACATGCTATTGGGGACTATTACCACTACACTGCTACTTCTATACTGCCTAGAGCTGAGCTCTCTATACTACTATACTACTACTGCTGCTGCGCTGCTGCTGCCCGCTGTCGAATTGCGCACTGCGATAAAACATATTTGTTAGCCTTTTTGCACCGCCTCAGGTACTGACACCGAAAAGAACAAAAACTCTGGATCAATATAAAAAACCCCCGAGTTTATTAGGATTATAAAAGTCAGATCGACACACGGGGCCCCCCCCAAACCCTTTAACCCCAAAATTTGTGAACTTTAAGCGTATCAGACTTTAATTTTAAATTGAAATGACAAAAAGGCAACGTTTCGGCCCGTTAATAGATCGAACGAAATGTTAAAAACGTTTCCTCCGAGCAAAAACTGAAGAAAATTTTATAAGCGTTCCTGTCTACATTTGACGGGGTCAAGAAAGGGCCGTACCTACTGTATTTTCCCTCCTTTTTTTTTAAAAATTTTATTTAAGTTAGAAACGCACAATACTATTACAAAAATTTTTTGGCTTACAAAATCTACAATTTAACATTGTTTAAAATTTACCCACCAGAATAATTTTTACATATTGCCACATTCTTGCTCACAAAATTTTCTTGTCCACCCACGTTTTGCTCACAAACGTTTTTGTCTCCAAACGTTCTTGCTCACAAACTTCTTGTCCAACAACGTTTTTTCCCCTCACACAACGTTTTCCCTACACAGGGGTCTCCGGGGTTCCTTTTTTCGGGCCAGGGGGAAACACTAGATTTTTTCCTTTAAAAATTTTTCCCGTCCCTAGAAACAAGTAGGTACCGGTTTATCACGGGTGGGGGTCGCCCGGGGGACAAGATTGAAGACCACTGTCTTTTTTGGGGTTTAACCGGGGTGGAAACCCCCCCGGGGTTAAAAATCCAAAAACAAAATCTCACCTCCTCAAATTTGGGGATCATTAGTATCTAACTGCCCCCCCTTATCCCAACAATTTTTTTTGAGTTCTGACTTCTGACTCGAAAGTGGACAAAATTGCTTTGTTTGTTAAAATGAACCGGGTTATTGCTTAACTAACTCAAAAACGTAATGAACATTGCAAAAAAACCCATACCCCCCGGCCGGGGTTGAACCCGCATTAGCCCTAGACCAGCAGCCACAATAAGATTTTTATGACCGCGGGGTTAATCCGCCCGGGGATGATTTGTTTGCAACTGTCATTTACGATTTCTTAGCAGTTTAAAGGGGAGTGAAAGGGCTTGACTAATTTTTGTCCGGCCACGCTAGCTGGGGATTCGTCGTAAAAACTGGCATTTGGGTCCAGTGGTGCCTGTGCTAACCTACCTATTTGGGGAAAAATTTTCCTAGTTGATGAATCTTATTGTGGAAGTGGTCTAGGGCTAACGCGACGGCTGGAGGGCTCTATGACCGCGGGTTCAAAACCCCGGGCCGGGGTATGGATTGGTTAACTAACTTTAAGGCCCAAAAATCACTGGGCACTAAGTTTCTTCGCTTTTTCCCCCAACCAGAATACTTTAAAAGAAAAAACAAGTCAAAAATTAACTCTTATTAAAAATAACAAGAGATATCACCCTTTTCAGGTTATATACCCTGAGAGACATATACCGCCAGGGTAAACACTGAAGAAATACACCCTCAGGGGAATACAGAAGACTACACCCTCAGGGTTATATACTGAAGGGCTACACCCTCAGGGGGAAAACACGAGAGATACACCTCTCAGGGTAAATACCAGGACATACACCTCTCAGGGTTTTTTTTTTACACGGAACAACACCCTCGGGTATTACACTGGGAACATACACCCCCTCAGGGGTATTTACACGAGGACATACACCTCTCAGGTATTTTCACTGAGAGACAACACCTCTCAGGTATATACCTGAGAGAATACACCTCTCAGGGTTTTACACTGAGAGACATCACCCCTCAGGGGATTTACACGAGAACATCACCCTCAGGGTATTTTCACGAGAGACATAACCCCTCAGGGGAAATACACTAAGAATACACCTCTCGGGGAATACACGAGAGACATACACCCTTTTAGGGGTTTTTTAAAACTGAAGACATACCCTCTCAGGGGAAAAACACTGAGGACAAACACTCTCAGGTATTTACCTGAAGACATACACCTCTCAGGGTTTTACACGAGAGACTACACCCCCGGGTAATACACTAAAAAATACACCTCTCGGGGATTACACGGAGAATACATCTCAGGGTATAAACACTGAGAGACACCCCCCTCAGGGGAATACACGAAGACATACACCCTCCAGGGGATTTACACGAGAACAACCCTCTCAGGGTATTTACACTGAAGACTACACCTCTCAGGGGGATATACACTGAAACATACACCTCCAGGGGAAATTTTATGAAAACATACACCTCCAGGGGGATTTACACTGAAGACATACCCTCTAGGGTATAATACACTGAGAGACTACACCCTCAGGGGATTTACACTGAAACATACACCTCTCGGGGAAAAACACTGAGAGACATCACCCCCTCAGGGGATTTACACTGAGAACAAAACACCTCTCAGGGTATTTACACGAGAGAACATACACCTCTCAGGGGATTACCCTGAGGAATACCCTCCAGGGGATTACACTGAAACATACACCTCTCAGGGGATTTTCACTGGGGGAAAACATAACCTCTCAGGTATATACACGAGAGACTAAACCCTCAGGGTATTTCCCGAAGCATACACCTCTCCCGGGTTTCACAAAGACATACACCCTTCGGGTATATCACTGAGAGACATACACCCCTTTAAGGGGTTTTTACACTGAGAACTACACCCTCCGGGTATTACACTAGGGGACATACACCTCTCAGGGGATTACATAGAGACTACACCCCTCGGGTATAACACTGAGGAAAACAACCCCCCCGGTAAAAATTCCCTGAGAGAATACACCTCTCAGGGGTTTCACTGAGAGACATACACCTCTAGGGGAATACACGAGAGACATACCCTCCTCAGGGGATATCCGAGAGACATACACCCTCAGGGTATTTTCATGAGAGACATACACCTCTCAGGGGATATACACTGAGAACATACACCTCTCAGGGTAATACACTGGAGACATACCCTCTCAGGGGTTTTTCACTGAGAACTAAACACCTCTCAAGGGTATATACACTGGACCCTACACCTCTCAGGGTATTTACACGAGAACTACCCCTCGGGATATACCTAGAACATACACCTCTGGGTATAAACACTGGAGACTACACCTCTCAGGGTAAACACTGAAGACCCTACACCTCTCAGGGGATATACACTGAGAACATACACCTCCAGGTATTTTCACTGAGAGACATACACCTTCAGGGGATATACACGAAGAAACATACACCTCCAGGGGATTTACCTGAGGACATACACCTTCCGGGTATTTCACTGAGAGACAAAAACCCTCCAGGGTATATACACGAAAGCAACACCCTCAGGGTATATACACTGAGAGACATAACCTCCAGGGTATATACACTGAGAGACATACCCTTCAGGGTAAAATAAACTACACCTCTCAGGGTATATACATGAGAACCCAAAAAACCCCTCAGGGGTTTTACACTGAAGAATAACCCCAGGTATATAACTGAAGAAATAAAAACCCCTAGGGTATTAACGAAGACAACACCTTCAGGGTATTCACTGAAAAAACATACACCTCTCGGGTTAAACACTGAGGACATACACCTTCGGGGATAACCTGAGAGACTACACCCCCTTTTACCTGAGTTTACCCGGGGGAGAGTTTTTTGGGGGTCAACGGGCCCCCGGGCCCCCCGGCCCCGTGACCAGGGGAATCACGAGGGGGGGGGATTTTAAATTCAATGATGGCAATAGGTCTTTCGGGGCTGCAATCAACACATAATCAAGAGCTTGCAATGGTGCAGAAAAGAGAAGGTCCAAGCAAATACGATCACAGGGAACGCCTGTTGCAAAGACACTCCATATTATCGTTTTTTTTTTTCACCTCCTCTTTTCTGCTACAATGCAAGCTCCTGATGATGTGCTGATTACAAAACGAAAGGCTAGAACTATTATTCAACTTCTCCCGTGGTTGCTTTGCATCTTGTATCTCTTCATCGCGATATTTACACCTCCGGGTATATACATATCCAGTGATGGAGATGTTAGGTCTGAGAGACGGACAACGGGACTGTAGCATCACATCAGCAAGGTGATCACAGTCATGCAGCTGTTCCAGTAATGGTTATTACTGATGAATGCTTAAAATAA
>NC_069451.1:16508797-16511297 GCF_026875155.1 Cherax quadricarinatus | reverse complement strand
GGGTTTTCGCCCGGTAACCCTCCGGGAAAAGGTAATGCTGTAAAAGAGACACTTTGCAAAATTTTTGTATTTTATTTTCCCGGAAAATTTTCGCCGCCTTTTCTGTCCCAATGCGGGGGGGGGTTTGGGAAAAGTCCTCAGCCCAGGCCGGGGGTTTTTTTCTGATGGTTTATTCCTTGTCTGCCTGTACGGGGTCCCCCTCCCCCTCCCCCCCTCTCCCCCCCCCCCCCCCCCTCCCCCCCCTTCCCCTCTCCCCCCTTTCTTTCCTTTTTCTTGTTTGGGCCTCTTCAAATTCCCCGGGGTTTTATTTTCTTTTTCGGGATCTTTTTCAATTTTATCTTGTGGGGAGTAAAGGATGTGGCCGGGAGTTTTTGGGAAAAGGTTTTTTTGGGGGTTAACCAAGAAAAAAAGGAAAAAAAAGAAGAAAAGGGGGGGAAAGAAAAAAAGGGGAAAAAGGAAAAAGAAAAAGGGGAAAAAAAAAAGGAAAAAAAAAAGGGGAGAGGGAAAAAAAGGGGAAAAAAAGGGGGGGGCCCCCCCCCCCCCCCCCCCCCCAAAAAAAAAAAAAAAAAAAAAAAAAAAAAAAAAAAAAAAAAAAAAAAAAAAAAAAAAAAAAAAAAAAAAAAAAAAAAAAAAAAAAAAAAAAAAAAAAAAAAAAAAAAAAAAAAGGGGGGGGGGGGGGGGGGGGGGGGGGGGGGCCCCCAAAAAAAAATTTTTTTTTTCCCCCCCCCCCCCCCCCCCCCCCCCCCCCAAAAAAAAAAAAAAAAAAAAAAAAAAAAAAAAAAAAAAAAAAAAAAGGGGGGGGGGGGGGGGAAAAAAAAAAAAAAAAAAAAAAAAAAAAAAAAAAAAAAGGGGGGGGCAAAAAAAAAAAGGGGGGGGGGGAAAAAAAAAAAAAAAAAAAAAAAAAAAAAAAAAAAAAAAAAAAAACCCCCCCCCCCCCCCCAAAAAAAAAAAAAAAAAAAAAAAAAAAAAAAAAAAAAAAAAAAAAAAAAAAAAAAAACCCCCCCCCCCCCCCCCCCCCCCCCCCCCCCCAAAAAAAAAAAAAAAAAAAAAAAAAAAAAAAAAAAAAAAAAAAAAAAAAAAAACCCCCGGGGGGAAAAAAAAAAAAAAAAAAGGGGGGGGGGGGAAAAAAAAAAAAAAAAAAAAAAAAAAAAAAAAAAACCCCCCCCCCCCCCCCCCCCCCAAAAAAAAAAAAAAAAAAAAAAAAAAAAAAAAAAAAAAAAAAAAAGGGGGGGGGGGGGGGGGGGGGGGCCCCCCCCCCCCAAAAAAAAAAAAAAAAAAAAGGGGGGGGGGGGAAAAAAAAAAAAAAAAAAAAAAAAAAACCCAAAAAAAAAGAACAAAAAAAACCCCCGGGGGGGGGGGGGGGCCCCCCCCCCCCCCAAAAAAAAAAAAACCCCCCCCCCCCCCGGGGGGGGAAAAAGGGAAAAAGGGGGAAAAAAAAAAAAAAAGGGGGGGGGGGGAAAAAAAAAGGGGGAAAATAAAAAAAAACCCCCCCCCAAAAAAAAAAAAAAAAAAAAAAAAAAGGGGAAAAAAAAAAAAAAAAAAAAAAAAAAAAAAAAGGGGAAAAAAAAAAAGGGGAAAAAAAAAAAGGGGGGGAAAAAAAAAAAAAAAAAAAAAAAAAAAAAAAAAAAAAAAAGGGGGAAAAAAAAAAACAAAAAAGGAAAACGGAAAAAAAAAAAAAAAAAAAAAAAAAAAAAAAGGGGGGGGGGAAAAAAATAAAAACAGGGGAAAAAAAAAAAAAAAACCCGCCAAACCGGGAAAAAAAAGGAAAAGAAGAAAAAAGAGAAAAAAAAAACCCCCCAAAAAAAAAAAAACCCCAAAAAAAAAATAAAACCCCCCAAAAAAAAAAACGGGGGGGGGAAAAAAAAGGGGGGGTTTAAAAACCCAAAAAAAAAAAAATTTTAAAAAACCCCCCCCCCCCCCCCTTTTTCCCCCCCCCCCCCCAAACCCCCCCCCCAAAAAAACCCCCCCCCCCCCCAAACCCCCCCCCCCCCCAAAAAAAAAAACCCCCCCCCCCCCAACCCCCAAAAAAAAAGGGGGAAACCCCCCCCCCAACCCCCCCCCCTTTTTTCCCCCCCCCCACCCCCCCTTTTTCCCCCACCCCCCCCCCACCCCACCCCCCCTTCCTATCTCCTCCCCCTCCCTCCCCCCTCCTCCCTCCTTTCCTCCCCCTCCCTTTTTTCCCCCCCCTTTCCCCCTCTCCTCCCCCCTCCTCCTTCCTCCCCTTTCCTCCTCCTCCTCTCCTCTCCCCTCCTTCCCTTCCTCCTCCCCCCCCCCCTTTTCCTCTCCCCTCTTCCCCTCCTCCTTTTTCCCCTTTCCCCTCCTCCCCCTTTTCCTTCCTCCCCTCCCTCCCTTCCCCCCCCCCTTTCCTCCTCCCCCCCTTTCCCCCCCTCCCTTCCCCCTCCCCTCTTCCCCCTCCCCTCTTCCTCCCCCTCCTCTCCCCCTCCCTTTCCCCCCCCTTTCCTCCCCTCCTTTTCCTCCTCCCCCTTCCTCTTCCTCCTCT
>NC_069451.1:16458797-16501297 GCF_026875155.1 Cherax quadricarinatus | reverse complement strand
GATTAGGGACCAGTCCGTCTAGAATTTTCCAGGTGTAGATTATGGCGTATCTCTCTCGCCTGCGCTCCAGTGAGTACAAGTCAAGGGCTTCTAAGTGTTTCCAGTAGTTAAGGTATTTGATGGAATTTATCTGTGCAGTTAAGGCTCTCTCTACATTCTCTAGATCTGCGATTTCACCTGGCATACTGTATACATTTTGTAACATTATTGAGCCAAGTAACATCAGTGTTAAGAATCATCAATGTTAAGCAACATCAATGTTAAGTAACAGCAATATTAAGTAATATCAATGTTAAGTAACATCAGTGTTAAGTAACACCAGTGTTAAGCAACATCAATGTTAAGAAACATCAATGTTAAGTAACATCAATGTTAAGTAACATCAATGTATTAAGTATCATCAGTGTATTAAGTAACATCAATGTATTTATTAAAATCAATGTATTTCGTAGCATCAGTGAATTACTTAACATCTCTTAAGGTCGTCCGTGACTGCCTAGGATGCTACCCACAACCACCTCTTAAGTATCAACTTCCTGCTAGGCGAACATTGGCAGCAGGTGCTGGGAGACCTTCCTATGTGCTCCGTCTTCAGTACCAGCCTCGGTCAGAGGACCAGGAGCTCCAGCTGCGGGTCATCGTTTGACTTAGACCAACGTCAAGAAACACTTGTTCTGTTGCCTGAAGAATCTTCCCTAACCTAACACCAGCACTGAGATGTTGCTGCGACTCTCTTTACACAATTAACCCGGACATAGGAGAAACTAACTTATGACAGAGTTTTCCCTCCGACTTGGACCCCAGTGGATGTAAGTCACTTTGAGTCTTTTGGGTTATTCTGGGTAATTCACACTATGTATGATAATTGTACTTATGTGTACCTGTGCCTAAGTAAACTTACAAACTAGTCACACATTAGTTAATGATCCAAGTCGGACCGAAACGTCGTCACAAGTTACGTTTTCCTATGTGCTGGTTATCTGTGTATTGTTCCAGTCACGGTATTGTGTCTTGTTAGTTTTCCTTACCTCTCTTTTGTCTCTTCCACTCTGTGTAACTACACTTCCCTTACAATTACCCCTAATACCCTCCCTTGTAGCCACCTCTTTCCCTTTCCCTTGCAAGGAATGTAATCCAAGAGGAGGGGTAGGTCCCCTGAGGTTTGGGTAAATGTCAGGAGTGGGATGGGGTCCCCTAGGGTTATCATTTGCCTCTGCAGTGAGCGTGTGTGGAAGGGGTGGAGGAAGACAGGTGGGAATGAGAGGCAGGGTTGGTTTGGGAAGAGTAACTCAATGCCAGGAATCCCCCCCCATACCCATCTGACTCCGGGGAAGATGGAGTCACCATTAGCCACCATCACCTGGAGTCACCATCAGCAGCGTGTGGTAGTAGTGGTGACTCGGCGGGACTTTGATGGGAACGTCGACTGTACTGACCGCAGTGTATCGTGACAACCTTTCTCGCTCTGTACAGAGTTTTACAAGTGATGTTTCACTCCGAGTAGAGCAACAACAGGTCATACTCTGCTCTGCGAAGAGCTATGTCAAGCCATGACATGATAAACCACACCTTTCGACAAGCACTCGATATAACTACCTTTCACAAAGCACTCGAATTATCTTTAGTCAAGCACTCGATACGACAGCTTTCGCCACAACATATATCGATGCTTCGTATTTTTTTCTGTAATAAATAAAGCCTCTTGTTGGTGAAATTAAATAAAACGGTCTTATTTTGCAATACGTTTTGCTTTCAATAACTACGACAGTGGATATGCGAGAAATAGACACACTCACCCATTCAAAATTCAGCTTTGCAGAATTCCTTACAGGGCCCACATCAAGGGTAACTTTCAAAGATCCTAGAGCCCAATCTGGGCACAAGAAATTGTTGACATAGGTTCTGGTCGATAGGGGAACTCTTCGTCATCCTCAAGTAACCAATCAGAGAACCCTGACTGCTTCTCAAGCGGAGTTAGGAGTTGAAATGTGAAACAGTGTCACTCTAGACTTGGAAGGTGATTCCCAATTGATCAAAATCGCTCGTAAGTAGGAATAACTACTTTCAAAAAATCATTAAAAATCTGTGGAAGTTATGGCAAAAAAGTCATAGGAATAAACAGGTATTAAAAAGGGTCATGCTATGATATATTACAGGCACTTGCAAATTCCTCCATTATTTTCATAACCGACCGCTACAAGGTTCAGAATACTTGAAAAGAAATATTTCGGGTTTAAATATCTTGTCTTCCCAGACTATTCTTGATTCATTTTCGGCTCATTGAAGACAATATACTCCGAGTGGTGTATATCTCTCACTATATACACTGAGAATTTATGTTAATCCTTCGGTGTCTGGCTCTGAGACCATCAGCACCCATTCATTATACTACAGAAGTCAGGGTAATCTGGCTACCTGACTATTGTGTTTCATGTTCTCTGTGTATTATGTTGTTTATGTTTTGTGTTGGCGAGAATTACTTTTGTGATTACCTAGTTGTAATCACCGAGCTGCGTTTCCAGAGGTCGAGATACAGCTCCTGGGCCCCACCTCGAGACTGCTTTTGATCGGCATCACCGATTTCTGGCCCCCTTAGATCTTATCTTTGTGTTGTGTGTGTGTGTGTGTGTGTGTGTGTGTGTGTGTGTGTGTGTGTGTGTGTGTGATCATTACCACCTCCACACACAATCTCTGCTAATGACTCTTAACGACAGGTGCTCATCCAGGTACTGGAGGTGTTTTTTTCGTCAGGAAAATTGTCTCCTGACGCAGTCTTCGTCATTTGACGACTCGCTAGTGCTGCAGTAGCTGCCATTAAGGAGTCGGGGGACAAAAACACCCTTTTGTTATTGCTATAGGGAATCCAACACCGAACCTGAACCAAGCATATATCCTCTTACACTCCTACCATCAGTGTGTTGTGCTAAAGCTCCTAGGCCTCTTGGGAGTATTGAATGATCCGTCTTAGGTCTCTTCAAGGAGTTTCTGTATATATATATATATAATATATATATATATATATATATATATATATATATATATATATATATATATATATATATAGATAGATAGATAGATAGATAGATAGATAGATATTCTGATTACTGTTCTACCATGTAATCTGATCATCAATTTCTAATTTAATATTAGACATCAAACGTTTTTCTACTAATCTATTTCGCGTTAATTTATTGATTAACAATAATTGTTTATTATGGTTTGTAGGAGAGTTTTATAGAGGCGAGTTCTCTTATTACAGTGTTCTTGATGAACTGTTATCATTATTATTATTATTATTATTATTATTATTATTATTATTATTATTATTATTATTATTGTTATTATTATTATTATTATTATTATTATTATTATTATTATTATTATTATTATTATTATTATTATTATTCGTACCCTTGTATTGCTTGTCTTCTCACCCCCAGACACTCTCATCTGTGTTCAACCACTGCGTTTTTTAATGTTCAACCACTACGTTCTTTAATGTTCAACCACTACGTTTTTTAATGTTCAACCACTACGTTTTTTAATGTTCAACCACTACGTTCTTAATGTTCAACCACCACTTTCTTTAATGTTCAACACCACTACGTTTTTTAATGTTCAACCACCACGTTCTTTAATGTTCAACCACTACGTTTTTTAATGTTCAACCACCACGTTCTTTAATGTTCAACCACCACGTTCTTTAATGTTCAACCACTACGTTCTTTAATGTTCAACCACCACGTTCTTTAATGTTCAACCACCACGTTCTTTAATGTTCAACCACCACGTTCTTTAATGTTCAACCACCACGTTCTTTAATGTTTCAACCACCACGTTCTTTAATGTTCAACCACCACGTTCTTTAATGTTCAACCACCACGTTCTTTAATGTTCAACCACCACGTTCTTTAATGTTCAACCACCACGTTATTTAATGTTCAACCACCACGTTCTTTAATGTTCAACCACTACGTTCTTTAATGTTCAACCACCACGTTCTTTAATGTTCAACCACCACGTTCTTTAATGTTCAACCACTACGTTCTTTAATGTTCAACCACCACGTTCTTTAATGTTCAACCACCCCACGTTTTTTAATGTTAAATCCACCACTTTTCTTTAATGTTCAACCACTACGTTCTTTAATGTTAAACCCACCACGTTCTTTAATGTTCAACCACCACGTTCTTTAATGTTCAACCACCACGTTTTTTTAATGTTCAACACCACGTCTTAAGTCAACCACCACGTCTTTAATGTTAACACTACGTCTTTAATGTTCAACCACCACGTTCTTTAAATGCTAAAACCACCACTTCTTTAATTTCAAAAAACCAGTTCTTAATGTTCAACCACCAGTTCTTAATTTCCCAACCACTAGTTCTTTAAATTTAAACCCACCACGTTTTAAAATGTTCAACCACCACGCTTTAATTTTAACCAACGTCTTAATGTTCAACCAACGTTCTTTAATGTTCAACCACCACGTTCTTTAAGTTTAACCACCACTTCTTTAATGTTCAACCACAGGTTCTTTAATGTTCAACACCACGTTCTTAAGTCAACCACACGTTCTTAATGTTCAACACCACGTTCTTAATGTTAACCACCACTCTTTAATTTCACACTACGTTTTAATGTTCAACCACCACGTTCTTAATGTTCAACCACCAGTTCTTTAATGTTCAAACCACACGTTTTAATTCAACCACCACTTCTTAATGTTCAACCATACTTTTTTAATGTCAACCCCACGTTCTTAATGTTCAACCACCACGTTCTTAATGTTCAACCACCAGTTCTTAAAATTTAAACCCAACGTTTTTAAGTCAACCCACCACGTTCTTTAATGTTCAACCACCACGTTCTTTAATGTTCAACACCACTTTAATGTTAACCATACGTTTTAAAATTTTCAACACCACGTATTTAATTAACCACCACGTTCTTTTAATGTTCAACCACCACGTTCTTTAATGTTTCAACCACCACTTTTCTTTAATGTTCAACCACCACGTTCTTTAATGTTCAACCACCACGTTCTTTAATGTTCAACCACTACGTTCTTTAATGTTCAACCACCACGTTCTTTAATGTTCAACCACCACGTTCTTTAATGTTCAACCACCACGTTCTTTAATGTTCAACCACTACGTTCATTAATGTCCAACCACTACGTTCTTCAGTGTTCAACCAAGACGTTCACCAAAGTGTCCAACCAACACCATCTACGAGGCTAATTATCCAAAGCCTTAAAACAATGGAAAGGCAAACATGTCTTGTGCTTGAAAAAAACAGTCTATAAACCACAGCCATTATGGCAGAGAATCCAGTCCTTAATGCATACGAATATAACCCATGTGTGGACAGAAGCCTGTGGCCTTTCACTTCAACAGCGTCTTTCAGCAGGCGTGTGCGCTGATCTGTTCTTCAACCCATGACGACCTTCTCGTCAATGGGTCGATTCAAGAATTAGTTCTCTTGAGGTGATCTTTAAGCGTATCGCTGGCGTCTATACGATACCAGGAAAGCCTTCTTCGCTTCACTGGTCTAAGAGAAGCTGTCAATCACAGAGTTGCCGGTGGCGGCCTGTAATCCTGAGGATAATTGAGGCTGTTTGATGGCCCCGTCGACACACTACTGATTGAAAATGTGAGACGTTGAGTTTGACTTAACTTAGTGGTGAAGGTGAATAAAACACTATCAACATCATGTTCCTCTGCCTCCTCCTCCTCCTCCTCCTCCTCCTCCTCCTCTTCTTCTTCTTCTTCTTCTTCTTCTTCTTCTTCTTCTTCTTCTTCTTCTTCTTCTTCTCCTCCTCCTCCTCTGCCTTGACGAACATACACAGTAAGATATATACCTCTCAGTGTATAGGCAAGTATAAAAAGGGTTTAGAACTTGCAAAAATAATAATAAAAAATAATAATAATAATAATAATAATAATAATAATAAAAATAACAATAATAAAATTATAAAAATAATAATAAAATAATAATAATAAAAATAAAAATTAATAATAATAAGAAGAAGAAGAAAAACAGGGAGAAGAAGAAGAAAGCAACGGGAGCCAAGAAGGTGTTGCTCTTTCAAGATGGTTATTCAGAAATATAGAGTAAAAAACTTGAAGAACTCTCGACAGTATTGACCATTAAGAATAGTTTTAATAAAGGTACGTCCTCTACTATGTGGTGGTCATAGTAGCTCTGTGTGCTCACTGGCCTGGTAGGAAATCTAGGAATAGTGCCAAAATGTGGCACTCTGGGGGTGATGCCAAGCTCTGATAATCTGGGGAGGTGCCAGCCAGTGATAATACGGGAGGTTGCCAACCTGAAGCAATTATTGTACCTTACAAATATCTCCAAAATTCAGATATTAATCAGAGTGCTTGAGTGGACAAGCTTTGACACCAGCCTGACGCTTAGTTTGGTCAGGATGCAATCAACGTCACCTGTCATTTGATTTGCAATGGAGATTTTCCTGGGTGTCGCTATGAGGTGTTGAGGAGACCCGATTAGTCCATCCATCCATAGAGAGTGTGAGGTGTGTTTAGGGATGGTCTTTCTTGAGGAGATCAGGACTAAATCGCCCTTCCGCAGATGCTCTGTGATGTACTTAGTAATGGCTGTCTTTAACGATTGTAGGACCAAACTTCTTCAACAAATAACCATCTTCTCTAAATGTCCAAACCACCTCAACAACCCCTCCACTGTCCTCTGAATTATATCATTCGTAACCCAATTCTGTCTTCTAATTTTTACACCCAGAATTTTCTGCATAATATTCACGCTACATATTGCCCTCAAACATAACATCGCTGCGTCTAACCATCTCTTATAACATTTAAAGCCCATGTCTCACACCTCCGTAACAGTGTTGGCTCAGCTATACTTTGGTATATTCTTCTTTTTATCTCTATTGACTTGGTTCTTACTCTCCACAGATGTCTCAATGTGCCACCTACCATTTTCCCTTTGTCTATTCTATGGTTCACCTTTCTGTAGCTTCATTCAATAGGTGTGTGTGTGTGTGTGTGTGTGTAATGGAGAGGGATACTCACAGACCGACAGCACGAGGGATACAATGGGCTAACTTTCGATTCATAGACCTTTTAAGGGATATTAATAAGAGTTTCAGAAGCGCAAAGACATTTACTGTTATTACCAGTTTAAAACAGGAAAATTGAGAGTCAAACACCAGGAAAACTATTTATTTTTTTGTGAACAAGGATTAAAGCAATGCGATGTGTATTAATGTATATAATTTATAATTTTTCAGCACACCGGTCGTCTCACACTGAGGTAGGGTGACCCGAAAAACAAGGAAATACATTTACTATCATTCGCTCAATATCTGTTTTACCAGAAGGGGAGAGAGAGTTCAGTGAGCCACGCTATTATACAGAGTGCAGGCACTGAGCTACCAGGTAACACCAGTGAGTACCAGGTAGCACCAGAGAGCTACCAAGTAAACACCAGTGACTTACCAAGGTAGCACCAGTGACTTACCAGGTTAGCACCAGAGACTTTCCAAGTAGCACCAGTGCTTACCAAATAGCACCAGTGACTTACAGGTAGCACCAGAGAGCTACCAAGTAGCAAACCAGTGACTTACCAAGTAGCACCAGTGACTTACCAGGTAGCACCAGAGAGCTACCAAGTAGCACCAGTGACTTACCAAGTAGCACCAGTGACTTACCAGGTAGCACCAGAGAGCTACCAAGTAGCACCAGTGACTTACCAAGTAGCACCAGTGACTTACCAGGTAGCACCAGAGAGCTACCAAGTAGCACCCGTGACTTTTCCAAGTAAGCACCAGTGACTTACCAGGGAGCACCAAAAGAGCTACCAAGTAGCAACCAGTGACTTACCAAGTAGCACCAGTGACTTACCAGGTAGCACCAGAGAGCTACCAAGTAGCACCAGTAAGCTTCCAGGTAGCACAACTGAGCTACCAGGTAGCACTAGTGACTTACCAGGTAGCACCAGTAAGCTTCCCAACAACTGAGCTACCAGGTAGCACCACTGAGCTATACGGTAGCAAGACTGAGCTACCAGGCAACACCAGTGAGTTACCAGGTAGCTAAGACATCGTAAAATATTGTCAAAACCTCTTATACCACGAGAATAATTGGCTTTAATAGCAACCATTACATAATCTTCGTTAAGAACTATATACTACACGAGGGTCATTAAGGCTGCGTCACCTGCACATCACCACTCAAGAATACGTTACATGTATTACCTAAAATAAGGATTAAAATAAACTCTCGGTGTATATACACTGAGGGACTCATACCTCACGGTGTGAGCAACACTGCAATAAATCTACTGAGAGTGGATTAGATGGGTCCCATAATTACCTTCTACCCAACTCAGTAATTGCTCTCTTAAGAACGTTGTATTTGACACGTTTTTTTAACCTGGATATACTCACTGATGATGCAGGATGATGTTAATTAAGTTTAGAAGGGGTGGTAAGGTGTATTTGATTTATTATAAACCAGAGTCTTGGTTGAGTTAGACAGCAATTGAAGAGTAGTGGTTCAGTTGATAATTGAAGGTGATGGTCAGTTGATGAGCACTCGGGTTGCAATTAATAGCACCCGGGTTCAATCTTGGGTGGGGCGAGACGAATGGGGAAAGTGCTCTGACACCTGCTTCTTCATTTCACCTGTCAGTAAACAGATGCCAAGCTGAGAGACGTCTCGCCCACCAGGGCGAGATGTCTCTCAAGAAACATTCCCAGGTGTCTGAATAATCAACTTGGCATCTGTTTACTGACAGATGAACTGGAACAGCAGGTGTTAGATCAACGATTACAACCCGAATGCTCATCAACCAACCATCACCTTCAATTATCAACTGAACCACTACTCTTCAACTGCTGTCTAACTCAACCAAAACTCTGGTTTATAATAAATCAAATTACCTTTCCACTCCTTCTAAACTTAATTAACAAAATCCTCCATCATCAGTGAATATATCCAGGTAAAAAACGTGTCAAATACAACGTTCTTAAGAGAGTAATTACTAAGTTGGGTAGAGGTGAATTATGAGAACCCATCTAATCCACTCTCAGATTTATTGCAGTGTTGCTCACACCGCGAGGTATAAGTCTCTCAGTATATATACTCTGAGAGTTTATCTTAATCCCTATTTTTGGGTAATAAAGTATTCTTGAGTGGTGATGTACAGGTGACCCTCACGTAGTGGACAGTTTTTATTGAAGATTAAATAAATAGCTGTTACAATAAGCCAATTATTCTCGTGGCCTTAGAGGTGTTGACCATATTTTATGATGTCTTATGGTAACTCACTGGTGCTACCTGGTAACTCACTGGTGCTATCTGGTAACTCACTGGTGCTACCTGGTAACTCACTGGTGCTATCTGGTAACTCACTGGTGCTACCTGGTAACTCACTGGAGCTATCTGGTAACTCACTGGTGCTACCTGGTAACTCACTGGTGCTACCTGGTAACTTATTGGTGCTACCTGGTAACTCACTGGTGTTACCTGGTAACTCACTGGTGCTATCTGGTAACTTACTTGTGCTACCTGGTAACTCACTGGTGCTACCTGGTAGCTCACTGGCGCTACCTGGTAAATCACTGGTGCTACCTGGTAACTTACTTGTGCTACCTTGTAACTCACTGGTGCTACCTGGTAACTCACTGGTGTTACCTGGTAACTCACTGGTGTTACCTGGTAACTCACTGGTGCTACCTGGTAACTCACTGGTGCTACCTGGTAACTTACTTGTGCTACCTGGTAACTCACTGGTGCTACCTGGTAACTCACTGGTGCTACCTGGTAACTCACTGGTGCTACCTGGTAACTTACTGGTGCTACCTGGTAACTCACTGGTGCTACCTGGTAGCTCACTGGTGCTACCTGGTAAATCACTTGTGCTACCTGGTAGCTCACTGGTGCTACCTGGTAACTCACTGGTGCTACCTGGTTACTCACTGGTGCTACCTGGTAACTCACTGGTGCTACCTGGTAACTTACTTGTGCTACCTGGTAACTCACTGGTGCTACCTGGTAGCTCACTGGTGCTACCTGGTAACTCACTGGTGCTACCTGGTAACATTACTGGTGCTAACCTGGTACTCACTGTGCTACCTGGTAGCTCACTGGTGCTACCTGGTAAATCACTGGTGCTACCTGGTAGCTCACTGCTGCTACCTGGTAACTCACTGGTGCTACCTGGTAACTCACTGGTGCTACCTGGTAACTCACTGGTGCTACCTGGTAACTCACTGGTGCTAACTGGTAACTTACTTGTGCTACCTGGTAACTCACTGGTGCTACCTGGTAACTCACTGGTGCTACCTGGTAACTCACTGGTGCTACCTGGTAACTTACTGGTGCTACCTGGTAACTCACTGGTGCTACCTAGTAACTCACTGGTGCTACCTGGTAGCTCACTGGTGCTACCTGGTAACTCACTGGTCGCTCATTGACGCTACCTTATACCTCTCTGGTGCTACATGACATCTATGTCATTATCGCTTTCACTGACATAAACCTTTGATATAAACACAACACGATGTTACCTGACTGTTGTAGACAGCATACAAGCCGCAGTGACCTATATTAACCTCTTAGTGTGTACATACTAAGAGAATAAGAGATGACACCTGTCAGTGTATTAAGATAAATATACCGTCAGTGTCTCTAGCTCTGTGTACACTACCGGAAAACACGTCTTGGTGTATATAGACTGAACGATAGACACCTGAAGGTGTGGACACACTGTAAATTTCTATAGACTTTAGACGTGCGTGTATATACACTTAGAGAAGAGTATCTTCCAGATACACTTTTCTAAGTGTATATACACACACGTCTAAAGTCTATAGGGGTTTACAGTGTATCAAGTACACACCACGGTCAATAAAGCTTTATGTCACCTGTACACCTGTCAAGAATACTTTAATGCCTAAAATAGGGATTAAAATCTCAGTGTATATACCTGGAGTATACCTGGAGAGGGTTTCGGGGGTCAACGCCCCTGCGGCCCGGTCCGTGACCAGACCTCATAAAGACATACATCTCAGTGATCCCGAAGCATGTGGGTTCATTCCCTCCTGATTCCTGAGACAGTGGACTCAGAGAGTAACTTTAGAATCTCAAAATAGCCGAGTCTTCCCTGTACACGGAAAGTCAGATTAATCACATCATTCAGAGAGCAGCAGCAGCTGAATAAGCAATTAATTATAATTTTCCATGAAGCTGAGTAATCATGAAGTCACCAGAGGACTTCCAATAATCTTTACCAGTATGTATATATTAATTGTGCTCTGTGTGTACGACATGTAGGTCAAATGTATGGTGGTGGTAGTGTTTTTGGTCCGTCGGGAAAGCAAGCGGTCCCCTGACACAGGTACATAATTATTTAAATGCGCTATTGATAAATGACTCAAGAAATGTAAAAACAACGATTGCAAATAAATCATGGTAATGGATGGGGTATAGAACTTGTGGAAAAGATCTAAAAGTCCAGGCCCGTGCGTAAACCCACTGAGCCAACTGGCTACGTGTAAGATGCATCCAACTACTCTATTTCAATAACGCCATAGTGGGAGGTTAGCAGGGCCGCCACGTTACTACAAATGCAAGTTTTTTTGCAATAAATCGTCCAAGACCAGCTTTGGCCAATAACGCAACTCGTAGCTCAATCCCCTCAAAATGCCGCCCGCCTTGATGACTTCACAGAAACATCGAGCAATACAGGGATGTTACACTCAAAAATATAGCACAAAATAACGGTACACCAAGCCGACTTTCATGCCTCGGTCACTTCAGAATATCAACTCCAACTCCCCATTCTGAGCCTATCAACAATGTCCCTAGTTACCTACACATACTACATATGTTCCCTCCTCTGACCTCCCATGACCTGACAATGCTGCAAAATGGACCCATTCATAAATGACCCAGTCATATGTGAACTGCTTAATGGATCTACTGTAAACTGACTGGATATGAGGAATTAGACTCCTGATTAAAATTTTAAACAAATATGAAAATCGCAAATACATCTCATACAAGCACACACACGACACACACACTACACACACACACACACACACACACACACACACACACACAACACACACACACACACACAACACACACACACACACACCCACACACACAATAATTATGGTTTCTTCATATTCATAATTCTAAGAACATAGGCTCTTAAACCCTTTGGTGTTAAGAGAGCTTTACAGAGCACAGCAGATCTAGAGCAGTGACCCCATGGTGCATTCCCTGGCACTGTCGCCTGTGTGCCATACACCCCCTCCAGATGATTGTAAGGTCCAGACAACATGGAAAATAATAATAATAATTAATAATAATAAAAATAATAATAATAAATATAATAAAAATAATAATTAATAATATAATAAATAATAATAATAATAATAATATTGTAAATGATAAAAAAAACAAATAATAATAATAATAATTATAATAATAATATAATAATATAATAATAATAATAATAAATAATATAATAATAATAATAATAATAATAATAATAATATGGATTGAAGTTGTAGGAAAAAGGAGATGAAGGTGAAGTGGAGGGATGGAAGAAAGAAGGAAGGGATGGAAAAGAAGAGAAAGGAAGAAGGTAGGAAGGAAGAATGAAGGACGGAGTGGAGGAAGGAATATGAAAAGAAGAGAATGATGGGTGGAAGAGAAAATGGAGGAAGAGAGTGAAGGAATGGGAGATATTTAAAGCATTCATTGCAAAAGATCACAGTAAACCAGTATCAGAATATGCAAAACAACCATTGATGAAAGACAGTGTACATTCCAAGCGCTGTTCGTGACTTATCACATTTATCAAGGCACTATTATTAAATTCACTATTAGTATATATATATATAATATAATATATAAATATATATAATTTATAGAATATATATTATATAATATATATATATATATATATATATTATAATATATATCTACAAGAATTCGCGAGAGCAGGCGAAATATACAAAACACTGATCTCTCTGGCTGAAAGGAGGACTCGAACCACGAACCTTAAGACAAAGGCACGCAAGGCTTTACCAATCTACCCACACTTGGGACCAATACCTTGGCGTGTAGCATCCGCTACACGTTTGATCCAAGGCAGCCAGCTTTCAGGGAGAAGGCTTACAGCTTTTCATCTCATCCCCTGCATGCATCAGCCTTACTAGAGATTTGAACAATGCAAGGAATTCGCGAGAGCAGGCGAAATATACACAAACATGTACTAAACTACACCTACAAGAGGTACTCAGCATCTACCACATGTACTCAACTACACCTACAAGAGGTACTCAGCATCTACCACATGTACTCAACTACACCTACAAGAGGTACTCAGCATCTACCACATGTACTCAACTACACCAACAAAGAGGTACTCAGGCACTACCACATATACTCAACTACAACCTACAAAAGTACTCAGCATCTACCCACATGTACTCCAACTACACCTACAAGAGGTACTTCAGCATCTAAACCTCATGTACTCAACTACACCTACGAAGAGGTACTCAGCATCTACCACATGTACTCAACTACACCTACAAGAGGTACTCAGCATCTACCACATGTACTCAACTACACCTACAAGAGGTACTCAGCATCTACCACATGTACTTCAACACCACCTCCAAGAGGTTACTCACAAGCATCTACCACATGTACTCAACTACACCTACAAGAGGTACTCAGCATCTACCACATGTACTCAACCACACCTACAAGAGGTACTCAGCATCTACCACATGTACTCAACTACACCTACAAGAGGTACTCAGCATCTAGCACATGTACTCAACCACACCTACAAAGGTAACTCTACATCATCGTACCCACTGAATCTCAACCACACCTACAAGAGGTACTCAGCATCTACCACATGTACTCAACTACACCTACAAGAGGTACTCAGCATCTAGCACATGTACTCAACCACACCTACAGGAGGTACTCAGCATCTAGCACATGTACTCAACTACACCTACAAGAGGTACTCAGCATCTACCACATGTACTCAACCACACCTACAAGAGGTACTCAGCATCTACCACATGTACTCAACTACACCTACAAGAGGTACTCAGCATCTATCACAAGTTACTCAACCACACCTCAGGAGGTACTCAGCATCTAGCACATGTACTCAACACACCTACAAGTAGGTACTCAGTCATCTACCAACATGTACTCACCTACACCTACAAGAGGTACTCCAGCATCTTACCACATGGTATCATCCACACCAGTATACTGTTAAATTCTCACCAAATCCTCTTTTTTCTTCATTCTTCTATAAATTAGCTCCAGCCACTAATCAGGTAAAAAATCAAACAATTCAGAGGCCAGGGACTCTCAAATTACACTACTCATGGCCTCTGACTCATACTCTTAGTGTTCTCAAGTCGTCTTGTGCCGCCTCGGTATATATAAAAGTCAATATTCGTGTAAAAGGATCATCACGGTATGTTGGTTCTGATGAAGAAAGGCAAAAATAAACGAAAGCCTTTGTTCTTTTAAAAGTCTAACTCATTGGAGTAATGGAATGGGAGGCCCTCACGTCTCAACTAGTGGTTGCTTTCTCCCAGGCGTCAGGGAGATAGACGTGAATCTGCTGCTCTCGAAGTTTAAAAACCCGTGAGGGTTATTAAGTTGTCTAGACCCCTCCATCTGATAATGGCTGACGCACTGCCAGGTTTTTGTGAGGGGGTTGGATTCTAGCAGCCACTTATTAACACTCGAGTATATCCGCCCATATTTACCCATTAGCGCCAATATCCACCCATATCCAACCATTACCACCCACACACTTTTATTCCTCCCCCCACACACACATCTATTTGTGTCCTCTTCCCTGTCCCCTCCCTGTATCCCCTCCCTGTATCCCCTCCCTGTATCCCCTCCCTGTATCCCCTCCCTGTATCCCCTATCTGTCTCCCAACACGTCTCAAAATTTTGGAAATTCACAAGTTTTTCATCATGTTCTTCTGCATATATTGTTATAGAGTAAGTACAGTAAGTAAGTTTATGCAGGTATAACACAAATACAGTTACATAGAATAATCGATACAAGCACATATGTGAAGATAACCTGGGATACCCAAAAAAAGTCAGACAGAGTGACTAATTTCACATTGGGGACCTTTTACCTTATTATTAACATAAAAAGGTTTATAATATTTTTCTGTAATATACTACAATGAAGATAACAACTTATAATCATACTAAAAAGACTATCTACTACAGCGAGGTCATTAAGAACAATCTACCATATAGGGTCCATTAATAGGAAAATGGTAAAATTTACAAACGTATGTTAGCTAAAAAATAGAAAAATCCTACCCCTCCCTATCTGTAGCTACATTCATCAACGACCTTATGGGTCACTCTTCTTGAACTGGTGTCAAGGCTATGACTGGCTCTGACATGTGCGGGCAGTCTGTTCAATTCCATTAATGCAGTACAATAAAAGGTGTTAGAAGACCTGGGCCACTGACTGTGGTTACTACAAAGTTGTGCTCTCTCCCCTTAGTACTATGATTGCCCTTTTGGTATCCCAACCTTGACAAAATTGACAGCAAAGATATTCTGGACACTGTTTGTTAGCAATTTATAAACATAGATTTACTTCATTGTTTTAATCTGTCTTCAACATTCAGCATATCCAACTGCCTGTAATTCATCCTGCAACATGTTCGCTGTCCCAGCCCCAGGATGAAATTCTTATCTTACGATTTTGTTCTGGGTGATTTGCAGTCTATCTTTCATTTTTTTTGTCAAGGCAGAGTAACCAAGAGAGCAAGCGTAATCATATTGCATTGTATAAGAGCTAGACATAGGGTCCTGCGAGCCACAGATAGGTAGACCACTGTGCTTGTCTGTACAGGAACTTCAGCGCATTCGCTAATCTTTACTCAAGCTCTTTCCCTATCAATTCTTCCCTGACATGCATGGGTCAAAGGAGATTCCCCAAATATTTTACTGATGAAACCAAAGTGAGGGCTCCCCATTACATATGAACAATAAAATTATTTACCCTTCTCAGTTTTATGTTTCGTGCCAAAGGAGAATGGCTTCATTTTCCCCAGGAGTAATGAAAGTTTGTTTGTCTACTAAAACCATTTGCTGCAGGACTCCAGTTCCAGTGTTAATACATAAGCAATATCTTGTGGTCCTTTAACCTGACACTACAGACACTGTTCATCTGCATACAGTAGGAGTTTGCACTTGACACTGATAGGCAGATCATTGACATAACATAAGAATAATTATGGACCCAGAATACTACCTTGGGGAACTCCACATTTTATCGGCATGGGTTCTGAATCTGTTTTGTTGATTTTGACTATTTTGTCTCCTGTTGCTAAGGTAGGACTTAACCATTCTACAGACCTATACCGAAACTTGAAGTTTATACATAATATATTTGTGTTTGACAGTATCGTAGGCCTTTTGCAGGTCTAAGGTTACCATACCTATGAGTTCCCCCCTTTGTTGACATATTTCAGTTCTCAGGTAATCCAACAGATTAATAAGGGAGGTGTCGGTTGAGTAGGATCTTCTAAAGCCCGATTGATAGCTATGGAGAATCTTTTGTCATTAAGGTACATAACTACTTGAGAAATACACCGCCCTCTCTAGAATTTTAGATATTATACTGAGTATACTTTAAAAATACCAGGCCTATAGTTGCTTACATCAACCTACTATTTTTCTTGAAGAAAAGAAGTACTCTGGCCTCCTAGAACCGCCTCCGGTACGGTAATAGTGGTGATTGATAGATTTATTTATGAGCAATAGGGATAGACAGTTCGAAGCACCAACTTTTTAGGAACTTGTCCGGGATGTTATCAGGCCTGGTGCTCTTAGTTGGTTAACCTGCTATTTCTTTTTTATGAATAAAAGTCATGGATATACACATTACTAGTCGACAACTGTCTGGGGTTACCACTTTAATTGGTATAGTAATGTTTTAAACTAACAGATTCTGTGTTATAGGTTGTTTGATGTCAGCTGGTAGTTTAGCTTACTAGTGTTGATTCAACAGAATGTTGTAAGTAGAAGTAAAAAGCAATCTGTTACCTTAGATTTTCGGTGGCCATACCTCATTATCCGATAGTGAGTACAATGTTAGACCTATTCTACTGCCTTATGGCTATACCCCAACTGTTTTTAGGATTGTTGCCAGAGCTTTCTGGGGTTATGCCATATACACTTCAATTTTTTGAGCAGTAGTGCTTTGCCTTTGCTCCTTTTATAAGTCTCTGTACTCGTTTCCTCACCGCTTTGGAATTCATTTAGTGCTGCAATATCCTGTCCTGTTTGATTTAATCGTTTTAGCAGCTGTCTCCGGAATTCATATTATCTAATAGCCTCAGTAGTCCAATCCAGGTTCAGTTCTTCGTTTAATCTAACCTCTTTAACTGTTGCAAAATTATCATGATGGTATGAACATTGTTTTGAATTTTTTTCCCAGCATCGTTTTACGGGTCCGTCAAACTTGTTATCTCTGTCCAGTCACAATTGTGTAGCCTATCTTACCAGTGTTTTCTTTACTGAATTTATCTAGTTGACCTTTTTCCCCCATTTTTTATTGTCCTGTTTGGAGGCCTATCCTATCCCTATGATTTTCCTGGTGCAGTAAATGATGAAATGATCACTAAGACCTGTGTAATGACCGCCAGACTGACTAATGCTCCCGCGAGGTTACAAAGTATGTGTTCAATTAGGTGGCTGAAGAACGTGTGATCCGGTTGTGTATTAATTAGTTTGAGTGTTACTAATTTAATCTAGAAATTTGCTAATACCTTTTGCATAGCCCGCGTTATTTTTGCTGCTGAAAACAGATATTGAAGTCGCCCCATTATTATTGTCTCGCAATTGGTTTCAAACTCCGGACAAGACCTCTGGAAAAGTCCTCTAAGAACTTTCTGGGTAGGAGTGCGTAACTAGTTCCTACTAAGATGGGTTTTGGTCTTAGGAAGCAGCACATCAAAAAAACCATAGAAATCTTACTTTCTCCAGTTTAATTGTTATTTAAATCAGGTCTATGGGTTGTAAGCTAAGTCATTTCAAATGTAGGCACATACTCCCACCGCCCTTTCTGTTCCTATCTAAGCGTTTTTATATTGTAAAAACCATCTATTTAGACCTCGTCGTCATCACCGCATCAATCCTACCAAGATTCA
This sequence comes from Cherax quadricarinatus, assembly GCF_026875155.1. NCBI lineage: Eukaryota > Metazoa > Arthropoda > Malacostraca > Decapoda > Parastacidae > Cherax > Cherax quadricarinatus. Next base: position 16,483,050 of record NC_069451.1, on the reverse strand, counting down.
GAGATGGGTATAACTGCCGCGCCCTAATTTGTTAGGCTAGAATCCTAATCTCTCTCTGCCAATTTAGGAAAGAAGTGATTCTTGCATTGACATGAATAAAGTGAAGGCCTGTGTATCATAAACATCCATAATCACCAATATATGGCAATGAGGTCATTTGTATTAAAATTAGGAAAATCATTGTCATCACTGCTAAAGGTAACTGTGCCAAAGTGCATTTGTTACACACACAAAATGAATTCTGGCATCTCGGTTGCAATAATTGTACATACATTCATCATGCACCCCAACCCTTACACATTTTTACATAAGGTGCCTTTTCTTCTGTTTTTCAGCGTACTTAAGTACAGTTATGCACCTCTTGGTAGTGTTTTTGAGATAATAAATGGCTGTATTTGACGTCACATTGAACCTAGTATTGCATTACAAATGGAGTTAAGGTTATCTTTCCTAGCAACTAGAAACCGACCATTAACGCCGTCATTTAATCTGTCCTGTTTTTGCCTCTGCAAAATAGATTGAGGTCCTGGATTAATTTGGATATCATCCACTTAAGAGAGCTACAATAAAATCTGTGTGCCACTGTTTTTGTTTTGGGTATGCGGTGTTTGCCATACCTTTCAGCGATAGTGATATATACTTTTCCTGGTAGGATGGCAACGTTTGGGCTTTTAACTGTCCATGGCGCTGATTACTCCATTCACACTTATCCACCCCCGTGACCTGATTTCTTCTTCATGGAATTGAAGAAGAAATATAAATATAATTTATGGCAGCCTTACCCCTCTAATAACCTGCCATTTCACACTCTCGCTCTTTTTACTCATATAATGTGTGAAATAAATATTTTAAGAACTTAGTCCACACACATCACACACACACACACACACACACACACATACAACAACAACACTCGCTGTGTTTAGAGATGTTTGTTTAAATTAAGTGATTTGCAGTGGGAGGTGAACGAGAGAAGATTCAAACAGCTTCATTAGCTCAGTGTTGTGAGTGGTGACACTCAGTGTTGTGAGTGGTGACACTCAGTGTTGTGTTTGTGACACCTCAGTTTGTGAGTGTGACACCATGTTGTGGGGTGACATCTCAGTGTTGTGAGTGGTGACACTCAGTGTTGTGAGTGGTGACACTCAGTGTTGTGAGTGGTGACACTCAGTGTTGTGAGTGGTGACACCAGTGGTTGTGAGTGTGACACACAGTGTTGTGAGTGTGACACTCAGTGTTGTGAGTGGTGATCACTCAGTGTTTGTGATGGTGGACATCAGTGTTGTGAGTGGTGCCACTTCCCCAGTGTTGTGAGTGGTGACACTCAGTGTTGTGAGTGGTGACACTCAGTGTTGTGAGTGGTGACACTCAGTGTTGTGAGTGGTGACACTCAGTGTTGGTGAAGTGGTGTCAACTCAAAGTTGTGAGTGTGACACACAAGTGTTGTGAGTGGTGACACTCATTGTTGTGATGGTGACACTCATGTTGTGAGTGGTGACACTCAGGTGTTGTGAGTGGTGACACTCAGTGTGTTGTGAGTGGTGACACTCAGTGTTGTGAGTTGTTACACTCAGTATGTGAGTGGTGACAGTGTATGTGAGTGGTGACACACATGTTGTAAGTGGTACACTCGTGTTGTGAGGTGGTGACATACATTGTTTGTGAAGGTGACACTCAGTGTAGTGAGTGGTGACACTCAGTGTTGTGATGGTGACACCCATGTTGTAAGTGGTTACACACACAATGTTGTAAGTGGTGACACTCAGTGTTTTGAGAGTGACACTCAATGTTGTAAGTGGTGACACTATGTTGTGATTGGTGACAGTGTTGTGAGTGGTGACACTCAGTGTTGTGAGTGGTGACATTCAGTGTTGTGAGTGGTGACACTCAGTGTTGTGAGTGGTGACACTCAGTGTTGTGAGTGGTGACACTCAGTGTTGTGAGTGGTGACACTCAGTGTTGTGAGTGGTGACACTCAGTGTTGTAAGTGGTGACACTCAGTGTTGTGAGTGTGACACTCAGTGTTTGAGAGTGTTGGACACTCAGTGTTTTGAGTGGTGACTCTCATGTTTGTGAGTGGTGACACTCAATGTTGTGAGTGGTGACACTCAGTGTTATTAAGTGGTGACACTCTGTTGTGAGTGGGACTCTCAGTGTTGTGATGGTGACCTCAGTTTGTAAGTGGTGACACTCAAGTTGTGATGGTGACACTACAGTGTTTTGAGTTGTTGACACTCAGTGTTGTGATGGATGACACTCAGTGTTGTAAGTGGTGACACTCAGTGATGTGAGTGTGACACTCAGTGTTGTAAGTGGTGACACTCAGTGGTTGTGAGTGGTGACACTCATGTGCGTGAGTGGTTTACACTCAGTGTTGTGAGTGGTGACACTCAGTGTTGTAAGTGGTGACACTCAGTGTTGTGAGTGGTGACACTCAGTGTTGTGAGTGGTGACACTCAGTGTTGTAAGTGGTGACACTCAGTGTTGTGAGTGGTGACACTCAGTGTTTGAGTAGGTTGACCCTCAGTGGTATGAGTGGTGGACACTCATTGTTTGTGAGTGGTGACACTCAATGAAGTAAGTGGTGACACACAGAGTTTGTGAGTGGTGACACTCAGTGTTGAAAGTGGTGACACTCAGTGTTGTAGTGGTGAACTCAAGAAATCTATCACACCTGCACCTGAGTGGTTGACAGATAATGATACACCCGAGCAGCTGTACCGGTACTACAGTTTATTTATGTTTCGAGATCAAGTACTACAGCAGTGACCAGATACTACAGCAGTGACCAGATACTACAGCAGTGACCAGTTACTACAGCAGTGACCAGGTACTACAGCAGTGACCAGGTACTACAGCAGTGACCAGATACTACAGCAGTGACCAGTTACTACAGCAGTGACCAGGTACTACAGCAGTGACCAGGTACTACAGCAGTGACCAGATACTACAGCAGTGACCATTTTACTACAGCGGACCAGAGTACTAACAGCAGTGACCCGGTACTACAGCAGTTGGACCAATACTACAGCAGTGACCAGTTTACTACAGCAGACTCAGAGTACTGCAAGCAGGACCAGGAACTACAGCAGTGACCAATACTACAGTACAGAGGCCAGTTACTACAGCAGTGGACCAGGTACTACATCAGTGACCAAGGTACTAACAGCATTGACCAGATACTACAGCAGTGACCAGTTACTACAGCAGTGACCATGTACTGCAGCAGTGACCAGGTACTACAGCAGTGACCAGATACTACAGCAGTGACCAGTTACTACAGCAGTGACCAGGTACTACAGCAGTGACCAGGTACTACAGCAGTGACCAGTTAATACACAGCAGTGACCAGGTAACTACAGACAGTGACCAGGTACAACAGTCAGTGACCAGATGCTACAGGAAGTGACCAGGTACTACACAGTGACCAGATCTTCAGCAGAGACCCCATGTACACAAGCATGACCATGTAACTACAGCAGTGACCAGTTAACTACAACAGCAGTGACCATGTACTGCAGGCAGAGGATCCAGGTAACTACAGCAGTGAGCGGACCAGGTACTACAGGCATGACCTGGTACTACAGTAGTGACCAGATGCTACAGCAGTGACCAGTTACTACAGCAGTGACCAGGTACTACAGCAGTGACCAGGTACTACAAGTGTGACCAGGTACTTCAGCAGTGACCCGGTACTACAGCAGTGAAAAAACACAACCCAAAACACAAACTGCAACAAAAACTTTTTTTAGAGCGATGTTTCGCTCTGTGGAGAGCAGTATCAAACTTTGATACAGCATCACACAGATCGAAACATTGACTCCAATAAAAGCTTCTGTAATTTTATACTCTTCGTTTCGCCTTCGTCAGCAGCATATATCGAAAAATACTCTTATTTCACGTTATATTCATAATCGATTACATATTTATATTCATCGTTTCGCTGTCAGCAGATATATCGAAAAAATTCACTTATACACGTATATACATTATCAGTTACACTTCTTCGTGCTTATCAATTGTAAGAGTCGTAGGTTGTAGCTGAAAGTTGAACTGATTTATTGCAATATACTTCTGAGCGAGACTTAAAATTACTGCAACAATTGCAATAGCATGTGGATTACTGGATTAATTAAGTCCGGACCACTGAGCTGGACTCACTCTGTGAAGGTCCTTCATGCGTTTTGGCTCATTTGAAGGTCCTTCATGCTTTGGACTCATGTGAAGGGTCCTTCAACTGCGCCTGGACTCACTGTGGGAGGTCCGTCACTGCGTTGGACTCATGTGAAGGGGCCTTCACTGCGTTGGACTCATGTGAAGGTAGTCACTGCGGGGACTCCACTGTGAGGGCCTTCACTGCGTTGGATTCACTGTGAAGCGTCTTCATGCGTTGGACTCACTGTGAAGGTCCGTCACTGCGTTGGACTCACTGTGAAAGGTCCTTCATGAGCTGGGACTCACTGTGAAGGTCCTTCACTGCGTTGGACTCTACTGTGAAGGTCCTTCACGCGTTGGACTCACTGTGAAGGTCCTTCGCACTGCGTTGACTCACTGTGAAGGGTCCTTCACTGCGTTGGAATCACTGTGAAGGTCCTTCACTGAGCTGGTCTCACTGTGAAGGTCCTTCACTGCGTTGGACTCACTGTGAAGGTCATTCACTGAGCTGGACTCCGTCTGAGAGTTCTTCTCTAAGTAGGTTCTAGTTAGGGGTCTCTCTCTGAAGGTTCTCATCTTGCAGGATTGTAACAGATAAGACCTTCTTCAAGTACTTCCTGTTCAAGACACTCCTTGTTATTCAAGGACCCTCTTGTTCTCCAAGAACCTCTTCCGTGTTCTCCAAGACCTCCTTGTTCTTCAAGACCCTCCTTGTTCTCCAAGAACCTCCTTGTTCTTCAAGACTCTCCTTGTTCTTCAAGACCCTCCTTGTTCTCCAAGAACCTCCTTGTTCTCCAAGATCCTCCTTGTTCTTCAAGACCCTCCTTGTTCTTAAAGACCCTCCTTGTTCTTAAAGACCCTCCTTGTTCTTAAAGACCCTCCTTGTTCTTAAAGACCCTCCTTGTTCTTCAAGACCCTCTGGTTCTTATAGACCCTTCTTGGTTCTTCAAGATCCGACCTGGTTCTTCAAGACCCTCCTTGTTCTTAAAGACCCTCCTTGTCTTAAAAGACCCTCCTTGTTCTTAAAGACCCCTCCTTGTTCTGATAAAGACCCTCCTTGTTCTTTAAAGACCCTCCTTGTTCTTCATGACCCTCCTTGTTCATTAATGACCTTCCTTGTTTCTTCAAGTTCCTCCTTATCTTCAAGGGACCGTCCTTGTTCTTCAAGACCTCCTTGTTCTAATGACCTCCTTGTGCTTCAAGACCCTCCTTGTGCTTAAAGACTCTCCCTTGTTCTTCAAGACCTCTTGTTTCTTAAGCGACCTCTCTGGTTTCTTCTAGACCCGCCTTGGTTCTATTGACCCCCTTGTTTCATGACTGACCCCTCCTTGTTCTTGAAGACTCTCCTTTGTTCTTCAAGATCCTCCGTATTCTTCAAGACCCTCCGGTTCTTAAAGACCACTCCTTGTTCTTAATGACCCGCCTTGTTCTTAAGACCTCCTTGTTCTTATAAGACCCTCCTTGTTCTTGCCAGATCGTCCTATTCTTCAAGACCCTCCTTGTTTCGTTATGACACTCCTTGTTCTTATAGACCCTCCTTGTTTTTATAGACCCTCTTGTCTTTTAAGACCCTCCTTGTTCCTTAAAGACCCTCCTTGTTCTTCAAGATTCTCCTTATTCTTCAGACCCTCCGTGTTCTTCAAGAATCCTCCTTATTCCTTCTAGGACCCTCTTGTCTTCAAGACCCCTCCTTGTTCTTAAAAAAAAAAAAAGACCCTCCTTGTCTTAAAGACCCTCCTTGTTCTTCAAGTCTCCTTATTTCTTCATGACCCTTCCTTATTCTTCAAGACCCTCATTGTTATTAATGACCTCTTTGTTCTTAAAGACCCTACCTTGGTCTTCAAGATCCTCCTTTATTCTTCAAGACCTCCTTGTTCCTTAAGACCCTACTTGTTCTCAAGAGCCTCACTTATTCTTCAGACCCTCCTTGTCTTAAAGGGACCCTCTTGTTCTTAAAGACCCTCCTTGTTCTTAAAGACCCTCCTTGTATTAAAGACCTCCCTTGTTCTTGTCAAGATCCTCCTTATTCTTCAATGACACTCCTTGTTCTTAAAAGACCCTCCTGGTTCTTCAAGAGCCTCCTTGTTCTTAAAGGGACCCTCCTTGTTCTTAAAGACCCCTCCTTTTCTTAAAGACCATCCTTGTTCTTCAAGATCATCCTTATTCTTCAAGACCCTCCTTGTGCATTATAGACCCGCCGTGTTGTTTTTCTTCTAGACCATCCTTGTTCTTCAAGATCCTCCTTATTCTTCAAGACCTCCTCGTTCTTAAAGACCTCTTGTTCTTATTAGATCCCTCCTTGTTCTTCAATGACCCTCCTTGTTCTTAAAGACCCTCCTTGTTCTTAAAGACCCTCCTTGTTCTTCAAGACCCTCCTTGTTCTTAAAGACCCTCCTTGTTCTTAAAGACCCTCCTTGTTCTTAAAGACCCTCCTTATTCTCAAGAGCCTCCTTGTTCTTCAAATCCCTCTTGGTTCTTCAAGAACCTCTTGTTTTCGAGAACCTCTTGTTCTCATGGACCCTCCTTGTTCTTCTAGACCCTCCTTGTTCTTCAAGAACCTCTTGTTCTTCAAGACCCTCCTTGTCTTCATGAACCTCTTGATCTTCAAGACCTCCTGGTTCTTCAAAGACCCTCCTTGTTCTTCATGAAACCTCCTTGTTCTTCAAGAACCTCTTGTTCTTCAGAACCCTTCTTGTTCTTCAAGAACCTTCTACGGTCTTCAAAGAACCTGCTTGTTCTTCAAGGCCCTCCTTGTTCTTTCAAGAGCTCTCCATTGTGTCTCAGACCCTCCTTGTTCTTCAGACCCTCCTTGTTCTTCTAGACCCTCCTTGTTCTTCATAGAACTTCTTGTTCTTCAAGACCCTCCTTGTTTCTTCTAAGACCCTCCTTGTTCTTCAAAGGGGGGAAAACCCTTCTTGTTCTTCAAGACCCTCCTTGTTCTGCAAGACCCTCCATTGTTCTTCAAGACACTCCTTGTTCTTCAAGACCCCTCCTTGTTCTTAAAGAACCTTCTTGTTCTTCAAGACCCTCTTGTTCTTCAAGACCCCCGCTTGTTTCTTCTCATGAGAACACCTGTCAGTGGTTCTTCTAATAAACCTTCTTGTTCTTCAAAGAAACCTCCTTGTCTGCTCAATAACATTCTTGTTCTCGACCATCTTGTTTTCAAGACCCTCCTTTGTTCTTCCAAGACCTCCTTGTTCTTCAAGACCTTCCTTGCTCTTCAAGACCCTCCTTGTTCTTCAGACCCTCCTTGTTCGTCAAGTCCCCCTCCCTGTTCTTTCCAAGCCCTCCTTGTTCTTCAAGAACCTTTCTTGTTCTTCAAGATCCTAATTGTTTCAAGACCCTCTTGCTCTTCCAATGACCCTCTTTGCTTTCAAGACCCTCCTTGTTCTTCAATGACCCTCCGCGTGTGTTTTGCTTCAAGATCCTTCTTGTTCTTCAAGACCTCTGGTTCTTCTCAAGAACAGTATAGTTCTTCAAGAACTCCTTGTTCTTCAAGACCTTCTTGATCTTCAGGACCCTCCTTGTTTTTCTAGAACTCCTTGTTCTTCAAGACCCTCCTTGTTCTTCAAGAACCTCCTTGGTCTTCAAGGACTCCTCTTGTTCGTCAAGAATCTTTTTGTCTCAAGACCCTCCTTGTTCTTCTAGACCCTTCTTGTTCTTCAAGAACTGCATTGTTCTTCAATACCTCTCTTGATTTCTTCAAGAACCCTCCTGTGTTCTTCAAGACCCTCCTTGTTCTTCAAGACCATCCTTGTTCTTCAAGTCCTCCGTGTGCTTCAGACCCTCTTGTTCTTCAAGACCTCCTTGTTCTTCAAAAACGCTTGTTCTTCAAGAACCTCCTTGGTTCTTCAGACCTTCCTTGCTCTTCAAGACCTCTTGCTCTTCAAGACCCTCCTTGCTCTTCATGAACCATCCTTGTTCTTCAAGACACCTCCTTGTTCTTCAAGAACTTCTGTTCTTCCAGGAAATCCTCCTGGTTCTTCATGACCCTCCTTGCTCTTCAAGACCTCTTGTTCTCTTCAAGACCCTCCTTGTTCTTCTAGATCCTCCTTGTTCTTCTAAGTCCCTCCTTGTTCTTCAAGAACCTCCGTGTCTTCAAGACCCTCCTTATTCTTCAAGAACCTTCTTGTGCTTCAAGACCTCCTTGTTCTTCAATGAACCCCTCCTTGTCTTGTCATAGGGACCCCTCCTTGTTTTCAAGACCCTCTTGTTCTTCAGACCCTCATTGTTCTTCAAGATCCTTCTTGTTCTTCAAGACCCAACCTTGTTCTTCAAGACCCTCCTTGGCTTCAAGACCCTCCTTGTTCTTAAGACTTATTTGTGTCATGTGGGTTTTCGATACGTGAGTTGGGTAAAATACTCTCGTTGGCTGGTTTATACGTATAATATATAACGGGAAGTATGGAAAGCGCCAAACAGCAGAACGGTCTCTTTGCTGCCGTACTACGATCTGAACAATATTGCCTATGGGTGAGGGTGTTTGATTATCTGCTATGGTCAGCAGCAATATGAATAATCAGTCAGTGATTCACGTGACGGTTGGTTTCTAGTGATGTCATTAGGGTTCACAGGATTACTGGTAACTGGTTACTAGGAATGGTTACTACTACTAGTGCTGGCGATGCTGACGTATGTAGTCCGTCATACAACGAATACAAACTAGCGTCGGCTGGTGTACGGCTCTTGGGTGAGTCTTTACAATGTCAAAGTACACAACTATTGAACCATTATGTCTTTACATAAGTAGAATATTGGAATGGAAGTTATGTATTGAAACTGTAATTACCCCCTAATACTGTAATGCCATGACAAGGTATATATTGACAACTCCTCGTTAGAATGAAAACTCAATGTGGGGATTAACACTATAGAAGGTGATAAAAATTTTTTTTTTTGATCGATCGATCTGTGATCAGTGATTAACGGATGCTGAGGAAGGAATATTTACAAAGAAAGAAGTGTTAACAGGACAGGCAAGATTCGGCTGCACTCCAAATTAGACTGTTACTCTCAGAATTCGGAGGAGAACGTGTACACACAAAAAAAATTTATGAATAATGATAAGTTGATAACTCATGATTCATCTATAAGGATTATGTACATTTAACCCAACCTCTGCTAGGGTTAAGATGATAAATGCAGGATGGGTTCATACTCTGCGAGGATCAATCTTGTGCACTGGCTAACTCATGCTTGTATTTGTGGCAATATGAATTGGAAGTAACAAATGATACTTGAGGTTTTCTCACTACCTGTCGTGTTAACATAGGGAATAACGTCATTAGGTTGATTAGTGCTGACTGGTGTATCTGAGGTAGAGAGTACTGGATCAGGAGGATTGTCAGAGTCTGTCACATTAGTCTGGGTTGGGACATTCATATCTTCTACATACTAACTTCATATGATTAATTGGCAATTCTGTATCTGACCAGTACTAATGTCTCTTAACCTTATACTTATTACCTGTGATATGTTCAACTACTCGTACGGACAAACAAACTTTTGATCAAGCTTAGGCATGCAGACGTTTTGTTAAAGTTATGTCAGCATAACTCACGAACCTTCTATGTTTTTGGAGGGCTTTGCTCGATGTGTTTGCGACCTCTTGTAAAATTCTGTTGTTGATTTTTGAAGTGTTTCACGGATTCTTTCCTAAAAACACTTTGAGCTAAGCTGGTACGAGTTGCTATGAAATCATCAGGGTTGTAATTTGGCCTTCGGTTAGATATAACAAAACTCAAAGGCAAACGTTTATCACACCGCTACAATGCTAATGTGGAGTGTCACCTATAGAACCATTGTAAGCAGAATTTATAGCACACTGCACATCAGGTTTAACTTCAATCCAAGTTTCAATGTTGGGATTGATAGTGGTATAAGACATCAAGTAAAAACTTCTTATTGGTACGTTCCACTAACCATTGCTGGCGGTGAAGAGGAAACAATGGTGGATTTAGAGATCTTGTACAAAGTACACAAATTGTCAAGAATTCATTACAGAATTCCCTCCATTTACTGTTTATAGGGACTTTGGGGTGGTATGCCTGCAGATAATTGCGTTCTTTAACACGCTTAGCTACTGTCTCGGCAGTATTATCTGCAAATAGAAACTAAACTCACAATTCTGGTGGAATATGGTCTACCTTAACCACAGATGTTTGTTGCCTTGGATGGGAAACATTGGAATTAGTTAACAAATCTAGCGCAACTCTTTCCCAAGGTTCGCTAGTGGTTGGATACACTTGGATTGGATTAGGACCATTAGCATTACCTTTATGGTGCAGGCCAGACACTTAATTTCTTAACTTACTCAGAAATTCAGTTGCCATTTGAGGCCAAAAGTTAGTTCAATTGGGCTTGTTTTACTGAACGATCCATACCAGGTGTGCGCAACACCCTGGGTACATCGTGAACGAGCTGTAAGGGTCTAAACTCACTAGTGACTGTGGAATTACTTAAAACTGGTAAAACTCTTCTGCTAGGAGTACCCAAACTCGAATGTTCGATAACAGTAATTCTTGGGTCCATGACAAAGTCATGATGGGTGCTGGTTGGCTTCACAGTCTAGAATAAGATCTTCCTGGAGCAGGAATTCGAATCACACCGACCACATGGGATCTGTCGTTGAGCATTCTTGACATCTTCAGCCACTAAATGGAGGGTCTGCAGTTTACTATATAACATGTCGTGATAAGGCTCTGCGACTACATTTGACTTGCCCAGGTAAGTGTTCAAAGGTGGGATGGAAATCTTGATATAGCAAGGTTCCATCTGGCTAACCTTCCAGTTGGTTGTTTGTTCTGGAATAAAGGTATCAGTGGGCGTGGTCTGTCAAGACATGCAGAGTACTGATAATAATGTCTCAGAAAGTGCTTTAAAGACCATTCTATTGCTAAAGCTTCTTGCTCAGTTACTGTATAAGTACATTCAGCCTTTCGTAAGGGGGGTGGTCTCTTCCTCCAACCCTCTCTTTTCGGCTAGCAAATGCTACTGCGTTGTTCTTGCCATCAGTCTTCTGAGTAGTACGGCCACCTCTGCAATAGATACTTAGCATTCAGTTGTCAGATCAGATAGAAGGGCTTAGAAAAATCTGGAAATTTTCAAAATTGGAAGCAGATGTTAGCTTTTTCTTTTAGAGTTTGGAATGCTCTTTCTTGACGGAAGGTCCAAACAAAAGAGATCTTTTTAAGCAACTAGTTAGAGGAGCAGCTATGGAAGAAAAATTGGCAATGAAAGATCTATAAAACCTACCTAAGCCCACAATGGATCTTACGGCATCAGATGTTTTGGGAGTTGAAAATTTAGTCCTGCAGTTACTTTACTTTGGTCATCGTAACCCCTCTAGGTGTGACTACGTGACCAAGAAAACTTAATCTTGATCTGAAAAATTGACATTTAGATAGTTTTGATCTTTAAATTGGCTTCTTCAAGCTTACCAAGTACTACATCAAGTCTTTTCAAGTGTGTATCCACGTCTTTAGACATGACGATTACGTCATCTAAGTACACCATAAGTGCATTACCTATGAGACCTCTAAAGATATTAGTCATGAGCCTTGAGAACGTGATAGGGGAGGATCGTAATCCAAACGCCATACGGAGGAAGTGATAATGACCTGTAGGAGTGGAGAATGCAGTTAGCTCTTGGCTGTCCTCGTTAAGAGGGACTTGCCAAAACCCTTGTAACAAGTCCAGGGTTGAAAAGACTTTGTTATCTCCGATGTTGCGTAAAAGATCACCCAGTACAGGAAGTGGGAAGCGATCTGGAATAGTTTTCGCATTTAACTTCCTAAAGTCAATCACTGGGCGCCAAGTACCATCCTTCTTAGGTACTAGGATCAAGGGCGCATTCCAAGGTGAATTGCTAGGTGCAATAACTCCATCATCAAGCATTTGATTGATCAATTCTTCTGTGACAGCAACTTGTGAATGAGGCATTCTGTACGCAGGTATATAGATAGGTCTAGTACCAGGTTCAAGTGGGATACAATGGGACAATAAGTTCGTTATACCCATCTTCTCACCTGGCTTTACGACGTTTGTTCAACAGAGTCAACAAACGCTTGACTTCATCTGGGAAGTCAGTGGGAGCTAAGTCTTTCTCCTCTACTGGTGGAACAGATTGATCCAGTGCAGTGGATGAGGTCTCCCCGGCAGAAATAGCACCGACCCACTGGTCAGGTGACAACTCATCCTCTACCTGAACAGGGTAAGGATAGTGAACAAGGTCAACAAGATTGGTATTTGCTCTGAGACGAACACTGTGACCAGAAGTGTTAGCTAGGAAGAAATGGATCTTACTATCTCTTACAACATGTAAGGATGGTTCAACAAATAGACCTTTTACTTTGCAAGAATCACTGTCAACTAGGACGTTATCACCGTCTGGAACACTAGGAACAACAACAGACAAGGCGTCCCCTGTGGAGAAACTACTACTTGAACTAGCAGACATTGCAGGGATAGGCTCAGCACTCAAGGTAGTCAGAGCGTCCTCGGACACTTGAGGTAACTGGACACTATCTTGCAATTCTGAAGTTGCAGGAACACAGACAGGAGTGACAGGATCATCAGTGCCTGACCGCTTGGGTACGCTACTGGAAAATGCACTGGCCTGTAAGGACTTAATTCGAATGTCGTACTCTGCGGCAGTATGGCAGCCTTGTTCTTCAAGAACCTTCTTGTTCTTCAAGACCCTCCTTGTTCTTCAAGAACCTTCTTGTTCTTCAAGACCCTCCTTGTTCTTCAAGACCCTCCTTGTTCTTCAAGACCCTCCTTGTTCTTCAAGACCCTCCTTGTTCTTCAAGACCCTCCTTGTTCTTCAAGACCCTCCTTTTTCTTAAAGAACCTTTCCCTGTCATTCTCAATGAAATACAACACATCATATGCAAATTCTTCCAAACTCTTTCTATAACAGTATACGTAAAGTGTTGCAACTTTGAACCCTGGGGAATTTGCATGCTTTAAAGTGTTGCAAACTTTGAACCCGGGAAGTTGCATGCGTAAAGTGTTGCAACTTTCCAACCCTGAGGAAGGTTGCCCTAGTAAGCAAAAGTCTATCGAGAGAGTTTGATGGCCGGGGTCTGATAGACGGTCCCAGTAACCTCTGGTTAATTCCTGTGACCATTTTTTTACAATTATCTTGCTTAGGAAATAAAATTCTGACATCAGATTACTTGGGAGTTCGTTGGTCAATCAGAGGGAAATCAGACATAATTTGCCATTCCACTGGCTCTGTGGGACTCCTACGGTTGTGTGGTTTACAATACAAGTATTAGTAGTAATAGTAGTAGGTAAAGTATAGATAGTAGTAACAATAATAATAATAATAAAAATTTAATAATAATAATAATAATAATAATATAATAATAATAAAATAATAAAAATTTAATAATAAAAATAATAATAAAAATAATAATATTATTATTATTATTATTATTATTTATAGATAAATAACGACAATCCACTTTAGATCCAGAGATAAAGTGAGATAGAAAGGAGATTAGCAAGAGAGAGAGAGAGAGAGGGGAGAGACAGACAACAGACGGGGACAGAAGAAGAGAAGAGAGAGAGAGAGAGAGAGAGAGAGAGAGAGAAAAGAGAGAGAGAGAGAGAGAGAGAGAGAGAAGACAGACAGACAGACAGACAGACAGACAGAGAGAGAGAGAAAAGGAGAGAGAGAGAGAAGAGAGACAGACAGACAGACAGACAGACAACAGACAGACAGACAGACAGAGAAGAGAAAATAGAAAGGAGGATAGAGAGAAAGATAGATAGAGGATAGATAGATAGATAGATAGATAGATAGATAGATAGATAGAAGATAGATGGGATAGATAAAATAGATAGATTAGAAGATAGAGGAGAAGAGAAGATAGATAGATAGAAATAGAGAGGAAGAAGGAGAGAGAGAGAGAGAGAGAGAGAGAGAGAAGAGAGAGAAGAGAAGAGAGAGAGAGAGAGAAACACTGGAGTAACCATCAAAGATATCTGTCGAGTAAGCTTTGGTGTAACTTAATACTGGTTGACCAATCAACGCTATGCTAATAAGTTCCAGGTTCAGGAGGTTCTGGTTCTGAGGATCCTGTGGTTGTGGTAGGCTTGCATTTAATTTGTAGTTGTGGATCTTGGCTGAGTGCTTTTTGTATGCTTTGTTTGTGTGTTGTGTGTAGTGTGTGGGTGTGTGTGTGGGTGTGTTTGGGGTTGTGGGGTTGGGGTGTGTGTGGTGTGTTGTGTGGTGTGTGTGTGTGTGTGTTTTGTGTGTGTGTGATGTGTGTGGTTTTGTGTGGTTGTGTGTGTGTGTGTTTTGTGTGTGGTGGTTGTGTGTGTGTGTGTGTGTGTGTGTGTGTATGTGTGTGGTGTGTGTGTGGTGTGTGTTGTGTGTGTGTGTGTAGTGTATGTTGTGTGTGTGTGTGTTTTGTTTGTGTGTGTGTGTGTTTGTGTGGGTGTGTGTGGTGTGTGTGTGGTGTTGTGTGTGTGTGTGTGTGTGAGTGTGTGTGTGTTGTTGTTTTCTTGTATTTGGTATTGATGTAAAAATTTTCCCCCCCCCCCCCCTTAAATGAAAAAAATAAATTGTCCAAAAAAGCCCCCGGCCCCCCCCCCCCCCCGTAAAAATGCCCCCTAAAAATAAAAAAAAAAAAAAAAAAAAAAAATTAACACTTACATAAGAAACAAAAAATAAACAAAACCACAACACAACACAACAAAAAAAAATACCCCCAAAAACACAACCCCCCAACCAAACACAAACACAACCCACACAAAAAACACAACACAAAAACACAACCCACACACACAACACAACACAACAACCACAAAACACAACCAACACAACAACACAAAACCCACACAACACACCACACAACACCACACAACACACAACAACAACAACACACACACACAACAACCACCCAAACACACACACAACAAAACCACACACCAAAAAAACCCACCCACAACACAACACAAACAACACATCACACAACACACACAAAACAACACAAAAAACACCACACAACACACACAACAACACAACAACACAACACAAACCAAAACACAACCCAACAAACACAACCACAACCCCACAAAACACAACACCAAAAAACACACAACACACCACACAACCAAACACAACACACAACACAACACACCAACACACCACACAACACAACACACCACACAACACACAACACAACACAAACAGAACCACAAACACACACACACACCACACAACACACCACACAACACACACACAACAACACACAACAAACCAAAAACACAACACACCACACACACACAACACACAACACACACACAACCAAAAACACCACCACCAACACAACACCAACAACAACCAAACAAACAAAACAACACAAAAACACCACACAAACACAACACACACAAACAACAACACAACAAACACAAAAAACCAAACACACAACAACCACACACACACAACACAACACAACACAACACACAACACACCACACAAACAAAACCCACACACCACAACACCCCAACACAACACCCAAACACACAACAACACAACACAAAAACAACAAAACACAACACACAACACACCAACACAACACAAACACACAACACAACAAAACAAACACAACACAACCACACAAACCCCAACCCCAACACAAAACACAACAAAAACACACAACACACAACACAACACACCACACAAAAACACAACACAAAACACAAACAAACAACAAAACACAACCAAAACACAACACACCACCACACACACACACAACACAACACACCACACAAACACACCACAAAACAACACACACACAAACACAACACACAACACACACAAAACCCCCCAACACACACACACAACACACCACACAACACACACACACAAAACACACAACCACACAACACAACACACACAACACAAAACAAAACACACAACACAACACACCACACAACAAAACAAAACAACACCCCACACAACACAAAACCCCAAAACAAAACCAAAAACAACACACCACAACAAAAAAAAAACCAAAACAACAAAACAACACAACACACAACACAAAACACAACACACCAAAACAACACCCACACAAACACACCACACAACACAACACACCAACCCCACACAAAACACAACACAACCACCAAACAACAAAACACAAAAACACAACAAAACACAAAAACACAACACACACACAACACACAACACAAACACAACCACACAACACACCACACAACACACCACACAACACAAACAAAACACACCCACACAACACAAAAAACAACAACAAACCCCACACAACACACCACAAACAACACAAACACAAACACAACACACCACACAACACACCACACAACACCACAAACACACAAACACAACCACACAACACACCACAAAAACCCCACCACAAAACACACCACACAACACAACCAACACAACACACAACACAACACACAACACACACACAACAAAACCACAACAAAACACACCACACAACAAAACACCCCACAACATCAAACACACAACACAAACACAACACAACACACAACACAACACAACACACCACACCAACCACAAACACCCCACCCCAACACACCACAAAACCCAAAACCAAAACACAACACACCACAAACACACCACACAACAAAACACAAAACACACCACACAACACACCACACAAACACCACAACCCCCAACACAACACACCACACAACACCCCACACAACACACCACACAACCACCACACAACACACCACACAACACAACACACAACACCACACAAACACAACACACCACACAACACCCCAACACAACACACCACACAACACACCACACAACACACCACACAACACCCCACACAACACACCACACAACACACCACAACACCCCACACAACAAAACACCAAACACAACACACCACACAACACCCCAAACACAACACACAACACAAAAAACCCCACACAACACACCACACAACAACCACACAACCCCACCAAAAAACAAAACCACAACACACCACACAACACACCACACAACAAAACACACAACACACCACACAACACCCCACACAACACACCACACAAAAACAACACACAACACCCCACACAACACACCACACACACACCAACAACACACCACACAACACACACCAACACCCCACAAACACACCACACAACACAACACACCACCCCAACACA
Organism: Cherax quadricarinatus; assembly: GCF_026875155.1. Classification (NCBI taxonomy): domain Eukaryota; kingdom Metazoa; phylum Arthropoda; class Malacostraca; order Decapoda; family Parastacidae; genus Cherax; species Cherax quadricarinatus. The sequence continues at coordinate 16,465,698 of NC_069451.1, read as the reverse complement.
CCACAAACACAACACCAAACACACCCCAACACACCACACAAACACCACACAACACACCAACCACAACAAAACCACAACAAACACACCAAAAACAACACACCACCCCAACACAAAAACACAACACACCACACAACACACCACAACACACCACACAACCCCCAAACAACACAACCACACAACACAACACAACCAAACACCACACACCAACACACCACACAACACCACCACACAACACACCACACAAACCCCACACACCCCACACCACAAAACACACCACCAAAACACAAACACACACACCACAACACACCCCCAAAACACCCCCACCAACACAACACAACAACACACCACAAAACACACCACACAACACCCACACAACACAACACACAACAAAACCACACAACACACCACAACAACACCCCAAACACAACACAAACCACACAACACCCCAACAACAAACACACAACAAACCCCCACAACACACCACACACACCACACAACACACCACACAACAAAACCACACAACACACCACACAACACACCACACAACACACCCCCAAAACACACACACAACACACCACCAACACCACACAACACACCACACAACACACCACACAACACACCACAACCAACACACAACACACCACACAACACACCACACAACACACCACACAACACACCACACAACACACCACACAAACACCACACAACACACAACAAAACACCAAACACACCACACAACAAAAACCAACACAACACAACACCCCAAAACACAACACACCACACAAAAACAACACAACACCCCAACAACAACCACACAACACACACACAAACCACACAACAAACACACCCACCCCAACCCCAACACACAACACAAACCACCAACCACAAAAACACACACACAACAACCAACACAACACAACACACAACACAACACCCCACAACAAAAAACAAACACACAACACACCACACAACACAACACGAAACAACCACAACACACAACACACCAAAAACAACACAAACAAAACAACACACAACAAAAAAACACAAACACACCAAACACAACACAAAACACACAAAACAACACACAACACAACACAACACACAACACACCACACAACACACAACACAACACAACACACAACACACCCCCACAAAACACAACACACAACACCCCAAACAACACAACACACCACACAACACAAACACAAACACAACACAACAAAAAAACACACCACAACACACACACAACACACCACACAAACAACACAACACAACACCACAAAAACACCACACAACACACACACAACCAAACACACAACACACCACACAACACCACACAACACAACCAAAACACACACCACACAAACACAACACAAACACAACACCCCCAACACCACACAACACACAACAAAACAAAACACACACAACACACAAAACACACCACACAAAAACCCCCAACAAACACAACACAACCACAAAAACAAAACCACACAACCACCACACAACACACACACAACACAACCACAAAAACACCACACCACACCACAAAACACAAAACACAACACACACCCCAACAAAAAACCCCCAACCCACAACAACACAACACACAACACAACCACACAAACACACCACAAACACAAACACAACACAACACAACACAACCACCCACACAACCACAACCACACAAAAACCAAACACCACACAACACAAAACCACACAACACAACACCCCAAACAACAAACCACACAAACACAACACCCAAAACAACAAAACACAACCACAACACCCCAAAAACACAACACACAACACAAACACACCACACAAACCCCACAAAACACAACACACAAAAACACACACCACCACAACACACCACACAACACACCACACAACACAACACAACAAACACACCACACACACACACAACACACAACACAACACAACACACACACACCACACAACAACAAAACCACCACACAACACAAAACACAACACCCCAACACAACACCCCAACACACACACACACACAACACCCCACACACAAACACACAACCCCAAAACACAAACAAAAACCCCACACACCCAACCAACACACCACACCACACAACACAACAACCCCCAAACCAACAAACACACCACACACAAACACAACACACAACACAACACAACACACCACACAACACAAAAAACCACCACACAACACACCAAAACACAACACACAACACAACACAACACACAACACACCAACAACACAACAAAACAAAACACAACACACAACACACCACACAACAAACCCACACAACCACCACACAACAAAACAACAACAAAAACCACACAACACACCACACAACACAACACCCCCAACACACACAAAACACAACACAACACACACACAACAACACACCACACAACACACACACAACAACAACACACACACACAACACAACCAAAACACAACACAACCAAAACACAACACAACACACAACAAAACCCAAACACCAACACCAAAACACAAACACCCCAACCACAACACAACACACAAACACACCACACAACAAAACCACACAACACAACACACAAAACAACAACACACACACACACACAACACACCACAAAAAAACAACACACAACACACCACACAACACAACACAAACCCCACAACACACAACACTAAAACCACACAACACAACACACAACACAACCAAAACCCCACAAACCAAACAAAAACACAACACACAACAACACACACACAACACAACACACAACACAAAAACCCAAAACAACACACCACACAACACAACACACAACAAACACCACACACACAACACAACACACAACACAACACACCACACAACATTACACACAAACACACCACACAAACACAAACAACCCCCACACCCCACACAAAAACAACACAAAACACACACAAAACAACACACAACACAACAACAACACACACACACCACACAACACAACACACAAAACCCCACAAACACCACAAAAACCCCCACAACACACAACACAACACACAAACACAACACACAACACAACACACAACACACCACAAAACACAAACAAAAACCAACACCACACAACAAAACACACAAAACACCACACAACACAACACACAACACAACCACACAACAAAACCACACAAACAACCACAACACACCCACAACACACCACCAACACAAAACAAAAACCACACAACACAACACACAACAAAACCACACAACACAACACAACACACACCAACACACAACCCCACACACAACAAACACCCCAAAACACAACACACAACACAACCACACAACACACCCACAACACAACACACAACACACCACACAACAAAACCACACAACCAACACACAACACCAACACACAACACAACACAAACACCCCAAACACAACACAACACACAACACACCACACAAAACACACACAACACAACACACAACACACCAACAACACAACACACAACACAACCACAACACAACACCAACACAACACACAACACACACACAAAAAACAACACACAACACACCACACAACACAACCACAACACAACCACACAACACAACAACAAACACAACCACAACACACCCACAACACAACACACACACAACACACCACAAAAAACACAACACACACAACACACAAACCACAACCACACAACACACCACACACCACCACAACACACCTCACAACACCCCACAAAACAACAACAAAACCCACACAAACCCCACAAAAAACACCACACAACACACACACACTCAACACACCCACACAACACACCACAACACACCCACAACACACCACAAAAACACAACACAACACCCCAACACACCACAACACACCTCACAACACACCACACAACAACACAACACACAACACACCACAACAAAACCACACAACACACCAAACACACCACACAACACACCAACAACAAAACACAACACACAACACACCACAACACACCTCACAACACACCACACATACACAACACAACACACAACACACCACACACACACCCACCACCCCACAAACACACAAAAACCCCACACAACACACCACACAACACACAACACAACACACAACACACCACAACACACCACAACACACACACAACACAACACAACACACAACACACCACAAACACAACACAACACAAACACACAACACAACCACAAAACACAACACACAACACACAACACCCCAACAACACACCTCACAAACCCCACACACACAACACAACACAAACACAACACACCAAAACCCCACAAACACAACACCCCCAAACAAAAAACACAACACACAACACAACACACAACACAAACACACAACAACAAAAACCACACAACACACCAAAACAACACACAACCCCACAACACAACACACCACACAACACACCACAACACACCTCACAAACACACACACAACAAAACCCACAACACACAAACACACCACAACACACCTCACAACACACCACACAACACAACAAAACACAACACCCCCACAAAAACACCACACAACAACAACACACAACACACCACACAACACAACCCAACACAACACAACACACAACACCCCACAACACACCTACAACACAACCACACAACACAACACACAACACCCACACAACACAAAACAACACACAAAAAACACCACACAACACACAACACAACACACAAAAACACCAAAAAACACACCTCACAACACACCACACAACCAACACAACCACAACACACCACACACACAACACAACACCCCAACACAACACACAACACACCACACACACACAACACAACACACAACACACCACACAACACACCACAACACACACACACACAACACAACACACCCAACACACCAAAAACACCTCACAACACACCACACAACACAACACAAACAACACACAAACACCATAACACACCTCACAACACACCAAAAAACAACACAACACACAACACACCACACAACACACCACACAACACACAACACACCACAACACACCTCACAACACTTTCCGTCCTAGACACAACTTGAGTAAATTAGATCTCACCTTTTCACAGGATATTTCCTTGCTCAAACTGCAACTTTATTATGTAGGTGAAGGTGCTAGAAGTGTCTGGAGAACAACTCTTGAAGCTATGACGGTCTTTTGAAGCTAAGATTGTTCTCTTGATGCAAGACTTCCTGAAGCTTAAGACTTCCTGAAGCTAAGACTTCCTGAAGCTAAGACTTTCGTGAAGCTAAGACTTCCTGAAGCTAAGACTTTCTTGAAGCTAAGACTTCCTGAAGCTTAAGACTTCCTGAAGCTAAGACTTCCTGAAGCTAAGACTTTCTTGAAGCTAAGACTTCCTGAAGCTAAGACTTTCTTGAAGCTAAGACTCCTGAAGCTTAAGACTTCCTGAAGCTAAGACTTTCTTGAAGCTAAGACTTCCTGAAGCTAAGACTTTCTTGAAGCTAAGACTTCCTGAAGCTTAAGACTTCCTGAAGCTAAGACTTTCTTGAAGCTAAGACTTCCTGAAGCTAAGACTTTCTTGAAGCTAAGACTTCCTGAAGCTAAGACTTTCTGAAGCTAAGACTTCCTGAAGCTTAAGACTTCCTGAAGCTAAGACTTTCTTGAAGCTAAGGCTGTAATTTGCATATCTATAAGACGTAAGACGTAATATAAAAGCCGTTATGAATAGTATTTGCATATTTTTCGGCTTCCAGTTGGAATGTTAATCATGTCCCATCTGTACATGTGACGGCATGATAGATGTCTGTAGCTTACAGTGACGGCATGATGGATGTCTGTAGCTTACAGTGACGGCATGATAGATGTCTGTAGCTTACAGTGACGGCATGATGGATGTCTGTAGCTTACAGTGACGGCATGATAGATGTCTGTAGCTTACAGTGACGGCATGATAGAAGTCTGTAGCTTACAGTGACGGCATGATGGATGTCTGTAGCTTACAGTGACGGCATGATAGATGTCTGTAGCTTACAGTGACGGCATGATAGATGTCTGTAGCTTACCGTGACGGCATTTATGGATGTCTGTAGTTTTACAGTGACGGCATGATAGATGTCTGTAGCTTACAGTGACGGCATGATAGATGTCTGTAGCTTACAGTGACGGCATGATGGATGTCTGTAGCTTACAGTGACGGCATGATAGATGTTTGTAGCTTACAGTGACGGCATGATGGATGTCTGTAGCTTACAGTGACGGCATGATAGATGTCTGTAGCTTACAGTGACGGCATGATAGATGTCTGTAGCTTACAGTGACGGCATGATGGATGTCTGTAACTTACAGTGACGGCATGATGGATGTCTGTAGCTTACAGTGACGGCATGATAGATGTCTAGCTTACAGTGACGGCATGATAGATGTCTGTAGCTTACAGTGACGGCATGATAGATGTCTGTAGCTTACAGTGACGGCATGATGGATGTCTGTAGCTTACAGTGACGGCATGATAGATGTCTGTAGCTTACAGTGACGGCATGATAGAAGTCTGTAGCTTACAGTGACGGCATGATGGATGTCTTTAGCTTACAGTGACGGCATGATAGATGTCTGTAGCTTACAGTGACGGCATGATGGATGTCTGTAGCTTACAGTGACGGCATGATAGATGTCTGTAGCTTACAGTGACGGCATGATAGATGTCTGTAAGCTTACAGGTACGGCATGATGGATTCTGTAGCTTACAGTGACGGCATGAGAGATGTCTGTAGCTTACAGTGACGGCATGATAGATGTCTGTAGCTTACAGTGACGGCATGATAGATGTGTGTAGCTTACAGTGACGGCATGATAGAAGTCTGTAGCTTACAGTGACGGCACGATAGATGTATGTAGCTTACAGTGACGGCATGAAAGAAGTCGTAGCTTACAGTGACGGCA